>CM075823.1:35264587-35354587 GCA_037975025.1 Excoecaria agallocha | reverse complement strand
GTGTGCAAAAAGAAGGGCTAAGATTCATTTTGTAACTATTGAATCTAATGGCTTTAATTTTTGCCACATGTCACTCATATAAGCACTTAGGTTCATCCTACTTCCCTAGGCTCACTCACACCTGATCACCACCTTAATATAGTAACTTTTAAGAAATTTTCTGGTCAAATTCTAGGATTTGGCCCTCCAAATGACCTAATTTTTATTTTAAATCTCGAAATATGAATTTTCATTTTTGATGCTAGATTGCCTTAAACTTTTTTCCTAAATGTCACTACATATTCAGGAACATATGGTAAAAATTTCACCTCATTCTGATATAGTTTCAATATACTTTTAGCTTCCACGAGCCGTGTGGCCAGTCCGAAATTCAAAATTCTAGAAATATCAGAATTTACCTTAAGGTTTTCACATCAAAGTTACCTTATGAAAAAATGACTTCTCATAATTAGATAAGGAGCAGAGATGTCAAGCTTTCTTCTAGGGTTTTACATTTTTAAAATTCTTTTTGATCGCTCTTATAGATTTAAAATGTTTAAAAATCCATTTTTGGGTCTTTTCCCTTTTTATCTCTTTCAAACTGTGGCAAATAAGAAAATTGATTTTTAAAACATGGAGAAGTCTAAAGTGTTTCAACTTTATCCTAGCCAATAGACCTTATAATAAGTTTATTCCAAAGCCATGAGAATTTTAAGACATATGTCTAAAACTTTGATGACGACATTTGAACCTATTTCAATACTTAATTTTCAAAATTAGAAACAAACATAGATGACCCGAATCTATCCCTATACATAGACCAATCTATAATATTTCTTGTATAGCTCCCTCTGTAGAACTAATATTGAGATGAATCCAATTTTAATAGAAACTAGACTCATTTTGGAGTAACTTTTGTGAAGTGAGATTTACATAATTATTAATCCATTGTTCCCAACAATTTATCAAATTCAAAATAGCAATTTTTCCCCGCAAATTTCATAGGAGCAGTTATTATTATTTTAGTGTTAAATCCCAATATATAGATCCAAATTGACTAATTTTTGATTCATTTGAAATATACAACATAGGGTAACAAATATCTACAAAACACTTCATCAATAAAACATCATCTTCAGGCCTAATAATGGCAAAAAATTTTAAGTTGGAGGTCAGTCAATTGAGAAAAGATGGAAAAGTCAAAGTCAACTCAGGTTCAGTGAGTTGACTCGTGGACCAAGTCCATAAGTTGACTCATAAACTAGGTCCGTGACTCACACTAAAGCTACAAAATGCGCTCGAATTTAGGGGAGAAATCCCCTTGAAAAATATCCCTTTTGGGATATTATGCTTGGATTTTTAAACCCTTAAATGATCATAATCCCTTCTCTTTCTTAACAATTACCTTCTTTTTATCTTATACTTCTTTGTTTTTCTTTTCTTTCTTTTCTCCTCTCATGAAAAATAGCCAAATTTGCTTAGAAAATTCTAAAAAGACATAAAAAAATCAGGAAAAAAATGATATAGTACAAAATCCTTATCCCGCAATAGAACCAAATTGAAGGAAATATTCTCAAGCCTTTAAAACTTGTATATTTAAATATTTGGTTTCAATGAATTATCTAAATAATATTTGTTAGTTTATTGCCTTATTAATTTATTAGATTTAGGCTAATTTTGTTAAATATGTTAATTTATTTTCACTTTTGTTAATTTTGTGAGTCAATTTAGTATATTTGCATAATATATTAATCATGCTAATATATGAATTTTGCTAATTATTTATTTATTAATTTAATTTGTTAGTTTTTTAATATGTTATTCTATTTGCTAATTAACTGGTTTTATTATTAATTTGTTAATTACTTGAATATATGAGTTTAATTAAATTATTTGTTATTTTTATATAAATATTTATGCATTTTAATTAATATTATAATTGTGTGCTAATTAAGATTTTTGGTATTTGTATAAATAACATGTTTTTTAGTTTAATTAGGTCACATAGGATTTTGGGTGTTCCTACGTGAGTGTTTTCTTTAGCCCCTTTAGCGACGAGCAGTTTCTGCTTTTGCTAAAGAGTTTTCTCTTTAAAATTCCTTTTGCTATAACTGGAGTTTTAGCGATAAGAGTTTATGACGACAGTCAGAAACTCCCATTGATAAAAGTTCAAATGACAGTTACCTTCCATCGATAACTGCACTCATGCCTTACTCATTTTTTTTATCCTTTTGTGATTTGGCCAAAATCCTTTAAACAACTGATGTTGTTATTATTTTTATTGTTATTGTTGTTGTTGTTGTTGTTGTTGCATTAATATGATTATGGCTATTATAGATGTTTTGTTAGTATTAATTTTTATTATTATTTTTAATATTGTTAATCATTTCATTATTATTATTATTATTATTATTATTATTATTATTATTATTATTACGTGTCAATTTTATTATTGTAATTATTATTATTGTTATTATTTTTGTTGTTGTTGTTATTGTCGTTGTTGTTTTAATGAATATATTTATAATAATTATTATTTAATATTCTCCTTAATATTATAATTTTATGTTTATAATCATTTTTATCATTATATGCTAATGATCTTTTCTTGTCATATTGTTTATATCCATAACTCACTTCTGGATCAAATCAGAGAATATGGCAAAGCAGGGTAATTAGAATTTATTTTTGCCTTTTTATTTTCAGGTCTGTATTATTTAATGACTTTTATTAGATTGTAATGGCATAGTAAAAAATGAATGTTTGCACAATAATCAAGAAAAATTTACTTTAAAATATGTCTACTTAATTAATTTGATTTTTTTAATAAAATGGACTAATGTCCTATTTTATTCCAAAAATCACACAATAGAATTTATAAATATGCATGAGTAAACTAATATTTCCAGTTCAACTAATGGCCCAATTTATGTATGTCCTCTTTATTATTATTTTAATGTTCTTTTTATTGTAAATAAATATTTTTTGAACAATAAGATAAAAATCAATTAAATGATTTTTGGTACAAATTTGGTTGGGATTTTTCTATAATCGAGGTGACCAATGTCCTAATTTTATTTAACAAAATAATGTTTAAAATAAAGAATTTCTCTTTATAAATACAAAATATTTTCTATTTAAAATATACTAACACGGTTCTTTTCTCCAAGGCAGTGAGGAATCAACTATCCCTATTTTTATCGAAAATACACCTAAAATGCTTTTCTTTTTGTAAATATCAGTGCGAGGACCCTGAGTTCTAATAGGTGGTGGTGGATTTGTTTCAACATGTCCAATTCTAAAGTTTTATCTATTTCTCTTGATTTGATGATTAGGAGGAAGAAAATTCTTAAGACCGTCAAACCATGTTTGTTTGCCACCACTATGTAGTCTGAATGATTGTGTATGTTCCATGTAATAAGGGCATGTATATTTCCCAAATGTACTCCAACTAAAAATCATTGAATATGCTAGAAAGTAGTTGATTATCCACATTAATGTAGCTCGTATCTGAAATTTTTGCTTTCTTATGTAGACACTTGATCTTGAGTTGGCTCGTAATCAAAGTTCCTTGATTAGAAAATGGTTTCTTATAAATGGACAAACAGCAGAGATGCCAAACTTTCTCCCTGGATTTTATTTTTTTAAAATCCATTTTGATCTCTCTTATGAATTTCATGTTGGTTTTCGACAAGGAAAAATAAAATGCAACAGATAAATGAAACCCACCAGGATCTATAGGATCCAATTAACCCAATGAATAGAAATTAACAATTTCTAACCTCTTGAAGCATAAAAAATCATCTTGTAGGTGCTACCTAACATGAAATGAACACCCTCTATCGGTATTCATACTCGAACACAACGAACGAATTTACCCGGGATGCTAGTTCCTTTCCTTATAGACTAAGGTAATAGAGAAAAATAATTTTCTCATTTTCCCTCTCTCAAAGATGATGGTTCACATCTTTTAGTATGTCTTCTTAGGATTTTCTAAACCATATATATATATATATATATATAGAGAGAGAGAGAGAGAGAGAGGGAGGTGACCTAACCCTAATTAAAAGAGAGAGAATTTTGGGCCCATATTTTTTATTAAAATAAGAAATACTTTATTTCTTATTTAAAATAAGAATTATAATATTAATCATAATTAATATTTTATTTATTTATTTATTTTGAATTTTAATTTGTCATAAAAAAATTTGAAATGCCTGAATTAACCCTTAGTTTATTCATGATATTATATCTGTATGACCCAATAGGTTCATATTATATTGGTCGTGGGACCCAATCCCATCACAAGCCCATAAGTCAAAAATTGCTTGTAGCAAGATATTACGACTACCCAAATAATATGAATATCGATTATTCGATTTTAACCTAATAGAACATGTTATAATCCCTTTTTCAAATGATATCTTGTTTGAACATAAGTTATGTTCCATGTCAAACTTATATAGTTCCAACATATAATTTCTCAATGACTAAGTAAATTGATAATATCAAATGGCATTAATCACTTCATCAATTATTTTAAGCATGGCCATACATTTTTCAGTCCTACTTATCGAAAGGCCCAATAGATATCTCTCTCATAAGAGAGGGATAAATTCCATCTTGATTATTTACTATCCTTTACATAATTCTCATCATATCCAATTATAACCTTTATTATTATCCGATTAACGATAATGTTTAATTATGTCAAAATATAATGTTACTCATATAGGATACTATGATAATCTCAGGTCTAAAGATCAATAACATAAATATTATGAGATCATTAATAACATTAACCCATATAGTATCTCATAGTGGGTCTATCCAGTACTCTATTCTCCAACGAATACCTACAAGTTTGATTTATATCACCATATATAATCATCCCATGATTATTAATCAAACAAGTACTAGTTTTTCTTTATCATTATTCCTTTGATAATAAATAACTATGGATAGTCAAAATAACATTAAATTATTATTTACAAACATCATTATATATTAATATGCCAAAAATATAATAATATAAAGAAAATCAAATCTTATAAAATGAAATGTGACATTTAATACAAGAAAAATGCAAAAAAGCAAGAAAAATTAGCAAGGAACATAAAATTTGTTGCTAAATGCACCATTTAGCGACAACATTGCGATGAAAAATGATTTTGTTGCAAATATTATTAGGGGCTAGTGGAAAAATAGATTTTGTGACAATTTAGTGGTAAATAATTTATGTTATAGCTAATTTTGGCACAAAAAATAGAGACGAATTTGCGAGCACAAAAGCCTCGCTAAATCTTGCGAGAAACAAATCCTCGCTAATTTTGCGAGAAACAAATCCTCGCTTAGTTAGCGTGGACAAATCCCTAGCTAATGGTCAAATGGTTTTGCATTTGATATATGAAGGATTTGGTGAGGACATTATCCTTGCTAATTTTGCTAGGACTAAAATCCTCGCTAAATTGGAGAGGACAATTCCATCGCCAAACCGTGAATCACATGACATTTGATATATGAAGATTTGGCGAGGATATTATCCTCGCTAATTTTGCTAGGACTAAAATCCTCTCTAATTTTACGAGGATAATTCCCTCACCAAACCGTGAATCACATGCCAGTTGGTTTATGAAGGATTTAGTGAGGATATTATCCTTGCTAATTTTTCTAGGACTAAAATCCTCGCTAAATTGGCGAGGAAAATTCCCTCGGAAAATCATTAATTACATGCCATTTGGTTTATGAAGGATTTGGTGAGGACATTATCCTCGCTAATTTTGCTAGGACTACAATCCTTGCTAAATTGGGGAGGACAATTCCCTTGCCAAACTGTGAATCATATGCCATTTTGTTTATGAAGGATTTGGTGAGGACATTGTCCTCGCTAATTTTGCTAGGACTAAAATCCTAGCTAAATTGGTAAGGACAATTCCCTCGCCAAACCGTGAATCACATGCCATTTGGTTTATGAAGGATTTGGTGAGGACATTGTCCTTACTAATTTTGCTAGGACTAAAATCCTCGCTAAATTGGCGAGGACAATTCCTTTGCCAAATTGTGAATCACATGCCATTTGTTTTATGAAGGATTTGGTGAGGACATTGTCCTCGGTAATTTTTCTAGGACTAAAATCCTCGCTAAATTGGTGAGGACAATTCCCTTGCCAAACCATGAGTCACATACTATTTGGTTTATAAAGGTCCTCGCTAATTTTGCTAAGACTAAAATCCTCACTAAATTATAGAGGACAATTCCCTCACCAAACTATGAATCATATGCCATTTAGTTTATGAAGGATTTGGCGAGGATAATTTTGCTAGGACTAAAATCTTCGCTAAATTGGCGAGGATAATTCCCTTGTAAAAATTAAATAAACTATATTATTATTAATTAAATTAACTAAATTAAAATAATTATTTTTATATTTAATAATATTAATTATTAATAATTATATAATAAAAATTTATATTGTTAGGAAACAATTCTCAAAAAAATAGCTAGGAAAAAGTTCTCGTAAGATTTACGAGGGGTATTCTCTCGTTGATTTCCTTAAAATTTTGAGCGGGACAAAAGTAGTATTAGCGAGAACCTACAAACAAATCCCTAATCTCCTCTGCTTTCTCGTTCGTTCTCCTCTATCTCTTTCTCTCGCTTCTCACTCTTTCCTGCTCTTTCAGCTCATTCCATAAATAAAAAATCACAGAGTTGCTTTGGCCGACGAAGGTATTGCATTGGTAATTCATGATTCTGCCCTCTTGTTGGTAATTCCCGATTCTAACCTCATTCCATAAATAAAAAATCACAATGTTGCTTTTGTCGACAAAGTTATTGCATTGGTAATTCCCGATTTTGCCCTCTTGTTCCTAGGTTTTAACTTTGCTGAGCTCAGGTAATCCCTTTTGTATCATTGAAGCTAGGTAAGGAACTCAATTCTTGGCCACACATCTCGCAAACTGAGCTCAGGTAATTCCTAATTCTGCTTAATTTCTGTTTAAGATAATGAGTTATTTGTAAAAGATAATGAGTTTAATTTTATTATACATATTTGAAACCTCAGATTTATTTCTTTTTAAATTAAACATGCTTCTCTCATCTTTTGTTTGGCTCAACGTGCTATTTTTATATATGTATCTCGGTCTCCAGTAACTGGAGCTTTTTATTTTCCCCATTACTTTAGTTTTTTGTGTTATTTACAGATCACTTTAGTTTTTTTTAACCATTACTTTAGCTTTTACAAGTTTGCTACTTCCTTTTTGTGACAACAGTTAATATCATTTTTCACTAAAGTAGGAATTAGGAATTCACTGAATGATTAGTTAATGGAGGTTAATATCTGTTAAATCATAGGTTTTAACAAATAGGTGAGACAAGGTTGTAAAATAGATTAATCAGAGAATCTGAAATGTGTATAGAAGCATTAGTTTTTGCCCTCATTTATCTTATTTTTTGAATTGACAAGGTGAAAATTGGTGGTCATCTCGAAGGTATCATGTAAATGCGTAGATTGATGCTTGTCGGTGTAACTGATGTTATGTGTGGTTATGTCATCTTTGTTAAGGATATGATTGTTGAATTTGGTGGTTCTTTGCAATGCAGGTAAACTGGAGGAAGCTATTGAACATCTATCAGAAGCAATTTTACTTCATCTAACTTCTAAAATCATTTATGGGAAAAGAGATAAATGATTAATAGTTGTTTAAATGATGTATTATTCCAAGCCTTGGATTTGTTTGTGAACTCTTGGTTCTTATCATTAATTTTGTGGACATATGTTGGTTTTCAGCTAGTGTTTACATCAAAATGAAGAAACCCAGTGCTGCTATCAGGGATGCTAGTGCAGCTCTTGAGGTTAACTCAAATTCAGTTAAGTGCTACAAGTCTCGTGGCATTACATAAGCAATGCTTGGTAAGTGGGAAGAAGCTGCCAAGGATCTTCACCAGGCATTAACTTAGGTTATGATGAAGAAATAAGTGTTTGGATTAAGAAGGTCTCTCTCTTCTTTATCTATATTGTATTGCTTTATTGCAGCTGCCCTTGTAATTTCTTACATGATTGCTCTTATTTTGTATTCATTTATTGTATTTTCTATTAGATTATTTCCTATTTCAATATTACAAATTATTAGTAAAGACTATGGGCAGAACATGCTTGATAAATGATTAAAGACCATTAGTTTCTAAATTAATTGTCAAATATATACACCATTTATAAGGTTGTTTGATTAACTTTTAGTCATTGAATACTTCAGGTGCACTTATATTTAGTGGCGACAAGTTAGATAAAAATAAATGTGGAGTTCTGATTGGCTCTGCATTGGGTGGGATGAAGGTAACTCTAAACTTTCGTTTGTTTTTAAACACTAACCTACAAATAAAAAACAGTGGCAACTTATGCAATTGTTCAACTGATACTCTACCCACCAACTTTAGGTTTAATATTTAATGACAAGTGGGCGAGGAAATTGCTTTATTGCAGCTGCCCTTGTGAGTTCCTTACATTTAATCATGTGGTTTAACCAATGCTTAAGCTATTATCATGACTTATGTATATTTGTTGCTTTATTTTTTGAATTTTTCTTTGAACATGGATTTATGCTCTGCGGTGGCTTAGATGTAGCAATTATACCTATTGGTAACTATCTTGTAAAGTTCTGTACATCCTATGTTTCAACTTACGGATCCCATGCTATTGCCACTTTATCTTTTTATATCTTTTACGTAAGCTTGGGAGGTTTTGTGGCCTGTAGGGCACTTTCACAAAGGAATGATGATCCTACAAAAGCTTCATGACCTTGGGATATGGTAATTTATCAAAAGTCCTAGTGATCTACTTTCAAATTTTTTTTCTGTTCATATCTTAAAACTTGAGGAAAATTATTGATCACAATGTTGTATTCCTAAATTCAGTGGAAAAATGTTTGGTTAAATATAAGTACACCTGAAGTATTAAATGATTTGGTTGAATTAAGTCGGCGATAGATGGATACTCCCTTGACCCTAGAGTATTCTAGTAGTTCACAAAAAATAAAAAGTACGTTTGAATCTCATGAATCTCATAAACATGTATACTCCACCAAGGTCTGCATAACCTAAATGCTATGGTAATTCCTGATAGTGAAAGTGAACTAAGTGAACGAATGAACTTCACTTTATACATTTAGAAGTAACTTTGATAAAGGAAATTGGTGGTCTGTGGTTGTAGGATATCTTGGTAATCATGGAGCAACTTCTGCCGCTTTGGTATCGAATGGGTGGTTACGAACTGGTAATATTTTGCCACTTTATTTTGTATCCCAATTTTGATTTTTCTATTTCGTACAAATATCATGTTAGTTGTAAGTCACAACTATTTTAACAATCTTAACTGCTACTAAATAATTTCACTTGCTAAACCAGACCAACTTCTGCATGCCTTTGCTTAAAGACTACAAAATCAAAATAAAGGGTTACTCTAAACTACTTGCTGCTCTTGCTCTTCTTGCTTTAGTTTTTCTATTTGGATGGCTGAACTAGACTCAAACAGAAGCTCATCTCGTGTCACAACCATCTTCATCATCATCACCATCCATGGCTGCTGTAACTTCACAAGCTGCCATGGATTTGCAGGTGGATAAGAAATAGGTTGTTTCTAGCTTCAGAAGAATACCTCTGAGCACTTCAAACCCAACACAGAACAAGTAACATCTTTTGCCAAAGCTTTTCCACCATAAGCAAGTTGAGCTTTCTTTTTCCTCTCTTATTCTTTAATACTTGTTGCACTATACTTTTTGCTTACGTAGTGCATTTATTATTGTATTCTTCTACTTGAGGTGCTAAGTATAAGTGTAATTAACTACTCTTTTATATCAACTTGCCCATAATAGTTGGATTTAGCTAAATGATTAGGCAACTCGTTTCTGCTACCATCAATGAGATGTAGGCATATGGGTGATTGGCCTCATTCTTTCTCTCTCTCTCTCTCTAAATAGAAATATTTATATGGGAATTGATTGCTAAGTCATAACCTTTTAACACACTCCAAGTTTAACCAAAACCAACAAGTTCTTGCATTATTGGTGACTTGCTCAACTCTATTTTAAGTCTTTCTTTTTCTTTTTCTTTTTCTTTTTTTTAACTTCTCCATCTAGGCCTGGATACCAAATAATGAATTGTTGTCATCTAATTGCCCAAATATTAGGATATGTTTATGGTTATTCCTTATTGGCCCAAAAATTCATCTTTAATGGTTTAGTATTTTTTTCTTTTTGAGGGTCAAATTGTTACTATGTTAATTTCCAAAATGCATTGTATCATTATTTAGGTTATTACATAATGCAAAATTTTATTCACACGTCCAAAAATTAAAGTTGACATGTCCAATCACCAAAGTCATATGGCTATACATGACTGAAATGGAAGCCACTAGGACAGGCAATGTTATTAAAATCGGATCGAATAAAGAACCGGCGAGGCTGGGGGTTCGTGGTTCGAGTAGTTCAACCGGGGTTCAATCGAATTTTTTTTTATTTTTAAAATATTATAAATTATTATAATTTTATAAATACTATTGTATAAAAATTAAAAAAATATCCATCAAACATTAATATATGTCACAAATATCCTAATAATAAGTTACAAAATATAATTTTAATTTTATTATTACAAGTAATTAATTATGGATTTTTGAATATTATATATTAGAAACATAAAAATACAATCATATTATGAAAATAATTTCCTTTTTAGAGGGAGTACTAATGAAGTAAACACATAAAATATTAACCTTGCATATATGAGTATAATTATATTTAATTACAATAAATTCAAATAGATAATAAGTATATTAAATTATTAAGTGACATCTTTAGAATTTAAAATACTAATTTTTTCAAAGAAATAAATTATGAAAATTTCATATATATATATATATATACACACACACAATGAAACAAATAGATCATAAGTATATTAAATTATTAAGTGATATCTTAAACTTTAAAATACTAATTTTTTCAAATAAATAAATAATAAAAATTTAATAAATATATACACACACATATATTTGATTACAATGAACCAAATATATAATAAGTATATTAAATTATTAAGTGACATATTCTCAAATAAATAAATATATATATATATATGGGGGGTGAAAAATACAAAAAAATATAATTTTTTGCAATTTTCAGCCAAAAATCCGATTTTTTCCAGTTTTCCGGTATTTCAGTTTAACCTGGTTTTTTCGATCCAATCCGATTTTGTGCAGTTGAACCAATCGATTGGCCTATCGATTTGCTATTAAATCAGTTCAATCGGTCGGTCCGGTCTGATTTTAATAACTATGACGATAGGACACGAACTTGCCCTATAATTATCCTCCAATATATTAATTACATTGAATACATTCAAGGTTGATGATACAATCTAATTTGTGGAGCATTGACCATACATTGGTTATGACTTAGAATTTATTATGTAATGTTAACCTGATTCCAGATTGATAGTATATTTTATTATCCAAGGGTAATTAAAAAAATCTAACATTTTTCTAATATTAATATTCAATTTTTCAATTTTTAATGTTTGAATACTAATTTTTTAACACTCTTTCGATTGAGAGAATCCATCAATTTTTTCGATAAATTTAATGAAAATTTAATTTTATTAATGGATGGTCAATTCATTCACTTAGGGATGGCCCTTATTGCCTTGCCATTCATTTTTGTGGTACATTAAGTTTGAAGGTGCTTTCCGATTAGCTTCATGTTCCATTAGGTTATATGGTCTCTAACTGATTAAATTCTTAATGGTTTGTGAAATCCTAATTTGCTAAATAATGTGATAATTAATTACCAAAGGACCTCGGAGATTGAATGATGCACAAGAAATTTGTTTTCCATTCTACATGTAACAGCAATAGTATGAAAATGTTCATATGTCATTATTCTTGACCTGTGATTTTCCCAAACTTTTTTGTGCTTAGTTTGAGTTTGAAGTGTAGGATAAAGTAGGCTGTAGAGAAATTGAGGAACGTCACCATGCAAAGGTGATGTAAATAATGTCTTGAAAGGTGCAACTGGCTTATGCGCATTTATAATCAGATTTTTTTTGTCTTTGCACTACCTCCAGAGTATAGAAGACTCATCTATATGTGAAGTATATAGATCATATTTTACTTCTTTATTGTTAATATTATATTTAGTCATCTATATATAGGTCATATTTTACTCCTTTTTTATATTTAGTCAAGCTATGCAAACACTGGTCAGATGTTCAAGATCAACAATTGGAAGATCAAATTCTAATAATGACACTAGATGGAGTTCTTTGTTATCTGCAATCAATTACTACACAACTATAGGAACTAAAAACAACTGGCATTTTATGAGCTATATATGATTTTTAATTGTTATTGTTATATATGAATGTATTATTTTGGATATAGTATTAGCAATGTTATACACTTGTAAATAATAATTTATTTATTAATATATATATATGTTTTTATATTAAATATTGAGTGAATATAAATTTATTATTTTTTAGTTTATTATTTAAATAATAAAATTTCCATATTAAATTAAGAAAACAAAAAATTTGATATCAACATTACAAATCTCTTGCTAAATTTAGCAAGAACAATATTTGTCACAAAATACATGTTAAAATTTAGCAAGGAACTTGTCCTAGCTAAAATTTAGCGACAATTTAGTCCACGCTAAATTAGTCATCGCAAACATTAGCGAGGACTTTAATGCTCGCTAAAGTTAGAGAGGACTTTAATTCTCGCTAAAGTTAGCGAGGACTAAATCCTCGCAAAACTTAAATCCTCGCTAAAGTTAGCTAGGACTAAATCCTCACAAAACTAAAATCCTCGCTAAAGTTAGCTAGGACTAAATCCTCGCAAAACTTAGCGAGGACTTTAATCCTCGCAAAAGTTAGGGAGGATTAAATCCTCATAAAAGTTAGTGAGGACTAAAATCCTCGCTAAAATCAGTTAGGATGACTTTTGTTATAAAATTTTGGTCCTCGCTAAACTGATTTAGCGACGAAAAATCATCATTTAGCAAGGAATTTTGTCCTTGCTACTTTGCGTTTTTCTTATAGTGATTACATAAGAAAATAAATATATGGTCTAGGGCATAACCAATAAAATTTTAAATATTTAGAAATCCTTTGTTGGATCTTTTCCCTCTTTATCTCTTCCAAATAGTGCAAAAGAAGAAAATTTATTTTTAAAATTTGGTGCAATCTGGAGTGTTTCGGCTTTAGCTCAGCCAATAAATCTTATAACCAGATGATTCCAAATACATTTAAATCTTAAGAAATATATATATAACTTTGATGAAGATACCTTAACCTAGTTCAATACTTAAGGTTCTCAAAAGTAGTCTCGAACATTGATGACCCAAATATGTCCTTGTAACTGGATCAATCTGCAATAATTTTATGTATAATAGCCTCTATAGAGCCCATATTGAGATGAATCTAATTTTAATAGAAACTAGACTCATTTTGGCGTAAGTTTATGAAGAAAGCATTACATAATTCTGAACCTATTATTCCCAGTAATTTTTCAAAGTCGAAACACCAATTCTATCCCTGAAAATTTTCTAGGAGCAATTATGAGTATTTTTACCATAAATCCCAATATACAAATCCAAATTGAGTGATTTTTAATTCATTGGATATATAAGACATAGGGTAATAAATTTCCAGAAGAGAGTTCATCAAAAAAATGTCATCTTCAGGCCTACAAATGGTAAAAAAATTTAAGTTAGAGGTTAATCAATTGAGAAAAGAGGAAAAAGTCAAAGTCAACTCAGGGCTAGTGAGTTGACTCACGAACCAGGTCAGTGACTTACTCTAAATTTTTAAAATGTGCCTAGATTTAAGGGAAAAATCCCATTGAAAAATATCCCATTTTGGATATTTTGCTTGGGTTTTTGAATACTTAAATGATCTAAATCCCTTATCTATCTTAATAATCACCTTCTTCTTATCTTTTTCTTTCTTTGATCCTCCCATGAAAAATACCCAATTTTAAAATTTCAAAAAAATCACCAAAAAAATTAATAGAGTACCAAATCATCATCCTGTGATGGAACCAAACTGAAGATAATATTCTCGAGCCCCTAAAACCTGTATATTGAAATATTTGCTTTTAATTAATTATTTAAATAATATTTTTAGTTTATTGATTTATTAATTTTGTAGATCTAGTTTAATTTTGTTAAATATGTTAATTTAATTTTAATTTTGTTAATATATTGATTTGTTAATTTTGTGAGTTAATTTAGCATATTTGCTTAATAGATTAATCATGTTATTATATGAATTTTGCTAATTATTTATTGATTATGTTAATTTGTTAATTAGCTTAATATATTATTATATTTGCTAATTAATTAGTTTTATTATTAATTTGTTAATTTGTTGAATATATGAGTTTAATTAAATTATTTTTTAAATTTTTATATAATTTTTTATGCATTTTAATTATTATTATTATTATTATTATTATTATTATTATCATTATTATTATTATTATTATGGCTATTATTGATGTTTTGTTAAATTTAATTTTTATTTTTATTTTAAATATTGTTAATTATTTCATTATTATGATTATGATTTTTTTTATTAATGTGTGTCAATTTTATTATTACAAATATTATTATTTTTATTAATATTTTTCTCATTTTAATAAGAATATTTAGAATTATTATTATAATTTAATTTTTTCCTTAATATTATCATTTTATGTTTATTGTCATTTTTATCATTATACGCTAATAATATTTTCTTGTCATATTTTTTATATGCACAATTTCCTTTCGACTCAGATCGAAGAATATGAGAAGGTAGGGTAGTTAGGATTTATTTTCAGGTTTGGATTATTTAATGACTTTTATGGTGTTGTAATAGCGTAGTAAAAAATGAATTTTTGCATGATAATTAAGAAAAATTTAATTAAAATATTTCTACTTAATTAATTAGATTTTTATCATAAAATGGATCAATGTCCTATTTTATTCCAAAAATCACACAAAAGAATTTATAAATATGCATGAAGGAACCAATATTCCCAATCCAAGTGATGGCCTGATTTATGTATGTCCTCTTTATTATTATTATAGTGCTTTTTTATTGTAAATAAATAATTTTTTGAACGATGAGATTAAAACCCATTAAATGATTTTTTATACAAATTTGGTTCGAATTTTTCTATAATAAAGGGGATCAATGTCCCAATTTTCACCCATAAAATAATGTGTAAATTAAGGAATTTCTCTTTATAAATACTAAGTATTATCTATTTAAAATTGATTAAGAATATTATTTTTCTCCAAAATACACCTAAATTGCATGCTTTTTGTAAATATCAATGTGAGGACCAATGTTCTCATTTAAAATGAATTCCATTAATTTTTCAAATTATGTATAATTCATCTTTAAATTTACTATTGATATTCTTTAATTGCTTTCAATACCAAAATTTTTAATGCTTTCTATGCATGCTCTACCACTTTCTTTATATGCTTGAGTGTTCCTTTAATTTTTCTAGCATAATAATTCGTGTGATAAAAGAGATAAAATATATTAATCACTAAAACTCTTTTATATAACATTAACCAAAGGTATAAATAGGAGTGAAATCCAAACTCTCTATGGTTTCGATATCACAAGGTATTAAAAATCAGTTTCCTAATATTTTATTGGGTGGGGACACCATAATAAATGCCTTGTGATGATTAGTGGATGTCTCATAAGTTGGTCATTAGTAAACGGATAGGGATACTATGATACACTAACTCATGTCTTTTGGAGGACCGAATGCATTGCATATTGGTTGAATCCCTATTTTATTATGAAGCAATTGGCTTTCATAAGTCTAACAAACCTCATTCAATCTTGAGCCCTAAAAATGAGATTTCAAAAGTGTCTAAATGTCTAAGGGATTTGGCGCATATCACAATGGTGACTCCACTAGAATTATGAGATTTTACTTTGAAAATACCTTTGGTTAATTTAATATAAATGAGTTTAGTTATTAAAATGTTTTATCTCTTTTCAAAAAATTGTATTGCATTCACGCTAGAGCCTTAGAATTAAGTTAGGCATCCCTTTTTAGTCTCGGTGCACTCCTAAAGCATGATCCAATGTTCACTTAATGTAGGGAAGTATTAGAAAGAACCACTATCCTAAGCCTTATACATTTTGGTATATTAAATGGTGACCCGATCGGTCGTTAAACTTATGACAAGCTTGACCTATTGGCAGGGACTAAGCTTGGGCAGCCTTAAAGCTATATCACTAAACTTAAGCCCATGTAATGGAGTAAATACTTACCCTAAGGCCATGCACCATAATACATTGCTTGTGATATGGGCTTTTATGTATTGAATCGATCCTGATAAACTTAGATGTCTGCTCACTAAAGGCTTTCATACCCTAATGGGCACATTTCAATTTATTTGGATTATTTAAATACACAATCACCAAAATCCATTTATATGTGATTTCAATAAAGAGAGCTTATGCTATTGATTTTTTACCATGCACCATCCATATTTATCGGATTCCCCATTAACCCTTGAGCTAATCCTTCCTAAAAAAGAGATCGTACAACCCCCCTTTGAAGGAGCAATAAGGTTGGGAGCGTGTATCTCCTTTTCTTTTGCATTGTAAATTAATAATGAAAATTGACAAAATGTGCATCCTATGAGTGCATAGTTGTTCTTGATGTATGTGCATCTCATATTGTGTATAATTATTGTTTGCATGAATTGCAACCTAATATGTAAATGGTAACTAAAGCATGTAAATCTTGTGTGTATGATTGTGTATAAGCATGCATTTCATTTTATATGCGAACAAATTAAGATAATTAATATAATAATGTAAAACATGTATATTAATCCTCTTTGCCATGAAAATGTGTATATCTTATTTACCTACCATGCATCATAATGTATTCATATTCATGCATCACATGTGTGCCACATATTATATGCACACTTAGCCTGTCTATATATCATGCATCACTCTAACCCTTTTGACTTTTTTTAGCCACTATAGATTATATACCTAGGTGGCTTAGGTACCTTCATTCAATATAACTTTTTTCATCTTGTTAAAAACCTTCATTCAAGATAGACGAAGGCAGAATCAGAATCAGAGATAGATTTGATTTAAGTTGATAACTTGCTAATTGTTTATATTTTGTTAATTTGTTCAATATATTATTTTATTTGCTAATTAATTAGTTTTATTATTAAGTTGTTAATTAGTTCAATATATAATGTTAATTAAATTATTTGTTATTTTTTATTTAATTTTTTGTTCATCTTAATTAATGTTATAATTATTTGTTTATTAAGGTTTTTGGTATTTTTATAAGTAGCATGTTTTTTTGGTTAATTAGGTCAAATAGGATTTTTGTTTTTTCATGCATGAGTGTTTTCTTCAGCCCCTTTAACAACGAGCAGTTTTTGCCATTGCTAAAGAGTTTTCTCTTTTAATTCCTTTTGCTGGAACTAAGCCTTTAGTGACAGGAATTTATGGTGACAATCAAAAACTCCCATCGCTAAAATTCCCAGTAACACTTACCTTCCATCCCTCACTACGCTCATGCCTCATTCTTTTTTTTTTTATCCTTTTGGGCTTTGGCCAAAATCCTTTCAAAAATTTTTTGATTTTATTTTCTTTATTATTATCATTATTATTTATTGTGTTGTAATTGCTAATATTGCATTAATATGATTATGGCTATTATTGATGTTTTGTTAATATTATTATTATTATTATTATTATTATTATTATTATTATTATTATTGTTGTTGTTGTTGTTGTTGTTGTTTTAATGATAATATTTATAATTATTATTATTTAATATTATGATTTTATGTTTATTGTCATTTTTATCATTATGCGCTAATGATATTTTCTTGTCATATTTTTTATATGCACCACTCCCTTCATAGTTGGATCGTAGAATATGGCAAAGCAAGGTAGTTAGGATTTATTTTTGCCTTATTTATTTTAAAGTTTGTATTATTTAATGACTTTTATTAGGTTATAATAGCATATAAAAAATGAGTTTTGGCACGATAATTAAGAAAAATTTACTTTAATATATTTCTACTTAATTAATAGGATTTTTCTCACAAAATGGATCAATTTACTATTTTATTCCAAAAATCACACAAAAGAATTTATAAATATGCATGAAGGAACCAAGGTTCCCATTTCATCTAATGGCCCAATTTATACATGTCCTCTTTATTAATGTTTTAATGCTCATTTTATTGTAAATAAATGTTTTTTTGAGCGATTTATACATCCAGGGTGGTAGGTTGTATGGTATGACAATTATAGGCCATAAAGAACATTTCCTACAATATTGTTTGAATAGCTCAAAGCTGTCTGTGCATAACCCCATCTTGACATTTCTAATGCAAGTAGCAAATGAAGGATAAGTTTTATTAAAATGTTTCCAAGCTAGGGCATCAGAAGGATGCTACATATCTCTTTCATTTTGGACATGGTTATGATGCCATGTCATAAATGTTGGTACTACTTTTGAATGACATAATCATTACAGTCGAGGTATAAGAGGAAAGGAATACATCTTTTCATAAGCTTTAAGTATGTGCTTATAACTTCCAACATACATTTTGTATCTGGGGTGTTTACAAAACTTGCAATATGCCAATTTTTCATCTTTACACCAATAAAACATACATCTTTTATTGCAACAATCAATTTTTTTGATAGGAAATCCTAAGCTCTGAACAAGCTTTTTGTTTTGTAAGAATTGTCAGGCAATTTATTACCTTTAGGTAAACCTTTCATATATAATTGGACAATTGCATCATAAAACCTCTTTGGTAGATTAAACAAAGATTTGGCATACAACATTCTGGAAACTACAAAAAGATGAGAATGGTTATCACATCCAGGATATAATTTCACATTACCAGATTCACAAATATTATAAATTTGCTAAGATTGTAGATTAAAAGCCTCTTCCATCGAATATTCATGAACATCGGATGGATCGAGCTTATTGGTATTTGACGGACCGTATTGGTTAGGATTCCATAGGCAAGGTTGATCTCCTAGAATAAAATGTTGCCATTGACTGTCAAGCTTAAAATTAAGCCTAGCTACATCATATACCATTTGCTGGTATGGATTTATTAAATGCAAATCTAATACTATTTCATAAAAATTTAAATCATAACCCATCACAATTATCTTTCAATCGTAATTCCAAATCAAATAATCTCGAATAAATCCCACATGCAAGAGGTGATATCTAACAATGTCAACCTCATAGAACTTACAAATCTAATAATTGTTCATGGACATATAATATCATCATCGCTTATTTCTTCAGGATAAGAAATGGTGAATTTAATAAATGTCTCTATTCCATATAAGAATGAGGAATTACTCCATCCTCTTCTATCCTATTGATTATACATACAACTATGATCGGAGGAGTCTATTTATACTATATTTTTTTATATTTAACAAAGTGAGAAAAAATCTAGTTTACTAAAGATATAAATTATTGACACTTAAATACACTATAAGATGACAATGCATGTAAATATAAGGGGAATTTGAGGAAAATTTGGTGTGCTTATTAAATAGGCATAGGCCTCTTAATTAATAAGAAAATAAGCCAAATTAAAATAAAACAATTTCATTTGAAGTTATTTTTCAAACAACCCCCTGCAAATTATAATACAAACTAGAAAGCCTGTATTTATTTGGTTTATAAATTATATCATATATCTTTGGTTATTTATGTCCCTGGATAGAATTGATGTCTTAAATTTGTTTACAATTGCAAGAGAGTCAGAAAGAGGAAACAACTTCACAAATATCAAATTAATTATAATGGCAAAAATTTGTAAGAAAGCTACAAAAACAACATTGTAATTATCAAAATTATATATATATATAACTAACTCCTAACCTAAATCCCTCATTGAGTTTCACTTGAATCTACAAAATTTTATTAATATACCTGCAAATAACATAAAATGTAGGTGTGGCAGTAGCAACAAAAATAAAAAAAATGTAACCTTGAGTGCTTAAATTGTATATAACCTTCTATTGTGTAACAAGAAATGGCAGATTGGAATATGAGACATTAAACAAGTGAAAAGAACAAAATGAAATTAATTTATCAATTGTATGTTGGCTTGGATATTATCACTTTTATTTTTATTGTTATTATTTTTTTTTGTCAAACATTATCACTTTTATGGGAGGCAAAAATTCTATCTAAAAAGGAGAAATTAAAATTATAAATCTATATGAATTCTTTTTACTAATTACCATTCAAGCATTAAATTTTTTCTTTCTATTAAAAAAATTTGTCAAATTTTCCTTTTCCTATTTCATTTGATTAAAGATAAAACAAACAATTGAATAATGCTAATGATTTTCTATATCAAATGTAAAAATTTCATATAAGAATTTTAAATGACCTTATGGCGACTTTTAAATTTTATAAATCCAACAGTCACTACCCATAAAACCCTATTCATTTCTTCTTATCTTCGTCCAATTTCTTTGAATTTTTTTATAGCCTCACATTTGTTCCCTCTCTCTTTCTATCTTTATAGATAAGATAAGTCTATCAAATATTCTTAACAAGAGCTTTCTTTTCTTACCTATTTCTCATCTCGTTTATATCCTAATTATGATCTATGTGTGGTCTTTGAAATTAAATTTTGATGCTTAATTAGTATCTTATTCTTGATTTTTGAGACTCATGTCTCTTGCATTTACTAACATCCACCTTTCTATTTTTATGATAAACTCAAGCCTCTACCATATGACCCATCTTATTAAATCTTTCTTTGTTGTTTTCCTTTATTGGTTTTATCTTTTTTGATGAACTTTTAGCCCATAACAATTAATTCTAATATTTTTTGCTTTCTAGATTTAGTGTCATTGTTATTTTACATAGTTTTTAAGTTTTATTTTGACAGTTAATCATGTACTATTTAAAAATGTAGGTACTATTTGAACATGAATAGTTAATAAGTATTATTTCATGACTAATTATTAAATAAATTGCTAATCAATCATAATTTAACGTAGAAATTTTGTCGTCGGCAAATGTTTTTGCTAATTCATATTTTTTTAGTGTTAAGTTTTGTTAGGAGGCTAATTTCTTAGCATTGCCAAGTTTAGAAAATCATGTTTAGATTTTCAAACAAAATAGACATGAGCTAAAGTCTAGTAAATTCATTAAGGATGTAGTAAGAGATAGTTCAAAAACAATACTACCTATATCAGTTATTTGTGATAATTATCAAGAAAATTCTGTATAATATTATGGCAATAAGTACTTTTTTGAACATCTTGAAGAAATCAATCATTGTAACATTTCAATTTAAATGATTTTATAATGTCATAATGTAACTAAGGATTGCTCCTACTACATCTTTAAACATATATAGGGTTTAGCCTTTTTACATTTCTCAATTCAAAAGCACACTTACTATTTTGGAAACATTTACATGGTACTGACACATACTCTAATGTGCCCATGAATCAAGTCTTTTGAACATCATGGACCATAAAAAGACCATGCAAAGTTGATTTATCACCTAAATACTATTGACATAAAAGAAGGATTTGATTAATTAAAATTTTATGTGTTTACCTAATATTGCATGATTTTTTAGTATACTTTAGTTTTTTTTTCATCCATGTGACTTATGGTTGCAGAATAACCAGTAGAGTTAAAGGCCCATTTTGGTATAATCAATAAGATGACTTATTAGTTGGATCTAGAAATAAAGATGTTTTAGAGAGTGAACTACATGCCTAGAGGCACTGATAAGATAAAATTTTACAAGAATCGGTACAAGCTTGGTTGGATAGAGTTTTATTGTGAGGCCTTTAAATGTACCCAAGTGAATTAGAGTGTGATTAAGTAAGAAATTAGAAAGAGTGAATTGTGATTTAGTGAATTAGAGCATAAATGGTTGTTAAAGACATATATGGAATTATTTTAGTTGTCAAGGGTATTTAAGAAATTATGTTTTCTTTGACTTAAGTATGCAAGTAAAGATAAAATAGAAAGAGGAAATGATAATTTTAGATATCAGTAATTAAAAATTTCTTGAGGGATTAAATGTGAATCGACAAAAGACCAATTAAATGCCTCCAATGAAAGATTAACACCAAGAGTATTCTAGAAGGTGCCTATTTATTAAACCAAATTTTTTCTGCTTTTAGAGAAGGGGTAGCTAGCCCTTCTTGTGAGAGAGAATTTTAACATTTTAAATCTTATTCTTCCTCTCTTAAGTCTAAAATTTTGATTATGAGAAAATTAATAAGTGATAGAAAGAGAAAGAGAGTACTAATAGCTAGGAGAGTAGGGTAAGTGAATTAATATAATGAATTGAATTTAAGTGGTTCTCCCTTAACTTTTTTTTGTTTAATTGATAGGAAAATTAAAATTATGTATTTTAATTTTTATAGAGCATTAAATGGTACTTTGTACTATAGTTGGTGAAAGGAAAAAGGAATAAAGGTAAGGAGAAGGTGTAAAGCTTGAAGTTGAAGGGTAATCTTTAAGAGGTGAGGGAATCTATGTATATAAGTACTTTTTTTGGTCTTTTGTTTAGATGTTCAAATAATATATGTATGCATGGAATTTGTGCAAGTAAGGTAGTTAATGACCAAAGAGGGTGATATGATAGAAATTGTAGCAGGAAATCCTTGACCTACTAAGGAGATTTAGGGTATAAATAAATATCTACATTACCATTTGGTAAGAAGGGTTAGAGTCTGATTTCATCATTCAAATTAAGAAATTGGGTTTAAAGTTAAGTGTTGATAGCAAATTTATCAACTAAAGAAACTCTACATTTTTGTTGAAGATTGATGTTTTAAATGCCTTAATTATTTAATTTTCGTGATTCATAAAACAAAAGAATGAAGATTGATATTTGATTAGTGAGTAATTTGTTTTAGTAACTGTTATCTCTTTAGTGGCATTGGTAGTGCATGGAAATTAAAAAGTGAAATGCTGGAAAAATAATTTTCTGAATCAACCTGTGACACACGTCGAACCCCATTGGCATCTAGCATGCTCTTAAAAGCTCACTTTTAGGGCTCAAGATCGGATCAAGGTTTATTTGACTTGTGAAGGCTAGTCATTTTGAATTAGATAGAATTTTATTCACATCTACTATTGGCAATCAACCTATGAGGGTGAATGCTAGACACTATAAGGTAGGTATCATAGAGTCACCACTTAATTAAAATTTGGAAAAATGAGTTCTAACTTATTGAAGCCAAAAACATAGATAGTTCAAACTTCACTCCTAAGTATACCTTTAGTTAATGTTGTATAAATAAGTTATAATGATTAATTTATTTTATCTCTTTTCTCACATGGGATATTATGCAGAAAAATAAAATGCACTTAAGCATTTGAAAAGCTGCAAAGCATACACATAAAAAGTTGTAAAAACACGAATTTGAAAGTAATATAGAGTATGAGAATAAATATAAAAATAAAACATATACAAATCGAGGAATTAATTGAGTTATTTAGGTAAGGATGTTGGTCCTTGCATGTATTTTTACAAAAAACGACAGAGTTTTGAATGTATTTTGGAAAATGTTGGCATTAAGCCTATACGACCCTTGAAGAAAAGAATCATGTTAATTAATTTTAAATAAAAAATATTTTATATTCATAAAGAAAAATCCTTATTTTATAGGTTATTTTATGGGTCAAATATAGGACATTGGTCCCTTTCACTATAAGAAAATACTCAATTAGCAACATAAATTTCATAGCTTACTTGCAGTATAAAAATTGAATTTTAGCCTATGTCAAATGATTTTCATTAGTTTCCTTATATAACACAATAACCTAATTAGTCATAAGTTGTGACTCAATTATTAATAAGGAATACTATTTGCTTAAGCTCTTGATAAAGCATTAGGGGGTTTGTAAGGAGAGGTACAATAAAAGACTATCTAGAAAGAGTAGTAATATTTGAGAAAAAAATTATGTAATCAGATTTCCCTAATCCTAATTGCATAAGGAACAACACTAAGTGCTTTTAAAATAAATTTCACTATAGTTTAAGCACACTAGTTGGATTGCATAAAAAAGAGTGTTCTTTTTCTTTCTATTTTATCTTGAATATGTATATGAAACTATGGTTAAACCACCAATAGTTACAAAAAATTTGAATCCTGGAATAACACACCTAAAAAGGGAATACTAGCTTATGGCTAAAATGAAAGAAATAGATGGTAAGATATAAAGAAAAAAATAAAAGTTTTTTAGCACATACAATTTCTGTTACGTTAACTCAAGTCCCTATGATCTTCAATCACACTTCACTATCTTTCTGAATTTTAACCTAAAAATTATTTTAAAATATTAATGAGAAATTTCAATTTTCCTAGTGGAAAACAAAAACTATTTCTCATTTATATATATAGGAAATAGAATGTACTAATCCATTTGAAGATGTATAGTTTGGCATATCTCCATACTGGAACACCATGTCATATGGTATTAACTACATCACAAAATGAAAAATTAACACATTTGCGGCTAACATATGATAGCATTTAGTGTAAGTGAATATGTGCAGATGAGATAAAAGGAAAGCTCTAAGCTCTAAAAATGAATGAAGTTGAAATGAGAAAAGACAAAAAAGCTTATATCAGGAAAGAAATTCAGTAACATTACTTAACATACAACATCGACAACATAAGATGAAAAATTAAGCATCAAAACTCCTATTTCACACACAGGTTTGATTTTGCATTCTAATATCACCGCAACAAACATAAACTTTAAAAAATTAAACTTCTCACATAGTAATTTGTATATTCCACAAAGCACAAAATATTGACTTCTAGAGGTTTTTATATTAATATAAATGTTAGGAAATTATATACTAATGGATAAAATCCTACAAATGTGCATTCTTTCTATATTTTTGAACCAATAAATAATTCTTGGTTGCTTCAGAAACAAAAAATAAGGTATTGGCAAAAAAAAAAAACAAACAAATTAAAGTTTTTAAGTTTCTGCTCTTAAATTATGGGACATTAATTATGTAATATTGAATACTTTAAATATTATTTATATTTTCTTAAGTTTTGAGTTTCTGATTTTTTGCTATTAAGTTATGGTACATTTATTTCCATGAAATACCACATTAATTAACATATCAATTGGATTTTTGTAATAAAGCATCTCATTCAGTAAGATAGAGTGAACCTTATGGTATGTGTTAGTCTTGCTTACAAAATTAGCTAATAGAAAATTCAATATCGAAAAGATAAAAAATTTAAGAAATTAACATTCTAAAATATTTAAAAATTAAATAGTAAAAATTTAACAAATTTAGGAGCTTATGTATATGTTTTGACAAAAAGAAAACTAAAAACTTATAATTATTATGCAATAAATAAAATGCATCATTCGGGCATAAAAATTTAAAAGAGAGAGACGAGAGAAGCATCTAATATGAAATGACAAATACAACATAAAAAAGGGAGATGATCATGTAAAGTCCCATTCATATATAAGAAAATAAACATAACACGATATTTTAGATATAAGAGGGGTGGTTTATGATCATTATGTTAGGTTAGATGTTTTCTTGGAACCCAATGTTGTGTTTATTTCCTATGTATATCATATGATAATAATATCATATAATGTCCCCTAAATCTAATGGCTCATATTAGAAAAAGATAAATGAGCAATTGGTGCATATCTCCTTACAATAATGCAAATAAATAATTATTCTCTAAAAAAATAATTAATCTTAACCAAATCACACCTACCAAAAGAATCATTATTCCTAAATTGAAAAGATCAATTATCATGGAGTGAAAAAAGGTTAACAAGTTCATGGATGTTTCTATCTCAAACTGCTCAATTATAATAATCCAATAGAGTAAAAATAGATAGATTTAGGTCCTGTAACGAAGTAACTTTTTTTTTTCTTTTTCTTTCTCGAAAGGACCTTTAGTGAAGATAAGAACTCATTTCACTAAAGTTATTTGAGGTCTATTACTTGATTGATACCAATATCAACTTCTAAAATATACACCTAATTAAATTTTAAATGGCACCTAAATGTTCAATCTTCAAGAAACAATTATATAAAGATCACAAATTCACAAGCACCCTATCCCAAAAAGACATAAACATAATATCTAAGGATTCATATGATCAAAATCTAAATAAATTTCCCACTTAGAAGTAAATCATTACATGTTATATTCTTTACAACAAAAGATAAAGAACCTAATAACAGTCATAAATAAATCATAAATTTTGTTAGAAAACAAAATCTAAAACACATATAAATACATAGGGATATGGCATTTGGTAACTATAAATAACTTTGTAACCCGAACTAATGGAAGCCAATACTCCATTGAAATTGAAAAGAAATAAGAAATCAAAGTTAATAGAGAATAATAAGAAATTAAAATAGGTAAATTATGGAAATTATATTTACCTAAAACTCTCATTTCTGCAACTACTCTAGAACAGCTTCAAGCTAGTGTTATAGGGCTAATTTTTTACCCTTTTCATCCTTAACAAACAATTTCAAACTTATAAAAAATAATTAAAACAATTATTCAAATTAATATATTTGTATTAAAATATACATAAATTAGTTTTAATTCTATAATGAAAAAATCCATTTCAATGAAGCATTTAATTAACAAGGTAATTAATAGGCTTAATTACCTTGGCAGCCCGTGTAATATCCTTTGCCAATTTAGGCATAATAGTTTCATGTTTCTTTATGTTAAAGAATGATACAAAATTCCTTTCCAAAGATACAAAATCCAAAGCTTTCCACCTACAATACTGAAATTTATTAATTTTAATAAATATTAGAAATTACCTAAAAAAGAAAATAATCAAGAATCAACAAATTCAAAAGGCAAATTAATTACCATAGCTCTTCAACAACAATAACTCAATTAGCAAGGTTTCTTCTTATTCTATATCTCTTAGAGACTTTTTAAACCATAGTTGCAGCAACATTAAGCTCAGTAATAGGTTTTAGAGAAAAGAACACAACTTGTTTATGAATTACAATTATAGGTTCTAGTTGGTATATATATAGAAGAGTAGCCAGTTTGAAAATTCAAAGTTGAAGTGTCAAAAGGGTCAGTACTAATTTTCCATTTGCTTGAAAGTGTGTGTGTGGAAGAAGAAAACATAAACTTAAAGGAAGACACAAAGAAAATGTCAAAAATTACCAATTTGAAGCTAAAGCAAACCAATAACCCAATGCAAGACAAGAATACTGAATGCATTTGCAAGCAGCCTTTAGGGCGCATTTTGCTACATTAATTGCATCAACATGCCAATCTAAAGCTCATATCCATACAAAGCCTATAGGTGAAATACCCACTCCTAATTCATCTTTATTAACATTAAATAAAACAACAAAAGTATGATTTTTGCATAAGAAAACAAAGAAAAATTAATTATATACCAATAATTTGATTCAATAGATGTATTAAGACATTAAAATTATACAATAACAATCTATTAATTGCATATATATTCATTGTCAATTCATTAAAATAACAATCCATTCAAATAAATCAAGCTTATTCATTAAAATAACAATCCAGACATTAACATTACATTGCCAATTCATTAAAACATATCAAAATTGTAAAATTACCTTAACAACATTACATCAGCCAAGGGTGAAAGGAGACAAAAGGGAGAGATAGGATAAAGAGAGCTAAGGGAGAGGAGAAGTAGAGGGGATCCAAAGGTAAGGAGAGGGGAGGGAGGGGAATGGAAAGGTGAGGTATGGGGGAGGAATGTGCAAGGAGAAAGGGAAAGAAAGGGAGCGAGAGATAAGGGAAAGAGGCAGAAGAAGCAGCTAAGGTGACAATAGAGATTGTAGGGAGAAGCGATGGCTGAAATCACTATAAGAAAAAGGGTTATTAGGGACCACGATTTTGTAACCAGTCAAATTTTTGGTCCTTAAAAACATACATATAAGGACTGCTTTTATTTCTTTTCCTTAATTCCTAATTTTCCAATTTTAATAGGGAAACGATCTAAACCGATCCTTAATTCATTGAAATTCTGGTCCTTGATGCACATCTTACTAGCGGGATTGTTTGGCGCCAACCAATTCACTAAATTGATCAAGAAATGAAAAGAAGAAATAAATAAAATAAAAGAATGGGTTTTAAGTTATTCATTCTTTTTTCCTAAACATTTTGAAAATGTAAATCTAAACATTGCTCTCTTTTTTTCTGATCTCCTTCGCCATCCATGGGCATCGAGTAGCAAGATATTGAAAGAACGATCCCTGAAGTTTCTTGAACGGCTAGCTTGTTGCTTTGATTCTTGTTCGGTTACGAAGAAAGAAGCGAGAGAGGTTTTTTACAACTCCAAACGAACGAACAGTGAGGAACTTTAAACCGGTACATGTTAAAGTCTTATATTTTTTTTATGGGAGACCTTTTTCTCCATGATTATACCTTTCGTTTATGAATCTAAAGTTTGCTTGGAGGAATAGCTGTTGAATTTGGTTTGAGAACTATTATTGCCTTTTTTGGGTACTGTATTGTTCTATATTTTTGTTATGAGGGACGAGTAGAACTTCATCTCAAATTTTGCTATTGGTTGATCGGAAAGCTATTTTGGGGTTTTAGGCCCTCTACTTCGTATGAAATGCTGCTTGTCTGATTCTTAGGTTTTTCTGGTTTTCATTTTATGTTTTTAGAGGTTGTAACGATTCTTGTGTTTGATTCATAGATTCTTAGGTTTTGCTGCTTATCTGATTTTTAGATTCTTGTGGAAACTGCTTTAATCTACCATTGACTGAAACTCTGTAACGATTCTCTGCTTCTCCGACTAAAATTCAAAGCTTCGATATGGAGAGAATCCATGTCACTGTCAGAGCTCGACCACTTTCGCCAAAGGATGCTAAGAACAGCCCTTGGAGAATCGCCGGTAGCTCCATTTTCATCTCTAATCACTCTAACAAATTTAAATTTGGTACTATAGTTTCTCTCTTTTAAATTCTCTCTATTTCTTTATCTTAAATTTATTCGATTTCCTCTTTGCTTTGAGTGTTAATTTTACTTTGATTTTTTTCTGTACTGTTAGATCTAGTTTTTGGAGAAAACTACAAGATTGAAGAAATTTACAACGTCCGTACCAAAGAGATTGTTGCTGCAGCAGTCCATGGCTTTAATGGTATTTTATTATATGTAATTCTTACTGTAAAAAGAATATTCATTATAATTTCTTTCTAGTAAAGCATTTTTCTTTTGTTTTTGGTGATTAACGGAAGCTCTATTTGAACATAATAAAAAAAGAATATTCATTATGTCTGTGTATTTGGTTGACAAAAGTTCTGCATTTGTTCTTTCTTTCTGTTTAAATGGTTACATTTTTTCATTTCTGCTTTTTGTTTTCAATATAGGCCCTGTATTTGCTTACGGGCAAACAAACAATGGGAAGACACATACTATGCAGGGCTCAGCCACTGAACCTGGGGTCATCCATCTGGCAGTACATGATTTGTTTGACATAATACAACAGGTAGCAGAACTCACATTGACTATTCTTCAGTCCAATGGTAAACTGCCATGCATGTGAAAATACAACCTCTTTTATTTTTTTGGCATTTTATCATTGGATCGATACCTGAATTTATTTCATCAAGTCGATGTAAGCATTGTCCACCTATCCATAGTAGAGAAAGATATTTTTTCTCCTTTCATCTTATAGCTAATTTAAGCAAGGCCCTTCTCATTATTATATATTAATTTTACTATAAACTTTCTCTCTCAAATTCTCAAGTGATCCACAATATTGTACGAATTTTGTAGTACTTCTTGGTACATTAAGCTAAATCTTATTATATTAGCTACTGCATTATTACTGTCAAGAAGATATTAGAACAATTGAGGCATGGTCAAAACATGTTTCTACTTTAGTTAGTTGAAGACAATTTGAATCTTTGTTTCAACAATATTTGGAATTAACATATGGTAATATTTGTTGATTAATCTCTTAAGGTGTGGCATAGCCTATTATTTGCCTTATCTGCAGTCGTTTGCTTTATAACTTCATAAAATTCTGGTTTTATCTTGAGCTATTGGTGTGAGGTGATAGTCTTCTATTATCCTTTGTCTTCTTTAAGCCTCCTAAACCTAACAAAAGAAACACTATAAAGGAAGTAATCACTTAAAGGAAAATACTTTTTAAAATAAGTATAAAAGAATATTTATAGCATATGATTAATATAAACTTAGTGGATGCCTAATTCAATTTAAGTCTTCATTCACATTATTTACTAACAAATAGTATTGCATTGTTATTTCTATCCAAAGTTGATTAACCTTTATTATTCTTGCTTTTCATTAATGATGACATAATTTTGAATTTAACTAGAAAGGAGACGAGCGGCTGTAAAGAAATAATGAAAAAAGTTGCAATAATTGTTTAATTTTATCTACTCTAACTTGGTATGAATTTTTTGCATTTTGATTTTGTTTATTTTTATCTGGACTTTGAAGAGGCTTAAGAATCAAGGTACTGATTAGATAACTGAGTAAGACATTCTTTTCTGTCATGGAGTCATATGGAGTATCCAGTTATACTAGGTTTTCCTATAATTATACCACTACAGATTTAGAAATCTGAACTTTTGTAGAATCCTTACATTGTGATTATTGATAGGCATTTTTGTGCTTGTTAGGATGCTGATCGAGAGTTTCTTCTGCGAATGTCATATATGGAGATCTATAATAAGGACATCAATGATTTATTGGCTCCTAAGCACTGAAAGCTTCAGATTCATGAAAGTATAGTGGTAATAAAAATACTTATACGGCATAATTTGCATGAGGTATATTCTATCATTCAAAAAACATATTTCTCTTTCCATATGCAGTGGGGAATTTGTGTTGCTGGTTTACCGGAAGAAATAATTGTGTCTCCTCAGCAAGTTCTTAATCTGATGCAGTTTGGAGAGTGTAATTAATTTGCACATTTTCCTCTTTGTGATTTTTTATACTTCTTACGCATTGAAAATAATGGCCATTTGGCTTCCTAATGCAAGCTTCCACAGTTTCATTGGAATATTGACATCTAACACATGCCATACTAAACTCTTCCAAAAGATGAAGATAAGTTAAACCAGATGTTTAGTAAAATATGATATTGGGTTATTTCTATTTTTTGAAATGAATCATTTGGTCATAGAATTTTCACATTTACTATCTTTTAGCCACTTTAGTCTAACAAAAGCACACAATGGAGAGAAAAACAAAGAAACAAAGAGAGACCTCAAAGAAAAAGTTGAGGTAGATTTACAGGTAATAATGCTTCTTTTACTCTCTAAACCTCTAAAATCGATACTCATACTTGAATTTTAGCTTAATTATTTTTCTATTTCTTCTCTATTTTACTTCTTTGATCCCTTTTTTTTGTCTATCTTGACTCTTATTACTATTTTTTTATATGGATCAAAGATCTGGATAATTTCGAACTTAATGGGTTTTGTGAATTTTTCGTTTGCCATTTATATTTCTTTGAACTTTGGACATTATAGAGCAGCAGTAGATTATATATTTTGAAAGTGTAATATGATCTTGACTTTTATAATTTCTATCTTTCCTTTAGCATTGCCTTTCATTATTCTTCTACATCGACAGCTAACATCTTAGCATGATCATAATGCTATACTTTTTAAGGTATTAGTTTAGTCATTATCTTATTCATCTAATTCTCTTTTTTCTTTTTCTAGCTTTTTCAATAATAAATTTGTGGAAAGCAATGTTCTACAACACCTATTGAGGGCAATGACAATTTTTCTTGGTAACATTGATAAGAATTTTAAAAATGAGGATGTACAGTTTTCCACTACTATTGGTTTATTTTCTATTAGGTTTGAATTATGTGTTTCAAAATGTTAACTATGTCTAGGCAGGTCATTAAGCTATTGCAAGAGATTGGAATCGAGAAAATAGATAAAGTCAATGTGATGACTGATCCTTCTCATGTGGGTGCAATCATGGTTTTGCATTTGTGGAGCTTGAAAAATATAAAGATGCTCAAACTGCTTTTAAGAAACTTCAAAAGAAGGGCCTGACCTGGAGGTGCTTCAAAATATCCAAGTTGATTTAGCTGAACCCTTAAGTGAGCCAGATGCAGAAGAGTTGCTTAAGGTTTATCTACTAGACTTGTTAGTTTTGCGGCTATCATGGTATCTTATGCAATAATTTTTTACTTACCTATACTTCTACAGGCAAAGTTGGTATGTACTGAGTACTTACCTCGACAACCCTATTCAATATTGTATTGGTAAGTTTTGTTCTTTGATACTATGATGTAACTTTTTTTTATAATTTTTACAACAGTCTGTGTAATTTACACATAAATTTAGTCTTGTTCAACTTTGGATTATGTGTTGCAGGTCTTCAATATCGATACTTTTAAGTGGTAGTTTGGCATTCTCTTTTCTCGTTTGGTAAGTAAACATTTTCAAATTAGTGCTATTTTTACATGTGCAATTAGTGCTCAAATTAATATGCTATTCCTTTGTTGAATAAATGAATGTAAATGAAAACAATTCTTGAATAATTTCATCTTTTCTAATTAATTAACATGTAGCCCTCCCCTCTTACAAATTTCCACATTGTTTAATTTCCAATCTTGATTTTGTCTCCCTCTTCTTTTCTTTATCTGTCACTTGACTTGTTTGTATTTTAGACCAGTTGATTGTCGTCTCTTTAGTGTGGGAACCTAAATTTTAACCTCTGATAGATTGCCAAGTCTATCCTTTTTCTACATGATGCCACACTATCTAACTTTACAGTTGTAATTATCAATTTGAAAAATATCATTTTTCATGATGCAAAGGTTATCCAATCAGAAGTGCCTTGTGATTGTAACCAATCTATAATGTGGAATTAGTTTGAGGCAGCAAATATATATAATTCTAGGAAATTGGCATTTATACTGCTTATGTTTTCTTTCCCTTTCTTTCTTTCTTTCTTTCTTTCTTTCTTTCTTTCTTCCTTTCTTTCAGGTACCTGATCTTGTTGTAATTGGCCTTAAAGTTCAGATCATGTGGCTAGTGGATATCAGAGGAAAAGTTGTTGATATCTCATAGCATGCTCTAACTATGAAGGTGATTTTGACTATAGTTTTATTGCTCTGCCTTCTTTAAACCATATGGAACTATGTGAAATTTCAACAACTATGGCCAATAATTTAAGCATTATTTTGCATGCTGTATAGTTTATCCAGCTAATGGAACTTATTTCTTTCTTTTATTATATCTTATCCAGAAGAACTGGTTCTGATTTGAGTAGGTAAAATTTTTTGCTTTACTCTTTTCATCCAAGATGCATCATATTTTAGATCATACATTTTTTTAATCAAAGGCAATCTCTTATAGCATGTGAGAGGTGGTTTCCATTATATCTTCTTCTTCGGTTGTTAGGATCATAAGATTGTGAGAAAATTTCTTGCTTATGCTATGTCCATATATCCATTTATAGACTGAGCCAATAAAAGACTGGTTGTTTGTCATGACATACTATCTCCTCAATGAACACATGTTAAATAGAATGTCTGTGCTTTTTTGGTTAGCAATTATGTCACTTGATATTTTCTAATATTAAATCAAACTTATTTGGATTATGCATCACAGATCTGTAAATATTGGATCTTACAGAAATCTTAAGATTCTGTGCTTCAATGACATTAACTTGATGGCCTAATTTTTTCATTGAATCTCATTTATTAAAATCTCTTCTCATTTAAGTGTGAAATCATTCTATTGTCTTTGATGTGTGATGCTGCATTGGTATGTTGCTGGCAGTTTTCTGGCTTGTCGATGTGAGCAGCTTGGCTTTTATACATAGAGCTCGTCAAATTTTAGGCAATGCTATTTGCAAACCTCCCAACGACAAGGTAAAATCAGGTTGCTGCTACATTATTGCCAAATTATATTACATTATAAATTATGTTCTCACTATTTTGCTTGACAATAAACATATCTTTAAGAAGTACATTGAGCTTGCAATTGCTCAACCTGCCGTAGACATGTAGAGTTATTGTGGAAGGTAGTTTTATAAAATTCCATTGTATGATTAAAGACTATGCATCTTTATGTTTTTTGTCCATGTCCCTTTTTCCACTTTCAAACTTGAATTATTGTTTACTTCTCTTTTTAAGTATATCATGTCTTTATCCTAAGAATGTTTAAGTTGCTGATTTGTCTATGGTTATGAATTCTTAACATTAAAATGATTAGTAACTTTAAGATTGTTTTGGCTAGCAGATTTACTATAGGAAAGTGGGTCATGCTTGAATCTATTTCTCTCTTTATGGGCTGAAATTAGTTTTTGACCTTGAAAACGTTCCCTACAACATACCCTAACCCTAACCTGAAATTAAAACCATGCATCTCCTTGTTTATTGTCATGGTGCTCCTTAAAGTGCTAATTTTATGCAAGACGGGTAAATGGAACATAGGCATAAGAAGGACTTTACACTCTGAACCTTGAATACTACATTTTCCTGCTCTTCTATAGATAATTATAGCAGCAATAAAACTAGCCCAAACTGAAGGTGGCAAATGTTTTACATTCCTCTAAGCCCAAACAGAAGAACATGAAATCTAGTGGCTTGTAGTGGCTCTTGTCTCGTGGTCCCCTTTTGCCTTGTTTCAATTTGTCAATTTTGTGTTACCAGGCTAAGCTCCGAGCTTTTAAATCTCTTCTTCTAGCTCTGCGGTTATAGTTTAGGCAGTTGTTTTATTTCCTATTGTTTTGCTGTGCTGTCGTGTTTTTGGTTCCATTGTTTTGCTATTTTAGGCAATTTTTATATCTTTGCTTTTGGCTTTGCAATTCTATTGAGTTTTTCCATTTAAATTTCAAAAAAGAAACTCAATACAGATTCTCAATTAATTAATTGGAAATTTCAAGAAGTAACTGAACAACATATATAGTTTCCTTGTGGGACTGGGCTTATGTTAGCCATCTTTTAATAATACCCTTTTGTATTGTTGCTATGTGTTTTATATAAGGCTTGAATGATTCAATTAGCATCTTAATTTGTAAGAGCTTAAGATTTCATAGTCATTTCATATTTCTCCTATACTTTATTGATCTATGTTTTAAAATATTATATTTTACTAAATTATGAGTTGAATGAATTATTATGTCCTATTAGATTAGAAATTAAATGCTATACTAATTAATCTATTGAAATATAAATATCAAGGTTATGGCACTCGATAAGCAGTTGATGAAACATGTCGATGATCGACTTGATGAAGCATACTTAGTTGGGATGAAACTTCTCGATGACCGACTTGATGAAGGTTTGAAGACTTCATGCAAATGTTGATAGCTATTTTTTTAGGAAATTATAGAGATATAAATCATCTTATTTTGCTAGTTATTAATTTTTTTTTTGGAAAGGGGTTGTATAAACAATACTTTTGTTCATATGATGGTTTTTTTCAGATGTTAACTCTTACATTTGTATTCATTACAAATTATATATATATATATATATATATGAAATGTTAGGATTATTGTTTATATATGTATCTATTATTTATGAATTATATAATACAATAGAATTTACAGAATTAAAAAAAATTTTTATTTTAGAATTAATAGGAATTATATATCTTTTAGTGACCAGATTAGAGGCTAAAATATTTGTCTTTTATTAACCTTTTAGTGACTAGATTACAATGATCTTTAAAAGTTAGTCCCAAAAAAAATAGTGACGGAATATAACTTGTCCTCTTTGAATTTTAGGGACCAAATTTTTGGTCATTAAAAAGTTTCATTAGTCACATGATTTAATTATTTGGGACAAGAAATATGGTCTTTAATACTTTCTAGGAACTAGTGATTTCTAGTCCTTAAATTTTTTTAGGGAAAAGATTTTTGGTCCCTAAAGGTTGTATGGGTAACGTGAGGTGAATTAATTAGAATAAGAAATCTGGTCCTTAATATTTTTTAGGGACCAGAATTTTTCTTGTCCTTTATAACTTTTAAGGACCAGATGCAAAATCTAGTCCTTATTAGTCATTACCGGCGAAGCCTTCAGGGACCAGAAATCTGATTCTTATTGATCTTTAAGAACCAGTTTTTCACCTTTAAAGACCAGATTTCTGGTCCTTAAAGGTCATTTTTCTTGTAGTAAATCGATAAGAGAGGGAGAATGAGATGGCAAAGGAAAAGGGAGGAAGATGGGAGCAACAAGGGATAGAAAGAGGAAAGAGAGGAACCTAGATGTAATTTTAAGGTTTACATACTTAAAAATGAGTATGGAAAATACTTAAATTCCCCTAATTTAACAACGAAATATGATTTTTGTTAGAAATTTAGCAATGGAATTTTATTTCCATTGCTAATTTACCAACATAAATGCAATTTCGTTGCTAAATTCCTCCATAAAATAGAGAGGCATTTGGATGTAATTTTAGGGTTTACATACTTAAAAATGAGTCTGGAAAATACTTAAATTCCTATAATTTACAAATGAAATTTGATTTCCATTGGGAATTTAGCAATGTAAATGCAATTCCATCGAAAATTTTAGGTGTTAAAAGTTCCCTCCATCTTTAGCAAAGGAAGATAACCATTTTGCATTTTCGTTGCTAAACCAAAAAATCCCCAACGATTTTAGCATTTGAATTTTATTTTCATTTCTAATTAGCAAAAAAAAATCAAATTCTGCTGCTAATTACCAACGAAAATAAATTCTATGGCTAATTAAGCATTTTTATAGTATTTTGTCATAAAAAATCCCACACAAAATTGTATAAAATTATTTAGTGAGTTTTTAATTTAATACTTGGAGAAACAATTAATTTCAATAAAGAAAGAAGAGCATGAAATAATAATAATATAAGTAAATAACATACATAAACTAGGCTATTGATTAATTTGGGAACATTTGTTCCCTCTTGCATATTTATGAAAACTTTTTTTTTGTGATTTTTTGGAATAAAGTGGACATTGGTCCAATTTTATATAAAAAAAATTAATAAATTAGGTATAAAATATTTAATGTGACTTTCCTAATTATCGGTCAAAAATCTTCATTACTATGCTATAATAGACAATTAAATGGAAAGCACTAAATAATTATACGAACCCAAAAATAAAAAAAATAAAAAAAATCCTAATATAATCTCCCGCTTCGGCTTAATCTCTAGCTCAACCAGGAAAATGATGCACGTATATTAAAATATGGCATGAAAAATAATAAAAGTTCGTAATGAGAAAGACATGCAATAGATAACAAAATAATAAAATAATTAAGCATTAACATAAATAATTAACAATAATAAAAATTAATGATAAAAAGACTAATAATAATAAATCATCAATAATAGCAATAATCAATTTAGTGCAATATTAATAATAACAAAACAATATTAAAAAATAATATTAATAAATAACAATAATAATAATGAGAATAAAATACCACTAATAATAGTAACAATAATAACAATAATAGTAATAATAATGATAATGATAATATTAATAATGACAATTATAATTATTATCAGTAAGAACAATTATAAAAATAATATCAACAATATTAATTATGATATGATTGCATTAAAGTGAATTAAACATTACACCAATGTGAAAATAAACTATTCTTTATTCAATGCTAGTAAAATAAATAATTTTACATATAAATATAATATGAAAATAATATTAATCAACACTGTAAATAGCAATATAAAAAATATAATAAAATGAATAATACTTAAACGACTAATTAAATATAAAATGGCCAATTGACAAGTAATAATAATAACTTAAAACAAAATTAAATTGCTAAAAAATGAAGTTAATTAATTAATATTAGTAAAAATGAAATTTGGCCAAAGAATAGTTAAAATAAATCAACAAAATAAGGGAAAGAAAGGAGTAACGTGAGAGAAGCATGAGTGGAAAATGAAGGGGTACATGATTGAGGCTTTTAGTGATGGGAATTTTTAACTATTGCCATAAATTTTGATTGCTAAAATTCCCTTGCTAACAGCAAGGTGAACTTAAAAGGAACATTTTAAGGATGAAAAAAATTGAACGTCGCTAAACGACCTAAAAGTAGAACCTTACGTAGAAAACAAGAAAATTCATTTTTGGCCTAATAAATAAATACAAACATAAAATTGATACAATAACAAAATTATACATAAATATAATATTGTCAAAATATATTAAAAATTAAATAAAAGTAACAAATTAATATTAGAACAAATAATTAACAAATAATGGAATTAAGCAGTAACTAGCAATCCAATAATTAACAAATTAATACAATAAATCAATTAATTTGTTAAGCTAATGCAATAAATTAATTCACAGAATTGATTAGCAAATTTTTATATTTTACAATTAAGTAACAAATAATAAATTAATAAAATTGACAAAACATTAACAAAATTAAAACTAATAAATTTACAAAATTAAATTTATTAAATCATATATTAAAAACAAAAAATTAATGAAAATAATAATTTACATGTTAAAATAGAATTAAGTAATTAATTTACGAGTTTTGGGGACTAAAGAATATTACATTCAGTATCGGTTCCATTAAGGAATAAGGCTTTAATGCTTTATGGCTTTTTTTCCATTTTTTCTTTGTTTTTACAATAATTTTCTTAAGCTTTCTTCATAGCCTAAAAGAAGAAGAGGAAGAAGAACGTAAGGAAAAAGAAGCAAGAAGATGAAGATAAAGATGAGATAGGGATAAAGAGCAGGAAATGTGGCTGTTTATTGGCGAAAAGTCCATTTTTAATATCCTAAATGGATTGGGATGAGTGTAAAGATGTTTTCCCTAAAAATTTTCCCTACTCCTGTGTTTATAATACATTTTTGAGTGAGTCATGACCCTGAACCATGAGTCAATGGTATGACTCACACCCTTGAGTCATTGCATTTTTTAGCTAACTAACTCTTAATTTGAAATGTTTTCTAATTTTTAGGCTAGAAGGTATATTTTGGATAATGTATCTTCTTAACATTTGTTCCTATATGTCTTATCTTTCTAATGAAGTAAGAATCACTCAATTTGGATTTATGGCTAAAACACTTATGACTACTCCTAAGAAATTTCTAGGGACAAAATTGATGTTCTGATTTTGAAAAATTACTTGAAACAGTGGTTTAGAATTAGGTCACATTCTCCTCATAAAAGTTATTCCAAAATGAGTTTAGTTTCTATAAAAATGATAATTACCTCAGAAGGAGCTCTATGGATGGAGTTATACCAAATTACTATAAATTGGTCCTAGTGCAAGGATAGATTCGGGTCGTCCATATTCAAGCCCAATTTTGACAATCTTAATGACTGAATAGGGTTAATTTTCTTCATTAAAGTTTTATATATAAGATTTAAATGGCTTTTGAATAATCTAATTATGATATCTATGGGTTGAGATAATGTTATAAAACTCAAGACTGCTCCAAACGTTCAAAATCGATTTCTTTATTTTGCCTCTTTTGAAAGTGATAAATGAGTGAAGCCTTAAAAAAAGCATTATGAGAATATTAAAAGCCCAGGGAAATCCTAGCACTTTCATTCCTTATCTATTTATGAGCAACCATTTCCTTATTAGGTAACTCTAATATGGAGTCATTTTCAGGATCCTTTGTCTACAGTTACCGCTAACTTTAGGCAACTTTGCTTTAACACCTAGGTTAGCCAAAGTTATGAGTAGAGGATAGAAGATGCGTAGCTGAGGTGGTGAGCTTCCAATTACATTAAATATATACCACTTAAAGTAGTGAGTCTTTGGTTGGGTAGTTACCATAAGTTGTCGATATTTTAACCCTCGGTTGGGTAATTACTATTAGCTTGTTGATGTTTTAATTCTTGATCAACTGAGTAGTTACAATCAGCTTGTTGATGTTTTAACTTTTGATCGATTAGGATGATTTATTAACCATTAGCTTGTTAACTTATTACCCCTTGATAAAATGTGTAGTTACCATCGGCTTGCTGACATTTTAACTCTTAATTAGTTGGAGCAGGTGATTTACCATCAGCTTGTTGATGTGTTAACCCTTGATCAACTGAGTAGTTAATGTCAGTTTATTGATGTTTTAACTCTTGGTTAGTTAGAGTGGATAGTTTATCATTATCTTATTGATGTGTTAACTCTTGATAAACTGAATAGTTACCATCAGCTTATTGATGTTTTAACTCTTAATTAGGACATTTGATTAGTGCTAACCTGTTAACGTGCAAAATCAAGGAAGATGATAGATTAAATGCCTCATGAGATGAGTTTTACTTTTCATGGATGTATTGCCTTTTAAGAGGATTTAGGTACCTATAAAGTGATGGAATATGACATGGTATGAATGTGATGATAACGCAGCGGAAAAACAAAAATTTTTCATCATACATACCATAAAAATCCAAAGCAAGAATCAAAACATGCAATTTTAGGGTTGTATAACTTATAACTTATGATGCCTTTTGAAAATTGAATTTGATGATGCCCAGCAACTAAGGAGACTTTATCTGCCTTAGGTTTCGATCACCAATGCCAAGGAACAGCCTTTAACGCCACTCCCTCTATTCTCACACACACACTTGCAAAGATGGCTTAAAATAGAGATTGCTAGCTCTCTTTTAAGTATTGTGTAATGGCAATTGTTTGAAGCTACAAGACTTGATCTTGTACTTCTTTTAGGTGCTATTAATGCCTAAGAACACAAGAAAGCAAGGAAGAATCCTTCTCCTTGTGTATTTCAGCCAAGAGAGAATTTTTGAGGGAGAGAATGATTTCACGCCAAAAGCAAGGTGGCTAGGGTTTTTTTCACGCCAACTTTTATTCTTTTTAGGGTTTTATTTCTTTTAATATATATGTTTATCCTTTGGCAAGCCTTTGATCTGAATTCAACTATCCTAAGATAATTAATTCAAACTCTTTCACTTCCTAAAGATAAGTAATATATTTTGAATTAAACTCCTTTGAATTTAAATTCAAATTTGAAATAAAACATAAGACATTTAATTAAATGAAAAACACTTAATATAAATAATAAACATGTGCCGAAATTCCTTGATTTCCCTCTTGGAATTTCGGCCACTTCATCAATTATATAAGTGATTTAATTTAATTTAAATTCCTTTAGGCTTTAATACTCAATTAACTTAATTAATGTAACATAATTAATTAATTGAAATTAAACCTTGTGGGATGAATTTCTCTCTCTCATGGACCAAAGCCCAATAGCAATTTTATAACCCATTACATACATTAATTTGACTTTAATTAAAAGCTCAAAATAATGCCCAATACTTAATTTAAGTATTTTAAGCCCAATGCTTTGTGTGCGATCCTATAGGTCCATTTAATGTTGGCAATGAATTAATAAATTAATTCAAAGGCTATATATATTCTCTAGCAAGATATTATAGCATTCCAAATTAAATGAAAATGCATATGGCATTTAGTGACCTAATACAATTTTGTATAGTCCCTTACCCATAAATATCAGAATTAATATAAGGCATGGAACTAGTCATCCTTATATATATTAATTCCTTTCTTGATATTCCAGTGACACTGAACTCTCAGATAAATAATGATTACTCATTATTTTAACTCCGTATGGCCATACACTTCTCAGTTCACTGATCAAGTGGCCGATGATATTTTCTCTCTTATTGAGAGGGGTAATGCCTTCACTTCTCTCATGCTCTCTAACATGAATTAATGCATACCCAATCATACCCGTACTTTTCTCTCTGTTACGAGCACGTTAGGTGTATGTCAAAGTACACAGTAATTCATAAAGAGTTTCATAGAGATTTCAGGTCTAAGAACTCCGATACAAAACTTGTATATGAGAAACACTTATGACTTGTACCATGTAGTGTTCTCATGAGCAGATCGAATCCAGATACCATGTTCTAAACATGTATCTATGATCTCTGATTGACACTCTTGTCCTTATGATCCGTAAGACAGACCTCAACTTATCAGAGAGAGCATACTAGTCTTAATTCATTGTTATTCCCATAACAATGACCGACTAGGGATATTTAGAATGATGTCTCATTTGTTTCAAGGTCTTAAAACCATGTGCCTCACACATGATAACTTAAACCGAAACAACACTCTTGGATAGTTTTATTAATTGATATGCACAGGAATACAAAGGATAAAACAAATGCCTCATTTTATTAATTCAAAGTGCTTTATTACAATACATTAGGGCTAGGGCTTACACTAACAATCTCCCACTAGCACTAGTCCCAATTGGGCATAGCCCTAAGACCGAACGCTCTCAAATGAGCTTCGTGCAGATTTGGACGCAATTGTTTCATCAAAGGATCTGCTACATTGTCTTCACTTGCTATCTTGCTAACCTTGACGTCCCTACGATCAATGGTTTCTCTGATCAGGTGGTACCTCCTGAGTATGTGTTTGGATTTCTGGTGTGACCGGGGCTCCTTGGCTTGTGCTATGGCCCCGTTGTTGTCACAAAAAATTTCTAATGGATCTAGGATGCTTGGGACCACTCCTAATCCAGAAATGAAATTTTTAATCCAAACAGCCTTTTTTGCAGCCTCACTTGTTGCAATATACTCAGATTCTGTAGTTGAGTCGGCAACGGTTTCTTGCTTCAAGCTTCTCCAGCTGATAGCACCACCGTTCAAAACAAAAACAAACCCAAATTGCGATCTAGAATCCTGAGTGCTGGTTTGAAATGCAGCATCGGCATAACCTTGTATGACGAGCTCTTCTTGACCACCATACACCAAGAAGTGATCCTTAGTCCTTCGCAGGTACTTCAGAATCCCTTTTACAGCAGACTAGTGCTTCTCACCAGGGTCTTGCTAAAACCTACTGGTTATACTCAGTGCATGAGCAACATCTAATCTAGTACATAACATAGCGTACATGATAGATCCAATAGCAGATGCATATGGGATTCTACTCATATTGTCCCTTTCCTCTTTGGTTTTAGGGCACTGTTCTTTAGTCAAAGGAACTCCCAAAGCCAAAGCTATGTACCCTTTCTTTGAGTCTCCCATACTAAAACGCTTTAGTACTTTGTCTATGTACTTTTCTTGACTTAGTCCCAAGAGCCGATTCGATCTATCTCTATAGATTCGAATACCAAGTATTGTCTCGGCTTCACCTAAGTCTTTCATTGAGAAACATTTTTCCAACCATTGCTTAACCTTTTGCAATGTTGGAATGTCATTCCCAATGAGAAGGATGTCGTCCACATATAGGACCAGAAATACTACTATGCTCCCACTAACCTTCTTGTACACACAAGGCTCATCTTCGTTCTTGATGAAGTCAAATTCTTTGACTGCCTCATCAAAACGAAGATTCCAACTTCGGGATGCTTGCTTTAATCCACAAATGGATTTTTGAAGCTTGCAAACCTTCTTGGGATGCTTAGGATTAACAAAACCTTCAGGCTGTGTCATATACACATTCTCAAGTAAATTTCCATTGAGGAAAGCAGTTTTGACATCCATTTGCCATATCTCATAATCATGATATGCAGCTATGGCAAGCAAGATCCTAATGGATTTGAGCATGACTACAGGCAAAAAGGTCTCATCATAGTCTACATCATGAGTTTGTCGAAAACCTTTTGCTACTAGTCTACCTTTGTAGGTCTTATCAGCTTTGAGTTTGAATAGCCACTTGCATTCAATTACCTTAGCACCTTCCGGTGGATCAACCAAGGTCCAAACCTGGTTATCGTACATTGATTGCATCTCGGATTTTATGGCTTCAAGCCAATTTTCTGAGTTTGGGCTCTCAATAGCTTCTCGGTAAGTAGTAGGATCCTCATGATCTACTAACTCAATAGTTTCACTGTCAGTGATTAGAAATCCATATCTCTCAATCTCCTGACGTACCCTACCGGACCTTCTAGGTTCTTGTGTAATGGGTTCTTGTTCCACAACTGGTTGTGAACTTGATCCCATTTCCAAACCATCCTCTATAGGAGTTTGTGGTGCTTGGATTTCTCCAAGTTCTACTTTACTCCCACTGTCTTTCTTGAGAAGGAACTCCTTTTCCAAGAAAACAGCCTTGCGAGTAACAAATACTTTATTCTCGGCTTCTGAGTAAAAGTAGTATCCCTTTGTTTCTTTAGGATACCCCATAAACAAGCAGACACATGATTTGGACTCTAGTTTGTCAGATGTTAATTTCTTAACATGTGCTTCACAGCCCTAAATCCTGAGAAAAGACATATTGGGTTCTTTCCCAGTCCATACCTCATATGGTGTCTTCTCAACTGCTTTCGTTGGAGTACGGTTCAATAGAAATGCAACAGTTTCTAATGCATAACCCCAAAAAGAGATAGGAAGATTAGCTTGACTCATCATAGATCAAACCATGTCCAACAGAGTTCGATTTCTCCTTTCGAACACACCATTCCATTGAGGTGTTCCAGGAGGAGTGAGCTGTGAAATAATACCACACTCCTTTACATGACTATCAAACTCTTGGCTTAAGTATTCGCCACCTCGATCTGATCGAATGGCTTTTACACTTTTGCCAAGTTGGTTTTCTACTTCGTTCTTAAACTCTTTGAATTTCTCAAAAGTTCCAGACTTGTACTTCATTAGATAGACATAGCCATATCTACTGAAGTCATCTGTGAATGTCACGAAGTAGCTAAAACCACCTCTGGCATGTGTACTTAATGGTCCACATACATCAGTATGTATTAGTTCCAATAAGCCATTAGTCCTCTCACCTTTTTTATTAAAAGGAGTCTTTGTCATTTTTCCATGCAAACATGGCTTGCATGTGTCATAAGACTCTAAGTCGAATGACCCAAGCACTCAAGTTTTGTGGAGTCTTGAAATGCATTTTTCGTTTGCATGTCCTAAATGACAATGCCAAAAGTAAGTAGGGTTCAATTCGTTTGATTTAACCCTCTTTGTATTAATGTTGTATATTGACTCTTTGTTTTGTAAATCAAGGATATAAAGGCCATTGGGCAACATGGCATTGCCATAAGAAATGCCTTGGCAACGAATTTGAGCATTGCCATTTTTAATAACAAAATCAAATTCATCATTATCAAAACATGAAACTGAAATAATGTTTCTGCTCATAACAGGCACATAATAACAATTATTCAAAATAATACAAAGTCCGAAAGGTAAAGTGAGGTGATAATCGCCTATCTCCATGGCAGCAACTCGTGCTCCATTCCCCACACGGAGGTCCACTTTATTCTTCCCAAGTAACTGCCTATTTCTTAGCCCCTGCACATTTGAACAAATGTGAGAACCACAACTGGTATCCAATACCCAAGTGGTAGAAATAGAAAGGTTAATTTCAACAACAAAAATACCAGAACTGGATGCCTTGGCTCCATTCTTCTTTTGTTCTTCCTTGAAGAGAGCGCAATTCTTCCTCCAATGCCCTATCTTGTTGCAATGGAAGCAAGTGCTCTCACTCTCTTTGAGTTTTGGCGCCTTGGGCTTGGATTGGGCCTAAGGTGCACTCCCAACTGACTTGGGTTTTCCTTTTCCCTTTCCCTTTCCCTTAGCAATTCCTTTCTTAATTCCCTTTTGAACCATTAGTACGGGATTGGTCTTTCAAATGTTCTCTTCAGCATTCTTAAGCATCCCATGAAGCTCAGTGACTGACTTGTTCATTGCATGCATGTTATAATTCATCACAAATGGATCATAAGCAGCAGGCAATGATCCTAAGATCAAGTCAGTGGCCAATTCCTTTGGCACTAGTACCTCAAGCTTCTCAAGAGTATCAAGATACCCTTTCATCTTGAGTACATGGGTACTAACAGGAGTACCCTCAGCCATCTTGCAAGAAATTAAGTCCTTTGTTGTCACGAACCTCTCGTGACAAGCTTGCTCTTGGAACATCTCCTTGAGGTGCACCATGATCGCATAGGCCTTTTGGTCCATAAATTGCTTTTGCAATTCAAGCACCATAGTGGCTAGCATCAAACAGGTCACATCATTAGAGTCACTTTTCTTGGTCTCAAAAGTTTCCTTTTGAACCACAGAAGCATTCCTAGCAGGTTCCTCAGGTAAGGGTGCATCCAAAACATACGACTTTTTCTCTTGCTTAAGAACTATTCTTAAGTTTCGAGACCAGTCTATGAAATTGGTGCCATTTAATTTGTCCTTTTCAAGGACCGATCGCAATGAGAAATTGTTGTTTGAAGATGCCATTTCAATCTATAATAAAATTTAGCAAGATTAAATGAGGTCTTATTTATGATCCCACAAACCGAATTAATATCCCTTTAAATAATTCGCATTAGTGATTTAATGTGGGCCAAGATCCACTTTTCACAACAACTTATTAGTCAAGCTGAGCTTGTACACCTAACAAGTTAAGTTACTTAGGTAGGAAAACTCCAATCATGTATCGTACATGACTCTTGGATCAAATGGGCTAACATCTTAAGATGTTATAGCATAACCCATTTACTAGTTGCCTAGGTCCGGGCATCCCTTTCCATGATAAGTCCAACCTACATTCACAACCCATACCTCACAAAGATAATCGGGCGCATCTAGGACTCCTAGTCTACGTGACCGATGATCGATGCCTTGACATGTTTCGAATTAGGAAGGCAACTTTGTGACTTACTATTTTTAGGGATTCATTTTATTACAGCTTACATGGCATATGCTTTGTCATCCATACATAGCATGCATATATAAATAATTGTATAAAGTAAAGTGTGACAAACATGGGCCCAAAAACCTACAACTAAGATTCTATACTATTACATAAGAATCTTCGAGTTGGGCTTCTCCACTCCGGTGGGCTTCGTCTTGATTTACAAAGTCTTCAAGTATATTCTATTCTAAGAAATAAATGAAACTTTTACAATAAAATATAATGGCTCGCAGGCCATATTTAATTACAAAAACCCAGGGCCCATGAATGCACCATGCATATCCATTCATCACACCAAACTAGCAAATAAATATACATAACATTCATGGATAAAACAAAGTCCAATTTTATTTAATTTAGCCAAGCCCATTAATGGAAATTATGTACTTGAACCTTTAAAAGATGACCCCGTGATGGGCCTGGGCCAAAGCCCAATGGACTAAATCCTCTTATTGAATAAGTTCTCTTAAAAGCCGAAAACACTAACTAGTTAGATTTGTGCTATAAATCAACTCTAGTATAATTTCCAATTTTGCCATTTTTAATTTTATGTCATAAGCCCATAAACATTAAAAATGCATATAATATGTGCTAACATGAATTGAAAATATAAAATCATGAAGAACACATATATGGTACACGGCATTCATGCAAAAACAAACAAACAACAAAAACTAGTTGTTTAATGCTTATGTAATGCCATAAAATACACAAACATTTAAATCAATTTTATGAGTCATTTAATAATCTAAATAACTCCATAAATATTGATTTAATATTCTGTACCAATCTGATCTAAATGTGTTTTTACCATTTAAATCAAAACAAAACAAACAATCTTGATTAAACATGTAACAAACACAAACTAGTCATAGTTTTAAGTGATTTTAAAATTAATCAATTAAATTGTCATGTACCAGAATTAAAACCAAATTTAAAATATGTCCAGACCTGATATTTAATCTTTAAAAATCACTTACAAACATGCCAAAAACGTTTTTACGTTTAATTTTGAAAACTAGTTGTTAAAATAGCAATTTACATGCCAACAAGCACCTAGTTTAATAATTAACATGTACCATCAGGTATAAATAATTAAATCCGACCATTACCAGCCCTAGTAACATCTTAGAAAAGTATATTAACATGTCATACTAATTATAATACCTATCTAATCAATTAAAATTGTTTTTACACCAAAACAATGCAAAAAACTCAAAACAAAAAATTTCAAATTTGCATGTTTTCATAATGACGATTTTTAATTAATTTTTTCATGCATCTAAAGCACTAAAATAAGCATGTTTAGTCTCTGATACCACTGATGGAATATGACATGGAATGAATCTGATGATAACGTAGTGGAAAAAAAAAATTTTCATTATACATACCATACAAATCCAAAGCAAGAATCGAAACATGCAATTTTAGGGTTGTATAACTTACAACTTATGATGCCTTTTGAAAATTGAATTTGATGATGCCCAGCAACTAAGGAGACTTTATCCGCCTTAGGTCTCGATGACCAATGCCAAGGAACAGCCTTTAACGCCACTCCCTCTATTCTCACACACACACTTGCAAAGATGGCTTAAAATAGAGATTGCTAGCTCTCTTTTAAGTATTTTGTAATGGCAATTGTTTGAAGCTACAAGACTTGATCTTGTACTTCTTTTAGGTGCTATTAATTCCTAAGAACACAAGAAAGCAAGGAAGAATCCTTCTCCTTGTGTATTTCGGCCAAGAGAGAATTTTTGAGGGAGAGAATGATTTCACGCCAAAAGCAAGGTGGCTAGGGTTTTTTTCACGCCAACTTCTATTCTTTTTAGGGTTTTATTTCTTTTAATATCTATGTTTATCCTTTGGCAAGTCTTTGATCTGAATTCAACTATCCTAAGATAATTAATTCAAACTTTTTCACTTCCTAAAGATAAGCAATATATTTTGAATTAAACTCTTTTGAATTTAAATTCAAATTTGAAATAAAACATAAGACATTTAATTAAATGAAAAACACTTAATATAAATAATAAACATGTGCCAAAATTCCATGATTTCCCTCTTGGAATTTTGGCCACTTCATCAATTATATAAGTGATTTAATTTAATTTAAATTCCTTTAGGCTTTAATACTCAATTAACTTAATTAATGTAACATAATTAATTAATTGAAATTAAACCTTGTGGGCTGAATTTCTCTCTCTCATGGACCAAAGCCCAATAGCAATTTTATAACCCATTACATACATTAATTTCACTTTAATTAAAAGCCCAAATTAATGCCCAATACTTAATTTAAGTATTTTAAGCCCAATGCTTTATGTGCGATCCTATAGGTCCATTTAATGTTGGCAATGAATTAATAAATTAATTCAAAGGCTATATATATTCTCTAGCAAGATATTATAGCATTCCAAATTAAATGAAAATGCATATGGCATTTAGTGACCTAATGCAATTTTGTATAGTCCCTTACCCATAAATATCAGAATTAATATAAGGCATGGAACTAGTCATCCTTATATATATTAATTCCTTTCTTGATATTCCAGTGACACTGAACTCTCAGATAAATAATGATTACTCATTATTTTATCTCGGTATGGCCATACACTTCTCAGTTCACTGATCAAGTGGCCGATGATATTTTCTCTCTTATTGAGAGGGGTAATCCCTTCACTTCTCTCATGCTCTCTAACATGAATTAATGCATACCCAATCATACCCGTACTTGTCACTCTGTTACGAGCACGTTAGGTGTATGTCAAAGTACACAGTAATTCATAAAGAGTTTCATAGAGATTTCAGGTCTAAGAACTCCGATACAAAACTTGCATATGAGAAACACTTATGACTTGTACCATGTAGTGTTCTCATGAGCAGATCGAATCCAGATACCATGTTCTAAACATATATCTATGATCTCTGATTGACACTCTTGTCCTTATGATCCGTAAGACAGACCTCAACTTATTAGAGAGAGCATACTAGTCTTAATTCATTATTATTCCCATAACAATGACCGACTAGGGATATTTAGAATGATGTCTCATTTGTTTCAAGGTCTTACAACCATGTGCCTCACACATGATAACTTAAACCGAAACAACATTCTTGGATAGTTTTATCAATTGATATGCACAGGAATACAAAGGATAAAACAAATGCCTCATTTTATTAATTCAAAGTGCTTTATTACAATGCATTAGGGCTAGGGCTTACACTAACATAAAGGGGCTCTTTATGTTAGTATATTATTTCAATGGAAGAAAATTCTTACTCTTTTATAGGTTTTTCACAAAGATCCATTTTTGAGTAAAGAGGCCATGTTTAAATAAATGCAGTCAAGCATAGTGTGTACAGATCATCTTGCTTTATGGAATATTCTTTTTACTTCAATTAGATCGATCTATCCCATGAAAGTTTTGGCATACGATTTGACTACCTGTTACTTGAAATTATTCTATGACTAGCCTTGGCATGCAAAATCCCTCCTCATTTCCTTACAAGAAATTACCCATGTGAGTATATGGAAGGAATTATATAAGTGTAGGATGTGTGCAAAGTTCAAGTGTGTATGCATAATACACATGTGATTCATGTGCGATGAGTGCCATATGTGCAACTATGTGCGCAGAGTTACTTGCAAAAAAACATCCAAAATTTGAAGTAATTACAACTTATCAAATGCTTTGAATTTAAATCTTACTCATCCATGAATAAGTTAAATGGATTACATTATCAACTAGTTTAATCTTAACAAGAGAAATTAAGAAGTTATTCTCAATAAGGGAATAAAAGAATAGGCATGTTAATGCCAAGGCCTAACAAACCAACATATAAGCACAATCAGGTGGTATTACATTGGTTGTAATGTTAGGCTTAGGTGAATGGCTATTAAAGAGAGGTTATGTCTCTAGAAGAAAATGATTACCATGTTTTCTTAATTGATGCAAAGGCTGTTATTTACCTATTTTCTCTATATACATGGGGATTGTTTGAGAGATAATAGCTTAAGGTCTCCCTTTCTTTTTAATTCTTTATTCTCATTGTTGTGATGTTGACTTCAAGGGTTTTTTATTCCCTCTTCTTTCTTTTCTTTTCTTTCTTTCTTTGCATTTTTTTTTGTTTTACCCCTCCGTCCACCTTTTTTTCCCTTTTTATTTCTTTTATCCATTACATTTCTTCTTTTTTCCTTTTTCTTCTTTTGCAGGTTTGTTTCATCCAATAACCTCAATTCTTTATAAATAGGATTTATACCAAGATTGGTAGAAATTACACTTCCCTACTCTTGAAATGTGGAATTAGTTTTACCGTAGTGACCATCTTCCTAAAAGGAAGCTTAAATTATTTAGGGTTAAAGGTTACTTTAACGTGTGTAACAATTAAGTGAACAAGCATTCAACATGCTTGAAACAAAGACTTAAGGAGCTAATAAGCAGCTATGAAATTTGGGTAGGAAGAGTCATTTACAGAGCTGTATAAAAAAGGGTTGCCCAAATCATTTTCTATATTTTATCTCATCCCAAGTCACTTTGATGGGTAATCAGAAAGGTTCTAGTGCTCTTAATGAGTTTTACCCAATCCCTTCAATTACAAATAGTTTTTGTTAAACTTTTAAAATTGGCTTAAAGTTTTCAAAGTTTAAAAATTGCATGATATAGAAAATCTTTTAAGCAATTCAGTAGACAGAGATAAAATATGACTACCTCCTACTCAGCTTATGCTTGAATGAAACATAGATTTCTAAAATTGAGATCAAACTCATTCATGGCTGGGAATTACTTAGATGAAATAAGATTTTAGATTAAAAATAAATTTATAAGAAGCAATCATGTGAAAATTTTAGACGTTGCTTGGCAAGATGAATTAAACTTAAGGCACACATTATTTAAATAAGAATACTTCCTATATTTGAGAAATAAAAACATTGTGGTAGTCATCCTGAATATATCAGGGATATGATGGTTTTTAAAACTAAAATTGGCAAAAAGATGATGTTGCAGCAATCAATTTGAATGCATCAAGGAGGCGATAATCCTTGAACTTGTAATTAAAAAAAGTTGTGTCAAAACCTTAAGCATAATTTAGCAAGGCAAATTAAGCTAGAAATACTCCTTGAAATTGGATAATGACAACACCTTGATCATCTTAAATCATTAGAGAGGTGATGATTTTTGAATCTAAAATTATGAGAACAATTATGTCCAAATCTTGGACGTATAAATCAAGTTAGGCTTACTCCCTAAAATTGGCAAAAGAATAGTGTTGGAACAACCATTGTATTAATACTAGAAATCTTTAAATATCTAGGTTGTCACTTATAGAGGCCTAAATGAACAAAGGCAGTAGAATAGGCTTTCACTTTACTTGAAAAGGTTATGTGTAGTGATATATATATAGGATTATGTATGCATAAAGGATAATGTGTGAAGAAACATGCACAAAATTGTATAAGCGATGCATATAAGAAATTACAGATGTGAGAAATATGTAAAAATTATGAATGAATAGTATATGTAATGGAAGATGTGTGCCACTTTATGTAGAAAATTGCATATGAAACAATCATAAAATGCATACAAAGGAGAATGTGTGTGTACAAACACATATAAAAAATAATATGCATGAGGACATTTATGTTTAAAATAAGGCATATGGAAATGAGAGAATGCATGCTGAAGTGTAGTATGTGAGAATGCATACAAGGATGTAAAAATGCATACAAAGGTGCAAGAATGCATGTCAAAATGCAAGAATACAAGATGTATAAAAGAAAATGCATAGATACATAAATGTATGCATGAAATGCAAGAATGCATGCATAAAATGCAAAAGATATGCACAAATGTATGGCCTACACCATAGCTAGTTAGGGACCTTCATCTCATATATGAGTTGGTTAATCACCCATGAGTGTCTTTCCTATAACTTTTGGTTTTCAAGCAAGTTTCCTTTAGTCATCCCCTTTAGTTTTTTTTCTACTTTGCCCACTTTTTGAGTTCCCTTATTATTCTCAGGGTAAGTAATTTGATGATGCTACACTTTTGGCAAAAGAAAATCCATTTCCTAAAAAACTATGATGTAGTCATCCCATTGGGTGTTATGCCTTACTACGTTTGTAATCTCATACTTTTACTCAAAATTTATGCCCTATGCCTAAAGGGTTTGTGATAACTTAGGGCAAATTCTTCACCCCCGAAACCTGAACTTACATCTCAAGCTATGTGTGAAACTTTATATGAGGAAGCAAATTAAATAATAAAAACTTTCCATCAATGATTGCCAGGAAGGTGTCTTGAGGCTACTGTTCTTCCAAAGACTTGATGACCCATTGATATAACCATTTTCTATGAAAGCATTACTCTACTAATCTTCCTTGCATGATAGTTAACATTGATCCTAAAGGATTTAACCAGTGGCTATTGTCTGTTAGCATGATCAAAAACATTTAAATAGATTGACCCTATTTCCACTTCATGTGTCTATGGCTGAGATTTTTGCTTACCACTCCTAATGGGCAACTAGATTTCTATTCTTGTGGAAGTTGTAAAAGGCCACATTTTGGAATGTAACTTAACATACTAGAGAACTTAAAATGCCAAAAGTCATAGCAAAAGTCCCTTGCCCTTGAGAAATAATTTTCCATCAACTGCATCATATCAAGCTATCATTGCCTTATGATGGAAGCATTAAACTCTAGCCCTTCTACAACTATCGAGTGCACTTTCCTAACATGCATGCTTCTTGAATTAGAGAAGTTTATGTCTATGGAAAGCCAAAAGGACCTTTTAATGTGTAACTTTCTTAACAAGTGCCAAGTCATTTATGTGAGCTCTATAAATGTCATTATGAATTCTTTCATAACTATTTTTTAGAGAGTATGCCCTAGAACCCATGTAAAATGGATGTATTTCATATATATATAAATTCATATTCTAAATAAAAGGTATCATTCATTTATTAATGCTATTTTTAAATACATAAGTTTGTATATCTTAAATTAATAAATGAAGTCCTTGATATTATAAACATTGTGCAAAGGCAATCATGAAAGTGTTCATGATATGAGATGTCTGTTGCATGCAAATGTGATAATATCTAAATATCCCTAGTCATAAAATTAACAAGATAGGACACTGTTAATTCGGATAGACTAGCACATGTTATGGTTCTTGAATAGTTCAAGTAGTGGTTCTCATAATTGTGACTATGAGAGATGATCAAAGCTAACATGTGGATGCTTGTTAGAAGAATAAGTTTATTAGAGACCTATAAAGAGAATCCTCACATGGATATTAAATCTATATCAGTGAGAAATCTCTTCATAGCGGTTGTGCAAGTATCCTTAGACTTGAGATCACCAAGGTTATCTTAAGTAGCAAGTGATATACTTTGACTCTATAAATGATTACTTCCAACTGAGGGTGAACATGGTTAGGAGGTTGGGTATATCATGACCTACTTGAAGATGGTTTAGTAATCAATAAAGGATTCACCATCCTAGATTTATTAAGGAATGTTATCTCGCATGATTCTATAATTGCCTTGTTCAGAGAATATTTGGCCAAAGTAATATGCTAAGATGGATATGGATCCATAAAGGGCATTTTGGGAACAGTGGTTAAATTAATAGAACATAGATAATTAGATTTATATGAGTTGACATAAATACATACTCAGAATCTAATTAAAATAAGAGTGGTGAAAGGAGTAATCATATGGTAACTATTTCTATGGAAGGGTATAGTCAAACCACTTGACTTTTCTGATATTTGGGTTATCGTGATGCCTAGCTAGAGGCCACTCATAATTTGTATAACAGTGTATCATAAATATCAATAAGGGATTGATAAAATAATTTAAAGAAGTTTAAATCATATGAGTTTTGAATATAACTCATAATTACATATTATACTGCCAATATAGACAGGAACCTAATAGGTCATATACATATAGGGTAAATGATAAAATGGTAAAATTACAAGGATAATAATATTTTATATTATTATGGGAGAATAAAAATGAATAAGAGAATAATTAATTAAAAAATTTAATTAATTATGATCAAATAGAAATGTTCGCATAACTTTTTAGAAATGTTATACAAAGTGGACCTAACTGAAATATTATATTTCATAATTAATTATTATTGGACTATAAGTATTATAGGGTTGATATAATAATTAATAGATCCATTGGAGAATTTAAGAGGCCTAAAGATTTGGTTTTGGCACAAAAACCAACCAAAGGATGGGTTCCACGCCAACTACATATAGTAGGCCTTAGAGGCCTAATTCTTGCACTAAAATAAATTAAATATATTTCGTAAGTGTTATGAAGCTTACATATTTAATTTGGATGGATTTGGAATTAATTTGGGTGATTACATCCAAGTATATGCATAAAGGGCCTATTTTATAGGTTTGTGCACAATCCTTTATAAAAGGACTTAAATCGGATTTAATTGAATCCAACTAAATTATTAATAATTCTAGAAGCCCATTTAATATTTATCCAGAAATTTTGAAGAGTCCAAACCCATTATTAAGTTGGATTTTTAACCTAGCTATAAAAATCCAAGTTAAGGGGATTTTAGGGTTAAGTGAAATTTTAAGAGAAAAGAAATTCTCTCTCTTCCAAAAACCCTAGCTGCCATTCCCTTACTAGCATCAAGGGGAATTCAGCTAGCCTTGCGATTCCATCATTCATTGGTTTATTTGATCTTTCTCTAGTGTGGATTACAATTGGAGGTGTTCTATTTTGGACATTGTGGTTTGCAACAACCCGGTGAGAAGGAAAAATAACTATTCAACAAAAATCAAAGGTGATTTTCCTTATTATCATTAATATTTATATTGTAAATTCATGGAAATATCAAATATATTGGTTAAAAATTTTAAATTTCGCTTATACATGTGATATATATAACCAATTAATTCCCAACATGGTATGAAAGCCACGATTTTGCCATGAATCTATAATTCTATATTTTTTGCGAAATAGTTGTTGTTTTTTAGTTATTTATTTCATGAACTTAAAATATCAGATTTGATTTTTCATGAATGAGAAATATTTATTTCTGGATATATGTGATCAAATATATAAAATAAAAATTAAAACGATTCTTTTGAGAAAAGAATCATTGTTTTTGGCGTGAAAGTTTTTTATTTTTTAATAAAGTTTAGGGGCTGTTATAAATTAAATTTTTATTGATACACTCTAAAATTATTTTAATGATAATTTATGTGTTTAATATATGATATTAAGCCATAGGATCAAACAAAATTAAAATCGAACAAATTTTGCATGAAAACTAGTTTAATCGAAAAGTTCAATAAATTGGTGTTCTTCGTGTGTTCTTAGTATGTTCTTGGTAAGTTCATGTTTAGAATGATTTTTAATCTTTTAAATTTGATATATGTGATATATTAATGTATTTTTAATTAATTGGATTAATTAAAATCGGCCTTGAATTAATTGGATTAATTTTAATTCATTAAAGTCACTTAATAGACTTAATTATGTTTACGGGTTTGATTTAAATTAGTGAATGACTTGGTGGGCCCAAGAAGCTGATTTAAATTAAATATTATAGACTTTAATTAAGTTTATTAATGGATTTTAAGGGCTGGAGTGGGCTTGGCTCATTCCAAAAGGCCCAAATGGTCCAAAAGACACAAAACTAGTTTGTGTGTGAACACACTTTTAGGGTTTAAATTGTAGGTTTTGGCCTACCCATTGTTTTAAGCCCAAAATTATTTTTTTTAATTATTAATTTGATTAATTAATTAATTAAATAATCAATTAATAATCAATTAGATTGGTAATTAAGGCAAGAACACATGAATACAAAAAGGTTTCATAAAATGGAAAGTTTCCAAAACGAAAAAGTTTACTAATTTGATCACATTATAAAAATAACTCAAAAGTAAGTTTTAAGAGTTGAAACATAGTGTGTATTCCATTATATGGTTTTACTTTATACATTAGAAGTGCATATAAGGGTGTATGATTGGCATGATGAATGGTTATGGACAAGGCCCAATGTGATTGAGCATAATACATGTTTATGCCCAATGAGGACTTTCATATCCTGGCCACTTGTTTTTGGTTTGTAATTTTTTTTTTCAAATTGTAATATGTAATTAGATTACTTAGATTAGAATTAGAGATAGAAATGGAGACCACTATCAAGGAGCAAGATGGGTCGAATGGAGATCCAACAAGATTGAAGATAATGTAATTATTTTTACTTGTTTGAATCATGCATATTACCTGGGTATGACCTTTTGAATTCCTTTTGGCTCAAAAAAATCAATGTAGTAAAGTCCATAACTGTGCCATATTTGTATGCTTATATTTATGTGATTGATATAGGATGCATACCAATGTAGGCCAAGCATGTATGATGAGACTTAGTTAACTAAAATCCCTCAAAATAATACTAAGGTATATAAGCCTTTAATTAATTGGAGGAGAGCCAGAGTTCTTTATAGAGTGGGTTATTGACCACAGTCAAACACACATTATATCGAATATGTTTGAATCTAATTAAATGGGTTATCTTAGCTAGCCTATTAGCTTGTTGACCATAGTGAAGGCTAATGGTGCTAAAAGCAAGATTAGGGAATGCATATATGATATGCATGTGTCAAGAGTTGATAAGCTAATGATCCAATAGTTTGTAGAGACACAATTAGTATAGAGATACCTACCTTTCAAGGGTATAGAGTTTGACTTGTTGACTATAGTCAAGGTCAAATTTCATATCAAGGATTGGATATTGGCCTACTAAGAAAACCATTGGGTTTTCTAGTACTAAATAGCGAGGGCTATTGATTCGCAATAAAATAGTGGGAGTAAATGGATTAATCAAAAACCTAATTAATGCATACATATAGAAATGAAAATACTCTCATATGTTTTCTTTTTCACATCTAGCTCATCATCATGAGCACATCAAACATAAACATACGATCAATCTTGGATAACAAGATGGTTGGCATCAATTATTCTGATTGGATCAAACAAGTGAGAATTATTCTCAAAGCTGAAAAGATCCATTATGTTTTGGATAAAGATCCACCACCACTTCAATCAGATGATTCCATTGATTAGATCAAGAGCACTTATCGATAATACATGGAGGATAGTGAAACAGCGGCATGTCTAATGCTTGGTGCTATGTCTTAGAGCTTCAGAAGCAACATGAAATCATGGATGCTAGAACCATCATTTTACATCTAGAGGACCTTTATTATTCTCAAGCTAGAACTGAGCAATATAAGATTGCTCGAGCTCTATTTAGCTGCAAAATGGTGGAAGGCACTTCGGCTACTACTCATGCATTAAAGATGTATGGGTATATTGAGCATTTGAGTAGACTTAGCTATGTAATGGATAATGATCTATATATAGATTTAATCTTGTACTCATTGGCTCCAAGTTATGCACCTTTCGTGCTTAACTTCAATATAAATAAGATCCAAGTAACCATTCTTGAGTTAATCAATATGCTCAAAACAGCTGATGGATCCTTCAAGAAGGATTCAAAAAGTGTCATGGTTGTCACTTCTGCTAAAGACAAGAAGTAGAAGAAGAAGAACATGATGATCAAGGCATAGCCAAAGCATGGTGGGGTTTCTAAGAAGAAGGTTGCCAAGAAAGAGAATCCCAAAGGAACTTGCTTCTACTGTGAGAAAGATGGTCATTGGAAGCGTAACTGCAAGGCCTATCTCGATTCTCTCGAGGAGAAAAAGCAAGCTGATGCTTCCACTTTATGTGTTTATATGATTCAAATAAATACTTATTCTATTGCTTTAAAACAATCTTGGGTATTAGATACTGGATGTGGATCTCATTTTTGTGATGATCTAAAGGGGCTTAAAAGCAGTAGAAGAGTTGAAAAGGCAAAAATATGTCTACAGTCAGCTACTGGACAAAACATCTCTATAATAGTTGTGGGGACCTTTCATTTGCCTCTTTCAAGTGGATTAATGCTGGAGTTAAATAATTGTTATTATGTTCAACATTATCTAAAAGTATTATTTCTTTCAGTTGTTTATTGAACGATTATGACATTTCTTTAAAGGATAAATGTTGTTACATTTTTAAAAACAATATATTTTATGCTAAAGCTATCATTGAGAATGGTAGATTTGTTATTGATTTAATTAATGAAGTGCATAATGTGGATACCATGAGAATGAAACAAGATAATCTAAATACATCATATTTATGGCATTGTCGCTTAGGCTATATAAATGAGAAATGCATGACCAAATTTCACAAGTCAGGTGATTTGGGATCACTTGATTATGAATCATTTGATACATATGAATCGTGTTTATTAGGAAAATGGAAAAAACTACCTTTATTAGTAAAGGAGAACGAGCTAGAATGGTTTTGAACTTAATACATACAAATGTATGTGGTCTAATGACTACACATGCCAAAGAAGGTTACTCCTACTTCATTACTTTCATAGATGATTACTCCAGGTTTGGATATATCTATCTATTGAAATATAAATTAGAAGTATTTGAAAAGTTCAAAGAATTTAAAAATGAAGTAGATAAGCAACTTGGCAAGAGTATTAAGACACTTAGATCATATTTAGGTGGAGAATACTTAATCCAAGAATTTTAAGATTATCTTAGACATAATGGAATTTTATCTCAATGGACTCCACCATATACACCATAACATAATGGCGTATCTGAGAGGAGAAATTGAACGCTATTAGATATGGTTCGATCCATGATGAGCTAAGCAAACTTGCCTAAGTCTTTTTGGGGATATGCATTAGAAACTGTTGTTTATGCGTTAAACAGAATTCTTAGTAAATTGGTTGATGTTACTCCATATGAGATATGGAATAACAAGAAACCCACACTTTCTCATATAAAGGTATTGGGTTGTTCTGCTTATGTAAAGAGGACAATGTCAGACAAACTAGATGTTAAGTCTAACAAATGTTTATTTATAGGATATCCAAAAGAAATGTTTGGATATTATTTCTACCATCCCTTTGTACAAAAGGTGTTTGTTTCAAGGCATGCTGTCTTCTTAGAATGAGATTTTCTCCTATGAAAGGATAGTGGGAGTAAAATTGAACTTGGTGAAGTTCAAGACCCATAAATAGAAATAGATCAAGCAATTGAACCCGAGACTGAATCTGATAATGATGAGATTACAATTAAACCTAATTATACACAAAATCCTAGAAGATCTACTAGGATGTGTTCTATCCTTGTGAGATATGGATTTCAGATTAATTCAGATAGAGGCATAACTGTAGTTGAGGAAAATGAGCCTATAAGCTATCAAGAAGTTTTGAACAATTTAGAATGTGATTTATGGCTTAAGGCTATACAATCTGAAATGGACTCCATGTATGAGAATAAATTATGGACTTTAGCTCAACCACCTGAAGTGATAAAATCTATAGGGTGCAAATGGGTCTTCAAAAAGAAGACCAAAATGAAAGGTAATATAGTTACCTATAAAGCTTGCTTAGTAGCAAAAAGGCTATCGTCAAAGAGAAGGAATTTACTATGATGAAACCTTTTCTCCTATAGTGATGCTTAAGTTTATAAGAATACTTTTAGCCATTGCAGCTCATTATGATTATGAGATTTGGCAAATGGATGTAAAGATAACTTTTCTAAATGGAAATATGACTAAGGATAAGTATATGACACAACCAGAAGGGTTCACATCAGGAGATGGCAAAAATGTATGCAGGCTTTAAAGAACCATTTATGGATTGAAGCAAGCCTCTAGGAGCTGGAACATACGATTCAATGAGACAATCAAAGAGTTTGGTTTCTCACAGAATGAAGATGAACCATGTGTGTATAAAAGGGTCAGTGGAAGTGCCATTGTCTTTCTAGTTTTATATGTGGATGACATATTGATCATGGAAAACGATATTTCTCTTCTCCAATCTATTAAAATATGGTTATCCAAGCAATTCTCCATGAAAGACCTTGGAGAAACATCTTATATTCTAGGCATAAAGATCTATAAAGATAGATCTAATAGGTTGCTAGGTCTTTCTTAAAGTACATATATAGATAAAGTATTGAAGATGTTCAATATGGATCTCTCTAATAAAGGTTTATACCCATTGTGCATGGGAAACACCTTTCTAAGTCTAGTGTTGATTACAATTAGAGATGTTCTATTTTGGATACTATGGTTTGCGATAACCCGGTGAGAAGGAAAAACAATTGTTCAACAAAAATCAAAGGTGATTTTTCTTATTTTCATTAATATTTATATTGTAAACTCATGGGAAGATCATATATATTGTTTAAAAATTTTAAATTTTGCTTATACATGTGATGTATGTAACCGATTAATTCCAAACACTATTATGGCTTTCTACTCATCGGTGCACCTCAAATACATATTATTGTAGCTACCTGTCTATTTTAAACCATGTCCACACCAATGGACCATGTGAGGAACTTATGAATCATTCTTGATTTTCTCTAAAAACTCCCTCTAAAGATGTTAATTTCTCCTGAGCAAGCTTGAATGTTGGAGCATCGTGGTCTCTTATCAATAGTGTGAATGTAAATCACCTAAAAAGTTTAGAAAAATAATCTATTTGAGCCCATTATCAATTTTGGCTCCAAAACTACCTTTGCTAGGATTCTCATCCCTAGGCATAAGACCTAAAAGGTAAATTAGTTGCTCAGTCTTTCCAAGCTCTCACAAGATAGCAGGTGCTTCTTTCTAGTAGAACATCAACCATGAAATTGGTAACTATCAATAATAAGTCTCAAGATAATTCTACAACCTTTCCCCCTAAAGATAATAATGCTTTTAATCCTTATAATCCCACATTTGATGGCTTCAAGTAATTTCCATTATTAAATGAGAAATCCCTCTTCAGAAATCTATTTTCCATTGGGCTTTAAGCAAGTTTGCTTTAGTTGCTTCCTCTTTAGTTTATTCTACCTTGCTGTACTTTTTAGCTTTCTTATTGCTCCCAAGGAAGTCAATCCATCTCTTTCATGCTTCTACCGAAGATAATCTGTTCCTCAGCAGATTATGTATACCATCTAATACCCATAAAGAATTATAAATAAATCTCATCTTAGCCTTTGCACTTATTTAGTAGTTTCCTAAGGAGATTGATCTACATTGACTATTCTTTAGTAGCTGTTAGAGCTCATAGTTTATCCATTTAGAGTTATTCCCCTTTGCTTTTAAGATTCTATGTTGCATCTTGAGTTGCAAACTGAGTCTCAAAAGGGAGGTTACTTAAGCCTTATCTTTAATAACAAGCCCTTATTTCTCCAAGAATTAAGCTAGTCATTATTAAATATTCACATGCCATGTGCATCTCGAAACACATACCATTGCGGTAAGCTCGAGTCAAACATAAAAATTTACTGTAGAATACCTTATCTCTTCCACTTATTCTCTGGGTCTATAATTTGCTAAGCATCAATAAGGTCCTAGATTCAGCTTCTTAAAGTTTGATAATTGTCTATCAAGTAACCAGTCTGTTGGTGAAAGACATAAAATTGATCAGCCCGATGACTTGGCAAGCCATATGTCATGGTTGATTTCGATGGTAAGGGTTGCAAATTTCCCTATTTTGATTAGTAATTCAAGAACCCAAGACAAAGGTTTACTTGAATCAAAATAATTTTTTTAAGTTGCTTCTACAACTCGTACCCTTACTGCTTTTTTAGCATTACAACTATTGCTTAAAGTAAGCATGTTGTGGATCCTAACACTGTCATAGCTTCAATGTGTTAGTATAAGCCCTAGCCCCAATGCATTGTAATAAAGCACTTTGAATTAATAAAATGAGGCATTTGTTTTATCCTTTGAATTCCTGTGCATATCAATTGATAAAACTATCCAAGAATGTTGTTTCGGTTTAAGTTATCATGTGTGAGGCACATGGTTGCAAGACCTTGAAACAAATGAGACATCATTCTAAATATCCCTAGTTAGTCATTGTTATGGGAATAACAATGAATTAAGACTAGTATGCTCTCTCTGATATTATGAGTTCTGTCTTACGGATCATTAGGACAAGAGTGTCAATCAGAGATCATAGATACATGTTAAAGAACATGGTATCTGGATTTGATCCGCTCATGAGAACACTACATGGTACAAGTCATAAGTGTTTCTCATATGCAAGTTTTGTATTGGAGTTCTTAGACCTAAAATCTCTATGAAACTCTTTATGATTTAATGTGTGCTTTGACATACACCTAACGTGCTCGTAACAGAGTGACAAGTACGGGTATGATTGGGTATGCATTGATTCATGTTAGAGAGCATGAGAGAAGTGAAGGGATTACGCCTCTCGATAAGAGAGAAAATATCATCGGCCACTTGATCAATGAACTGAGAAGTGTATGGCCATACCGAGATGAAATAATGAGTAATCATTATTTATCTAAGAGTTCAGTGTCACTGGAATATCAAGAAAGGAATTAATATATATAAGGATGACTAGTTCCATGCCTTATATTAATTCTGATATGTATGGGTAAGGGACTATGCAAAATTGAATTAGGTCACTAAATGCCATATGCATTTTCATTTAATTTGGAATGCTATAATATCTTGCTAGAGAATATATATAGCCTTTGAATTAATTTATTAATTCATTGCCAACATTAAATGGACCTATAGGATCGCACACAAAGCATTGGGCTTAAAATATTTAAATAAAGTATTGGACATTAATTTGGGCTTTTAATTAAAGTCAAATTAATGTATGTAATGGGCATTAAAATTGCTAATGGACCTTGATCCATTAGAGAGCGAGATTCGGCCCACAAGATTTAATTTCAATTAATTAATTATCTTGTATTAATTAAGTTAATTGAGTATTAAATCCTAATGATATTTAAATCAAATTAAAACACTTAAAAAGGAGATGACCTAGCCGAAATTCCAAGATAAAATAAAAAAGGGAATTTCGGCACATGTGTATTTCCAAGTTAAGTGATTAATTTGATTAAAATGTCTTATGTTTTATTTCAAATTAATTCAAAAGAGTTTGAATTAATATATGTCACTTATTTTTAGGAAGTGATTAAGGTTGAATTAATTATCTTGAAGTAGTTAAATTCAAATCAAACACTTGCCAAAAAGATAATGATATATATGTAAAGAAATAAAAACCCTAAGTGACACTATGTTGGCGTGAAAAATAATCTCTCTCTCACATTTCTCTCTTGGCAGAAACACACAAGAGGAAGAACTCTTTCTTGCTTTCTTGTGTTCTTGGGCATTAATAGCACCTAAAAGAAGTACAAGATCAAAGTCTTGTAGCTTCAAACAATTGCCATTACACAATACTTTAAGAGAGCTAGCAATCTTTTTTTAAGCCATCTTTGCAAGTGTGTCTTTGAAAATAGAGAGAGTGGCGTAAAAGGCTATTCCTTGGCATTGGTGATCAAGATCTAAGGCGGTTAAAGTCATCTTAGTTGCTGGTCATCACCAAATTAAATATTTAAAAGGCATCAAAAGTTGTAAGTTCTACAACCTTAAAATTGCATGTTTCGTTTTTTGCTTTGGAATTGTATGGTATGTATGATAAAAAATTTTTGTTTTTCCACTGTGCTATCATCACATTCATACCATGTCATATTCCATCACAATGACCATTGCCATGATTTCTACCTCCTAAATCAAGAGAATGGATCCTTTTTGCTTCCATGAATGTATACCTAAAGGACTCATGATGATCCATTAATTCTTTATTTATCCAATTACACCAATCAGCTGGGGATTGTTAGAGAGTATGCCGTAGAGCCCATGTAATAGGGATGTTTTTCATATGTATGAAATTTATATTCTTAATAAAAGGCATCATTCATTTATTAATGTTGTGTTTGAATACATGAGTTTGTAAATCTTAAATTAATAAATGAAGTCCTAGATATTATAAACACAGTACAAAGGCAATCATGAAGGTGTTCATGATGTGAGATGTCTATTGCATGCAAATATGTTAATATCTAAATATCCCTAGTCATAGAATTAACAAGATAGGACATTGTTAATTCGGACAGACTAGCACATGTTATGCTTCTTGAATGGTTCAAGCAATGGTTCTCATAATTGTGATTATGGATAATAATCAAAGCTAACATGTGGATGTTTGTTAGAGGAACAAGTTCATTGGAGACCTACAAAGAGAATCCTCATATGGATATTAAATCTATGTCAGTGAGGAATCCCTTCATAGCAGTTGTGCAAGTATCCTTAGACTTAAGATCACCAAAGTTATCTTAAGTAGCAAGTGGTATACTTTGACTCCATAACTGATTACTTCCAACTGGGAGTGAACATAGTTAGGAGATTGGGTATATCATGACCTACTTGAAGATAGTTGAGTGATTGATAAAGGATTCACCATCCCAGATTTAACAAGGGAAGTTATCTCGCATGATTCTATAATTGCCTTGTTCAGAAAATCTCTGGCCAGAGTAATATGCCGAGATGGATGGAGATCCATGAAGGGCATTTTAGGAACAATGGTTAAATTAATAGAACATACATAATTAGATTTATATGAGTTGACAGAAATCCATACTCAGAATCTAATTGAGATAAGAGTGGTGAAAGGAGTAATTACACGGTAACTGTTTCTATGGAAGGGTACAGTCAAACCACATGACTTTCCTGACATTTGGGTAGTCATGATGCCTAGCTAGAGGCCAATCATGACTTGTATAATGATGTATCAAAATATAAATAGAGATTGATAAAATGATTTAAAGGAGTTTAAATCATGTGAGTTTTGAATAGAACTCACAATTACATATTATACTGCCAACATGGACAGGAACCCAATAGGTCACACACATATAGAGAAAAGGGTAAAATGGTAAAATGACAAGGATAATAATATTTGATATTATTATAAAGGTAGAGAGGAGAATATGATAATAATTAATTAAAGAGTTTAATTAATTATGATCAAATAAAATTGTCCGTGGAACTTTTGAGAAATGTTCTGTAAATTGGTCCTAAATGAAATAATGTATTTCATGATTAATTATTATTGTCTTATAAGTGTTATAAGACTACTATAAGTGTTATAGGACTGATATAATAATTAATAGGACCATTGGAGAAATTATAAAGGGCCAAAGGAATGGAGAAGTTGGAGGAAGCCCTCCAGAAGAGGGCTACACGCCAACTCCATACAGAAAGGCTTAGAGGGCTTTTTCTTGGACCAAATTAATTTATATATGTTACATAAGTGTTATGGAACTCACATATTTAATTTGGTTGGATTTGGAATCCATTTGGGTATTTAAATCCAATTAGATGCACAAAGGGCCTAGTTTGTGGATTTTGTGCATGGTCTTTTATGAAAAGATTTAATTTGGATTTAATTAAGCCCAAATGATTATAATTAACTCCAAAAGCCCAATTAATAATTATCCAGAAATTTTAAAGAGCCCAATCTCATTAAGGAGTTGGAATTTTAACCTAACTATAAAAGGCAACTAATGAGAATTAGGGTTAAGTGATTAAAACAAAAGGAAAGTCTTTTCTCTTAATCTTTCTCCCTTTTTACGCCACTTCCATTGCTAGCCTCTTGGATTTCGGCCACTCCTTGTATTACACCAATTTGTTGGTTCAATTTACTGCTCTCTAGTATGGATTACTCATTGGAGGTGTTCGATTTTGGACACTGTGGTTTGCGACAACCCGGTGCGAAGTAAAATCAACTGTTCAACAAAAATCAAAGGTGATTTTTCTTATTCTCATATAGTTATATTGTGTATTCATGGCAAGATCAGATCTAATGGTTAAAAAATTTTAAAATTCCGCTCATGTATGTGATGCATGTAACCATTAAATTCCAACAGGGATATTACACCATTTTGTATTAGGGGCTAAGTGCTAGAAACTAAACCTAAATTAGTCGTTAGCCTTGCAACATTTTTCCTTTCAAGATCATTGATCTTGTTATCCACTGCAATTACAATTTTGGCTATTATCATCATGATTCTACTTTCAAATTCTTCAAATCTTTTATCAACCCCTACAATCTTTTATCAAGATTATAGGGGTTAGAGGTACCAACTTTATATGAAGCATTTGCCATTGCCATTTCTCGCAAGTACTTTACTAACTGCTCTAAAACCCTATCTAAGTCTGAATCTGACCTTGGACCCAATTCTAACTTGCTAGATTCTGACTTTTCTGAAACATTCTTGATAGAACGATCACCTAATCGTTTAAACCACCTAGGCGAGTAGTCTAAGATGGCTATAAGATTAGAGAGTTAGAATAATGCATGGTTATGAACTTATACGCAAGATGAAATGCACACATAAAATGAAATGCAAATGATTTATTATTTTCTCACATTTTTTTCTTAAGATGCATTTACATGATGCACATCTATGGCATACAATAGAGGAATAAAAGCAAAGTCTAACATGGCATAAGAAGCAATGCATATGTACACAACATATGTATAACAAGGGTGTGTGTATAGAATATGGCACAATGTAAGAATAAATGTACATGGCAGACTATGTGTACATATATGACATATTTCAAGCATAATGGTTTATGTACACAAACTATGATATGTTATATGAATGCACGTGATATATGACATGTATGTACATAACATATCAATGCACATGACATACGACATGCATGCATATAACATATCAATACACGTGACATAGAACACGTATGTACACAACATGACTTACACAATGATAGTGCATGTATGTGATATATCACAAGGCACATAAAATGTGGTCTGATAATGCATGTTAATGAATTGTTTGGTATGGTGGAACATCACATATATTTAAGTATAAGACGTATGCAAAAATATTTGCAGCATGGGACACGATGCAATATATAAATGAGCACATCCAGTAAGTGACATATGTATATGTTATATGTCATGCTATAAACACACGGGTATATGATGAATGAGATACATACACAATTATGACATGGCATGGAAACATGACATATGACATGTATATCCATGGTATAGGTTGCATATGGCACCTGGTATGATAATTTACAAAGGATAAGGCACATGTTCATGACATACCTCATGTGTAATGGTATGTAGCATAATTGTATGCTTACATACAGCATGAGAAAAAGGAAATGTAGAATGATGAAATGCCACTACAAGAAAATTAAAAAATAGCAATGAAAATTTTTTATTTTTCATTGTTAATCAAAGTTAGCTATGGAAGGAGTGGTTGCAGATTTGACATTTGCTATGTTTTAGCAACAGAATTGAATTAGCAACGAATTTCAAAGTCCACCAATTGTAAGATTTTGTGAATTGGTCAAAATTACCAGCGAAAATTAACATTCGTTGCTATTTTTAGCAACAGAAATTGTAATTTCCATTGGAAAATTCACCAACCAATAAAACAATTACGATAGTGCTTTCCGTCGCTAAAAATTGTTACATATTATTAATTAATTTACTGCTAAAATGACAAAAAGAAAAACCTATTTGCCTATAATAATCAATCCAGGTTTCTCTAAAATGTAACAAAAAAATAAAATAGCCCTTCACTCCTTAAGCTTAATGATAGAACACCTCTTTCTATTTATTTATTTTTGAAGAAAAAAATAATCAAATCAGATTTATATACCATAATATCCCCTAGTTATTCATGACAACCAAAATATTAGTGATTAAATTAAGTATTAATTAATAAATCTAAATTTTAGAACAAGTGTAATAGTTGTACATGACATCATAGTAATGCCTTGAGAAACTATAAGTTCTTGACTTATAAACATTAGATGTACATTGTGATTTGTAAGTCCTTCAAATGTAGGTTACTTCACATTTTTCCAAAAAAAAAACATTTTGGTTATATTTAAAAGGATGTAATATAATGTAACTAAAAATATAACATAATTGTCATTACATTCCTATGTTCGAACAATTTAAAAATCTATATAATGTGAATGTAAGTACAATTTTTATTCCTAGATTAAGTTTACATGCGGTGGTTGTGAACTTAAAAAAATGATAATGGAGCCAATCACTAGATTGATGGTGTGCTTAGTAGTTACTCGCAGTTGGAAGAGATGACAAAGGCCTGATGAGTGGAAGATGACTAGCAATAGTGGTGGGGAGGATAGTGTCAAATCCAAGAAAGTGGAGATGGTGATAAAAATAAAATAACATATGTTATCATTATATTATTTTACATGCAATACATATTACATCAGCTAAAGTTCTAATAGATTAAATTATATTAAATAAAGAAATGAGGCATGTTAGTTAATCATGATTGTATTACATCATTTATCATGTCATACAAAATAAGTCTTAATTCTTTATTAGTTATAAGTTCAGTAAAGAATAATAAAAAACCTATTTGTTTACCATAAACTATAAAAAAACATTATATGGTACTTTACCATGATAATACATTTAATGATATGCAATCTTGATTGAAAATGCACAATAGAACTAACAAGCAAACACGTATAGATAAAAGGAAGATGCATTTCCTATGGCTAACCAGAAACAATGCAGCAGTTAAAAAGAATAGAACCAAAAATGTAGCAAAAGGTAGAAGTTATATGAGCTTAAGTGAGTTCACACTTTGCACACTTAAGACCCTCATTGAAATTGGTTATAGGAATTACTTCAACAAATAAATCAAACTAGCTGCAAAAAAAGGAAAACATGACAAACTATACTATAAATCCAAGCAAAAATTCTAAATAAATTCATAACTCCCATCATATGAATAATTAAAACTTTGTTACTAATTCAATGTAATTTGGTTACATAATTGAGCAATCATTACAGGTGTTGCTCCTGGATGATCTATTAAGTACTGCTTGCCTTCTCTGAAATCTGCAATTATGCTCATATTCATGTCAATCCCTATTAATAAAGCTGACACAATACTTCAAGAATTAAAGGTTAAATTACTTGCCAAGTTTGGTCCTAACAAGCACAATGGGCATGTTTAGAGCATAATGTCTTAGCTCAAGGATCCACTACCAAGAATTAACCACTAGGTGTCAATCATAAACCAATATATATATATATATATATATATATATATATATATATATATATATATATATATATATATATATATATATATATATATATATATATATATATATATATATGTTATTGCGAACATCGATTTATAGATTAAATAAATGATTAAAAATAATAGTCACCTTTTATAAATGAATATTTAAAATTAATTTGGTTCATAAATTTATAAATTCCATCAAAATAAGTATTTTAAAAGAAATGAAAAAAAGACCTTTTTTTGTGTATGTTCTCGAAACTGGCCTCGCTAATGAGAAAAAAAGCCAATAAAAACACATAAGCTCCTCTATAACTCAGTAGCCACAGCCTATTATAATCTTCGTACCCTAAAATTCATAAAAACTTTAATATTAATTTATGTTCCCTTTTTCCATAATTCATCATCATTTAACTCTAAAAATTAGTAAAATCTACTCACCAATTGCATTATATAAACCATTCTTTCTTAGTTATAAATTCGTTTGAAGCTTAAGGACGATGGCTTCCTTTACAACATATAGATGTAGTTGCAACATTAATAAGTATTTAAGCTATCATAAGTGCCAAGCAACATAATGGTGTAGATATGATATTAGAAATAAGAAGTTCCTAAGTTATTCTTCTAAATTAACAAAAGGGCAATATTCACTCTTTATATGATTTTTTTTATCTTTTTAACATATTTATTAGTCCCAATTATATCTTCCAAATATTCAAGAAAACCTTCATCGGAGGGCTATTGAGCTTTGGGTTTCATCTCTATCAGCAACTAACCAAATCCCGTAACCCTTGGAAATTAACCTCAGTCTATTAAAGTTGTAGTTCCTAAAATAAACCTGTAGAATTAGAAAGTGGCTATTGTTGCTAAAACAAACTTGTAGAATCAGAAAATGGTTATTGTTGAGAACAACCCCCTTTTAGCATTTTTATGACCTTAATAAAATTACTTGCATGATTATTGTTGAAATATTTTGTTGGATTAGCTCAAAATGCAACCTTGGTAATTACAAAATCACTACCTGGGATAGCCTCATAGTTTCCACCATAGACAAAAAGTTGAACTATAAACTTAAGTTAATCTAACATGAACTAATTTGGTAATTTAGTTATTTCTTAGCATTGGATCTAAAAATTGCATAGATAGAGGATGAACTATCTAAGTTCAATACAAATAGAAAATAAGCCAAGATCCAATTAACATTGATGATAAATGGATACAAAAGACTCCATAGTCCCATCAAAAATATAATTCATTCAGCGCAATTCATTTCAATTGTCTTTTAGCTCCACCGATGCAATAAAAGTTCCAAATTTGAAAATATGCAAAACTCAATGTAACTAAAATTGAATAGTATATTCTTCTTCCCAATTCAAATGCTCAACATTTTATTCAATCTATAAAGATAACCCTAATACATAACAAATAAGAAAAATGAAAACAAAGATGGAAAGCTTGATATTTTAAAATCACTATTTTATTGTGAAAAGGAATAAATGATAAAAGGAAAACTAAATGATTAAAAAGACATATCTTTACTTCATTTAGCAAAATAAAATCAAGTAAAATAACTCCTACACAATCTATTACAATTTTAGAGCCTAGATCTATAATTTAAAAATAAAGCACAAACTGCAAACCAAAATCAAACATGTTAGGTGAATAATAGTGGCATAGTAACACTTAAAGAAAGTGTAAATTATAAAGCAAAAGAGTAAACAACTAGAGGCTAAAAAAATGAATAAAAAAGAAATATAGTCACCTAATAATCCCTAAAACGATACACAGGAAATAGAGTTGAAGTAGAGTTTAAAATAAAAAATAAATCACAAATCACTCATATGACAAATAATATGCAAAAATTAAAATGCAAAAGTGAAAACCTTATCTCTCTGGATTCACTTTCCCATACTTCTTCATTCTTGCCTCCATTTTCTCATCAAAAATAACACAAAAAACCCTAACAAGTTAAAATAGAGATAATCACAAAAAGAAAAAGATAAAAAAACATAATGAGAGAATAAAATAAGAAAAACAAACTAAGATAAGATGAGGAAAGCGAAAGCAAAGAAAAAAGGGGAGCCTGCATTTATTAGTGGGAGTAAAGATAGAAATGAAGAGCAGAAAAAGGACTGATTTTAAAGCATATTGAAAGCTAACAAAATGGATGACTTGATTTTTGGAGTGAAAGTGCATGGAGACGAAAAAGCTGCTTAGTTATTTTCTAGTCTGTGGTCAAGTTCTTGTTTTGGCTGATTCGATGAGATTGAGAGAGCGAGAAGGAGAAGAAGAATAATTTTATTTTAGAGTGAGATTTAGGTTTGATCATTAGTGCTTTTTAAGTTTGCATATAGTTTGAAATTAACTATATAAGTAATTAATTTCTACCTAGTAATCAAAATACAAGTGATTCTAGGTACATTGCTACTAAATTAGCAAGACAAAAATGCAAAAGTGAGAGAAAAATTATTTATTCCTATGGCAAAAATTTAACATCTTTAAATGGATCTGTCTCTTCTTAATTGCTTCCCTATTTTCACTCTATTTTGCCTCTATGAACTTTTGTGAATGGGATTAATGTGTTTTCTCCATATATAGGCTAGGATGAGGGAGATGTAAAGGAGAGAGAGAAATGAGGGAGAGGGTGAGGGCAAGGGAGAGGAAAAAGCAAGATGGTGAGGCAGGGAGAGAAGGAAAAATTTTAGCTACAAAGGGAACTATTTATACCTAGGGAAAAATGAAAATAGCAGTAGAATGTGTTTTTTTGTTGCTATAAAAAACTTTCATAGCAATGGAAAAACATTATGTTACTATTTTAGCAATGGAAAAGACATTCCAATGGTAATTTGCAACTGAATTGTATTTCGATTGGTTATTTAGCAATGGAATTTCATTTATATTGCTATATTAGTAACAAAATTCATTTCTATTGCTAAATTACCAATATAATTTAGTTTCCATTGCTAAAATAGCAACGAAATTTTGTTTTCATTGGTGGTTTCCATTGTAAATTTTATCCCTATTTTGCTAGCGCCTCATTTAGAATGGTATGAAAATTACATTGCAAGTTTTTATTATTAAAATTTAAAGCTAAAAGTTCCTCCATTTTTAGTAATGGAAGATAACTATTTTTATTTTTGTTGCTAAATCTAAAATCTGCAATCGATTTTAGCCATAAAATTTGATTTCCATTGCTAATTAGCAACAAAAATTTTTTTTCGTTGCTAATTAGCAACAGAAATTAATTTTGTTGCTATTTAAACATTTTCTTATAGTGTGCACATAACCCGACATATAATTTAACATGGGATGTGCATGACGCTTACTTTGTATGCATGATCTATTATGAGGTAAAAGGCGATGCCTACATGAATATACGAGTGGGAACATGTATAAGGCATAACTCATTGACTAATAGGTATATATTATGATGCACTCTGATATATTCATGTTATGATGCATGTTAATGGTGCACATATGATAGCGAATATTTATATGCATATGATATAATGCATATTAATATATGCTCATAATAGTAAAAGTATATTGTTACAATGTATATTAATATGTATATGTAGTGTCATAGTACATGTTAGATGTGTATATACACACGTTATAGTGTGTACTAGTACATACATGTCATGGTACATGTTAGTATGTATATGTTATAACACATGATGGATATTTAGGTGTACATGCCATTACTCATGTATGTACATTTGTATAAGCTATAGTAGATGACAGGTGTTTGAAAATTCAAGCTACAACAAAATGTTGACATGTACATGTTACAATGTATGCTTGCATGTCACTATATACATACCAAGGTGCATATCTATATGTTCATATTGTGGTGGATATGTGTGCATGTCACAATGTAAACACTTGTCAATGTGTGTGACAATAAATATTTACATGTACAGGCCAATATGCATATGGTAAATGTTATGAGGAATGCTTATATGCACATGTCATGTTGTATATTAATACACACATGCCACAAATATCATTACTATGTACATGCAGGGTAAGCATATGTTTTATGAGATGCATTAATATATACATGCACGCTAGATATATGTTCATGCCATGGTGATGTTAATGTGTTATTATTTATTTTTATTGTAACTTTTTTTCATGGTAATGATGCATATAGAATGATGTATAAGGATGAATATGTTAGAAATGCATGCGATGCATTGGTCAATCACTGCAATAATGATGATGATGTATAAGCATAATACATATGATACGGGTTATTGCATGATGGTACATGTAATTGATGCATATATTGTGCATGATGTGTAAGCATATCAAACATATGCATGATGCTTTAGATGATTAAGCTCATGGTGTATGCAAGTGATTATGTGTGATGCATAAGACACACTTGACATATGGGTATGCTAGGTGTATATATGGCGCATGGCCTATGTGTAATGCATAACATATGAATGTGTTATAAACATGATGCATGGTTAATATGTTCCATGCTGATGCATGAGAGCAATGCACATGAATGGCATGCATATGATGTATGACTCAAATGTCAGCATGAAACATAATGATGTGTAATATATAAGCGATGCATGAGCATAACATACATATGATGCATGGAAGATTTTATGCACAAAGTAAGAAATGCAAGCTAATGCGAAATGTGCATTTTATGGCGCACAAAATGAAATATACACATTTTTATGATAAAGAAAATGTAACTCCATCTACTATAACATAACTATGGCATTACACTATCCTCTCACATGCTTCATTAATGTGCAATAGGGATTAACCATAATCAAGTGATCTAATCATAACTGAGTAACACTGAACAATTATTTTATAGGAAAATTAAAGGTACTTAACATTTAAATATTACTATTAAAACTTAACTTACTTAAGCATCTCTTTAACATTACAACATTTACAACTATTAAACATCTTTAATTTACAAAATTTCCAACATAGAATAAATACTTCATAACAAAAAAGAAACCAAAATGAAGACTATACTTTTAGTCTCTCCTTTAACTTGTGTTGGATGTCCTGCTATATATATTATTTTCATCCCCCTCATCTTAAGAACCAAGATAAATTTTTTTCTTTCCTTCATAAAAATTCTTTCAATTAAAATAAGATTGTAAAAATTCATTTAACTCGTTCATCTTTTTGCATGTTAAAAATATATCCCTTTTGTCTCTACAATTCAATTTTAACCCCATTCTTATTTTCTTTCCTTTAATTACACCTCAAAATCCTTTCCCTTATTGAAATTGACCAACTAAATCACACTTATGTCTCAATTGATCACTTAACTATATTTTTATTCTAATTATACACATGAAAAAATAACTATTTTACCTTCTTTCAATTAAAATAATAATTATCAATGTCTTCACTTATAATACATCAATTAATTAAGCTTAATTAGACGTTAATATCATATTAATTTCTATGAATCCTTCTAGGGCCAATATTGGGTCCTTACAATTCTCTCCCTTTAAAAGAATTTCATCCTTGAAATTCATACTTGAAATTTTTACTTATATACCTCATAATCACTCTTATACTACTGTATCTATCATAATCATCTTTAATCCCATACCATCTCTATCATCTTCTCTTGCTATCTTCTTTATCTCAATTGAATTCATATTTAACTTTATATCTTTATAATGGCAACCTTTAATGCTATAATATCATTACTATGCTCAATGTACATCCTGCCAGTTACCTTTTCAATTAGAGCCTAATCATGTGATATGATGCTATTCATGAATTATCATATGACGTTGATGTTATGCGATGAGTGAATAATGTTTTCATGTATACAATAGAATGTAGATAGATGCATATTCTCATGTAGTTCATAGGTTTTGCCCCATCCCATACTATGAAATGTTAAGTCAATGACCGGTGTCTAGTAAGTGTACTAGATCGGCTAGTAATATGGGGAAATATAGATTAAGACCCCAAATATCGTATCCAAGGGAATAAGGATTGCTAAGGATAATATCTATGTATGAATTAAATTAATTTCAGATTGTTTCCCAAATATTTTTGATTTAAGGTAAAAATTAAACTAAATATATAATTAAACAAAACATAAACTAAAATTAAACTAACATGAATTAAAAACAAGACATTAATTGAAATTCTCTTGCTAAAGAAACTATCAACCTTAACTTTCATTGTATTGACTTAATTAAAAGAGAAACACAAGTGATTATAAAGAATTCAGATGAATAAAACCAGATAACTTTACTCAAGATTATCATTCTAAGTATTAAAATTCTCTTATTAAGAACAATTCAATACTTAGCATAAAGATCTGAATTAATCCTCCTAGATATCTATTAAATCCTTTTTCAAGTAATTTAACTTTCACCTATTCTTAGTTACACTTTTTCTTAATCTTAACTTACTTTAATTAACACAAAATTATCTCTTATTTAGAACATAATCATGCATCAACCCAAGCAAACTAACCTAAGAACATATATATCAATGATCAAACCAAAAGTCAAATATTAACCAATAATTAATCAAGCTAACAACCAAACTTTAGTTAAATAATGATAAGAATATTCTTAAGAACTAAGAAATAATCAAACTTGCATTAAAATTAAGCACAAGCTTAAGTCATAACAATAAAAATAAAAGATTTCAAAAATTCATTAGCAAAAGAAGAAAAAGTACTTCCTAAACATGTTTAAAAACTAAAACGAGGTTGAAAAAACTAAAACAAAGTTGAAAAAGAAAAATATTGAATAAAAATATAAAAACTAGAAAAACTACGTAAAAACTTAAAACTAATGAACTCTACTAGTTCTTTCTACTTTATTCTCCTAATTGATGATTGAACTTTGGTGTTTCATACTCTATTTTATAGACAAAATTAGTGGTAGAATCCTTCTAAACTTCCAGAATTAAAGTAGGAAGTAAATTCTCCTTGTCGGGAAGTCTGGAAAATCCTTCACTTAATACGAGTGTAAACACATGTGGCTACTGAATATTCTCTTGTAAAAATGTACTACCATGTATTTGCCCCCTTAGGGTTTGACTGACCACTTGATCTCTTTTGAAATGATTCACATGGCCACTTATCCTTTCACAACTTGAGGCACACAACCAATTAAGCTCCCATTTCTTCAATGCACAGCCACTCACTCTTTCAAGGCTTGAGACACACGACCACTTGAATAGTTACTGGACTTCTTGAACATTCATTAACACAAATTTTCCATATTCACAATGTTGGTCCAAATCTTCTTATCTTTTAGCAATTAAGTCCTTTTTTTTACAAAATAACCTTGAAAAATACTAAAATTTACAATTAACTCCAAAAACATAAAATTAACCAATTAAACTCAAATTCAACCTAATTAACACAAAATTAACTTAATTAAATACCTAAAAACATCATATAAATCACCATTATCAGTCAACTGCCCACACTTGTTAAGAAATCACTAATAGGTATACATAGCATCATAATCAACCTTAATTTCTCCTCACAATAACTTTAAATATGGTGAATTTTCTCCACTATACAAAAACTTTAAATATGATCCTCACAACCTTAGTGGGGATCATCAACATGTAGATGACCTCTTTTGAAAGTCATCAAAATAATGAATACACTTAAAAGCATATATATAAACATATAAAATAGTCATTTATAATAATAGGATCATGATCTTAACCTTCTAAATTATTTACACTTACATTATTTTTAAATCCAATGCCAAGCAAGTAAAACTCATTGCACCTAGTTATCACTTAGCAATTATTTACTTTCACAAAAATTAACATGCACCAACCTTAACTTTTAAGTTCCTATATTTCAATCTTTAATAATCACTTTTATCAACTCAATTTTCTTAAATGCATGGTAATATCAATCTATGTTCATAGGAAAGCCATTATAAAATCTTAGAACCTTAAGTTAAGAAGTTATATTTATGTACATTAATAGATGCTTACAATTTTCATACCATATTAAGATGTGTATCCTAAACCATGTATCAAAACATATAATAACAACCTTATCTAATTGTTAACTTTATTACACCAATTCATTCTCTTTTTGGTTACTATTTAGATTCCTAATGCATTAGATTATCAATCTATTTCTATCTCAAGATTCAAATCATATTAAGTACCCCCAACTTTGAGTTCATAATTTATTTATGATTACTTTTAGGGAGTCAAATCTATCATTATTCAATCTTAAGCAAGTAACATATGGTTATGAGGAATATATCTGTAACACCCTATATTAACTAATGATCTCCATATAATTTATACCATTACTATCGACATCACATGGTTACTATTCATTTAGTGTAAATTCAATAGCATAACAGCTTGTAAACAATCCTGCCTAAACCTGCAAATTGGCAAAAAGACACTCCCAAAAAGGCAACCTCCACCTCTAAAACTCTAAAGCATTCATAACACTTCTAAAATCATCCATCTCATCGTTATAACACAAGCACAATTTCAATACGCAGATACTTTAATATATATACATGTAAATAATTTTACTATTAATTTACATCCATGACACAACATAATACATTTTTTGCCATGTATCCAGAACTTAATACAGGCATTATCCAAACTTCATATCCCCAAGTGCGACACATGTATATGCCATTTCACTCCTTCATTTTGTCCTTAGTACCTGTCCTTGCACGCAATCAAACAAACCACGCACTAAGCAACATTGTTGCCTAGTGGTGGATACAATTGCACAAAATTTCATTTAAATAAATTTATTTTTGTTATTATTATTATTTTTAATTTTAAATTATCTTTTATTCCTTGCTGACTTTATATTCTTATACTTTCATCTTTTTTTCCATTTAACCTTTGTTACTTATAATTTCAACATTAATTTATATTTTATACCCCTACATTTTTTATTTAATTACTTACTAGTCCTTCTATATCACTTAATTTTATTATTTCCATTTATTTGGACTTTATCCTAATCTCATTATAGTTTATAAATTTATCCTTACTAAGCATACTGTTTATGTATTTAATTTCAATATCATTACAAATTTCTTTCCTTGATGACTGAATAATACTTTATTGTACTTAATTCCTTAATTGCTTTTAAACTTTTTATCTTTTGTGACATTCTCATTTAGGTCCTCACTTCTATCAAAATAAAATTTAAATCTTGTTTGTTTTCTTAATATGACCTCTAGGTTATGTATTTCATGAAATTAACATTCAAGCTCATTTGCTAATTCAATTGATCTTTTCGTTGTCTCTTTTCTTATAATTACACTTCTACCCTGTAATTTTCCTTTCTAGTTTTTTCATGATAAATTTTTATTTCCTTTCATTTTAGTCCTTGTACTTCCTTTCTTTGCCAAAATTTTAGTTTTATCTCAATTTTCTCAAATTTTTCACTAAATTACAATTTCATCCTCAATTTACAAAATTTGTTCGAAATCCCTTCTCTACCCTTCTTGTCTGTAATTTTATTATCTATTGACTATTTTACTCTTATTTACTCCTTTATATCTTTGTCTCAGTTTTACTCCTCAATTTACATTTTAGTCTTCAATCACTACAAGAAAATTAGCAAATAACAATGGAAATTAGCAAACAAATTTGTTGAATTTCCGTTGCTAATAAAAATTAACGAAAAATAGCAAAGGAACATTCAGTTGAAAATTTGGCGGTTGGTATTTTTTAGCAATGAAAATTATTTTCCATTGCTAAATTTAGCAACGGATTTCATTTTTCATTGCTATTTTTACCAACAGAATTAGAATTTTTGTTGCTATATTTAGCAATCAAAATAAATTTTTGTTGCTATTTAGCAATCGAATAAAAATTTTGTTGCTATTTATTGCAACCAAATTCAACCAATATTATAAAAAAATTGCGACAGAACTGTCTTCGCTATTTCATTACTAAATTATTGTTGTTTTTTTACAAAAATTTTATGTAAAAGCCTATATCCACCAATTAGAATAAAAGTGCACCTGTAATCCAGTCAACATGGACCCTAAAATGCATATAAGAACTTACAGAGCTTTAAAGAAATATATTTAAATATCTCTTTTGTTCTGTTTACCTGTGCATGACTTTTCTTGCAATGAAATGTTTTAATACATGTAATCCCATATATAATTTATATACATAACAATGTCTAGCTTGAGGGAAGGGTGGATGAAACTTCAATGAAAGCTTTGTGATTCGCAACAAGGACCTTTCCTATGAAATACAGGATTGAACAATCTCTATTATGGTTGATTTAAATATGAGTGACCTTTCCTATAAAATCCAGGGTTTAAATAATGCACTAGATAATGTTTTTGCAAACAAAGGTTGACATACCTTTGATTCATAGCTAAAGATTCATATGCATCTATTTTAGCAGACCACAATAATTTGAAAACAACAAACCAAAAAAATAAAAAAAAAATATATGTTAATTAATGGAAAACAAGTAGCAAGTATCATCAACCATCGATCATCAGTAACATGCCATATGTAAAGCCCAATATAGGAAATTTCATTGATAACTTTTTCTACCTACTCCTCTAACCAAAAATTAATACTATGATGTTGGATCACGTTTGAGATTTCATTTTCATTAATAATGAGACTGAGATTTTATTTGTTTAAATATTTTATTTCCAAATTCAAGGTCGTAATATATTAACATTGACCTGTTCATTTTGATGCCCACCATAATATTTTTTTTTTTGTTACACCCACCATAATTAATTTTTAATAATTATAAAACCACCCTATGAATTCTGCATATACCTTGCTCCCCCCAACCGAAACCTCATCATCAAATATCCAATGTTCAAGCAAGCAAGATAAAGCATTTATTACCAATCTTTAAAACTTTTCTTTCTCTTTATAGTTTCTTTATAAGAAAAATTAAGTGATAATACCTCCTAATCTTACCTCTAATGCCCTTACCTCCAACACCAATGGTCTATTGAACCATGTCCACCTGTGCATATGTGATGTTCTTGGCTGGAAATGGTGATTATATTAAAGGTGTTGTTGGGTTATCCACGAAAGTTTCTTGCATTAACGACATATAATATGGATATAAATAGCATTATATAAAATGCCCACTTATATATCTGAAAGAATATTCGTAATGGGGTTAGCCATACAATTTTGTGATTAAAAAAATGAATGTTCCTTCTTTTTTTGAATCCATTCCACTTAGTGCTGGATAATTAGTTGTCCACAACAATGGAACATTGAGATCAAGCAAAAATTTCTCCTCATCAAACCAACTGCTAGATGAAGTTTCAAAAGCAACAAAATATATTTTCATCCCTCCTAAAAATAAGTTTTACAATGTCCTTAGATAACATAATAAGAGAAATGCTTTATAGAGAAACTTACAGATGCAGAGCAGTATTCACCTAGATCCCTTCTGGAATTCCAGTAAGTTCAAATCCTTCACCAACTTGTTCATTATCAAGGTTAATATCCACAAGATGAGCTTGCCAAAAATGATTAAAACACAGTTAGATGTCATTAAAGAAAAAGTTAGACTTCTGAAGAAATACATATCAACAGAAACTAGATCTTCCATAGAATATTATAGCAACTATATCATAAGGTAGAAAAAATAAAGAAAAAATTAAAGCCAAAAAAGGACTGAGTGTCAAATAGCTGTATGCAACATCAGTCATCTGGTTCCCAAGAGTTGACACTTCCCAATCAATAATACCAATAATTCGATCCTACAACATCAAGAGTTTCTTTCCAAATCAACCATGCAAATTAAAACCAATTTAAGCAAAAATATTTATGATTGAACACAATAATAATAGCAAATTAGCAAATTGTACTGCATCACCATTTCTTTCTTAATCATAGACTTGATAGAAAGTATACAAAAATCAAGCATGTAAGCACCGAGATAAGTTTGCAAAAGATAAAAATATGTGCTAATTAACTAAAAGCATTTAAAGTTGCAGACCTTAGTAGGATGAAACACAACATTGTCAATGCAAAAGTTGCCATGTACTATGCCAGATGATGCTCCTGATGAATCTTCAGGAGGAATATGTTGTCATAACCAGTCAAAAAGTTCCAACATCCTTGGATTTCTAGGGGACTTAACCTCACCAGTCAATGTAATATATTGTTTCCCCCATCTCTCCACCTAAAAAATTAGGAAAAGAAAAAACCAGTGCACCACATTGAGTTGTACGGTAACATTTCAAGCCTAAAACTAAAACAATCCCTTACCATACAACCTCAGTTGAATTTTATGACCTCCATAGTTAAAATTAATATCAAAAGCAACATTAAAAAAGTTAATATCTAGAGTTACAATCCATAAACCTATCATTTATAGTAGTTATCCCATCGTCCATATTGGCCTAGACCCATAACATCTACATTTGCAGAATGCATAGCAGCCAATGTTCTTGCGGTCTCCCTATATATTACCTTCCTCCTCTGAGGTGCCACACCTTAATCAAAAACAAATTGTTAGCTCAACTTCTTTCGACCCTCAAATTGGCATCACAAGATTCAAAACGACTTAAAAAGAAATCTGCAGTCACCAAATTGACAAATTTAGAAAGCAAAACGAGAGAAGATGCCAGACCAGTATTTTAGGATCTATAAAAATGCATCCTTCCAAATACTCCATAATGTAAAATGTAGCTCCAATCACACTTAGATCAGTACACAAATAAAACACTTTAAGAATCGAAGCTTATATGTGCTCACCCAATGCCCGCAAAACCTGTCACGTTGAAATGAAAATTTAGAAGAAAATGAGGGAAATTAAACAAAACAATGGGCAAGGCTTAAAAAAATATATTTAAATTAGATAGAAATTACCAAATACTCTATGTCCACAACATGAGCAAACTGAAGAAATTTACTATAAGGCTTCTTCCTTAAAACGTAGCATTTTAGGGATGCCCCAGTTCCCACTTCTAATAGAAACATAGTGTTCGATTGTCCATGCCCAAACTAAATTTAACAAATATATATATTCGAAGATCAAACAACAATTTAAAAACATAACAAAATTTGAAATGAATACCTACTTAACAATGAAATTAGAGGGTGAGATGGGGAAGCCAACAACATTAGCAGAGGATTAACGAAACAAAGCATCGCAATCAAAATCATGTTTGGATTGAACTTTCTTTAACAGGTAAAATGTATACATTGCCATTATAAATTAGATTAGGATGAAGCAGAAGCAGAAGTAAAAAAAGAAGAAAGAGTTTGACCAAGAAGGAATGGGTTATTTGGTGTGTTCCTCATTGTCTCACCTACAAATACAAATATGATTAGAAACTTGAAGCTGAGAAAATCTCTTTGTCTCACTAAAAGATTGTGATTATAAAGGGTTAAGATTTTAAAGATAATAAAAAGAAGTTTCAATCATAGAGCAAAGTAAATACAAAGAAGAAAGAAACAGAACCTGATAATCTCGGATGGACTTCCTTTACCATCTTTGTCTGATGAGGGTAAAGAGATGAACGCCTTCTTTATCCTTAGGTTACTTTTCCTTTTACACAAAGATTAATGGCTACAAATAAAAGGCAATGAACAATCTCAAAGGGCCAAGAATATGCGAAGAGAATGTCCAGCAAGTGAGAATACTAGTCTTCTTGTGCTTTAAGAGCTTAACAGTACCAGCTCCTCTCTCTTTCCATTGATTCCAATCCTTATCAAATCGATACAGCTTGGCTTTCCTTCAAGCAAAAACAAGAGCAAGAGAAGGAGAAGGAAAAGCAAATTAATTCAAAATCTCCTTAACCCCAGAAATCGAAAAAAGTAAAAGACATTGGGTGAAAGATTATTTACAGATCAAGAATCTCATCTTCATCCTCTTCACCTGTGGTGATGGTGACCTCCTTCAATTTAACGATCGGAGCAACCTAAGCTCCGGTGCCCTTATCCTCGGTACACACACACTAACTTGTACCCATTTTACCTTAATATTTCTTTATTAGTTACATGTATACCATTATGTTCACATGCTAAATTTTATATCCATACATTATTTTTAGCTCAAATCAACCATAATATATTTATTCATCATTGTATTACTCAATTTATGCTTAATACGCAAATTACCATCGCATTATCATATTATATTGCATAATATATAACTCGGCCACAATATGATCACCCACATTATGCTTGATTTCTTTCTCATTTCATGTTTATTTCAAGTTATGACATTATTTTTTAAGTTATCTTAAATTATTTCACATTTTCCTTTAAGTTCGTGTAGCTACATAATGTGATTTTCATGTTAAATTCAAGAAATAAATGAAATTAAGTGTAGTTTTTGCATCCACTAACCTTAGAGTAGCTTGAAATCACCATTTCTCCTTTCATTACCTTCCTCCTCTTTACTCTTTTCTATTTCTTGAAATTCACCTAATTATATCAACATTTTGATGCCAAACCCTAAGGTTAAAGAACCCGAAACCCCTTGAACCTACATTTTGATCTCAAAATGAAAAGAAGACAAACACTCTCCTTATTGAACCCCCAAACAACACATGAATGGAAACATAAATAATCGAGATAAGAAGACTAAGAAAACACTACAATCAAATGATTGATAAGTAATCCTAATTCTCAATGCAATAGAAAAGAAAGGAAGCAATCTCACAATCTCTCAAAAGAATTTCAGCTAAACCAAGAGAAAAACTCTCAAAGTTTATAATTTGATTCCAATATTCCTCTTTACAAGTTATAATAACCTATTTATAGCCTCCAAACCCTAAGGGAATTGGTATACATAAGTCCAATAGGTTTAAAACACTAAATTCTACCTAAAATAAGCTAAAACAACTACTTAAAACCCTACTAAGGTAAAGTGATGAATTTCAAGCCCAAAATAAAAGACTAACTAATAACCCAAATAACTAAATAATCCCTTTAAAAGGAAGCCCACATGCCTAAGCCTACATTTACAACTTAAATGAGTCATGTGACTTTTAAATGAGGCAAATGACTTCTACAATTAAAGCCCAAAGTTGTATAAGCCCAAAATGACTTAGACCCAATTCCTTCACTTGCTTTCAAAAGCTAAGTACTTTAAGCTTGTGATGTTGATTGATGAAATCATCATGACTTGCCCTTTTTATGGTCGTATCACATTTTCTCACTAGAAATTCTCCATTTCAAGCTTTTTCTTGCTTCCATTTAATTTCTAGGATGTAGAGGAGATTCTCTAGTGTATGATATAAAATTTAGGCTCAAAATTTTATGAAAGTTGAGAGAAGTGAGAATAAAATGGTGGGAAGGAAAATATGGAAGGAATTTTTGTTTTGGAAGGAAAAAGAGAGAAAAATGGTAGATTTTTGGGCAAAAATATAGATGATTCTGGACCCCTATAGGCAACTTTTAAGTTCAGCAAATTTAAGGCCAAGATTCTTGCATTTGCTATTTGATCTAATGGCTTATTTTTAAGCCACTTATCATGATTTCAATGGTTTTCACACTTTTTTTTTGCTCTGCTGATGCATGTATCTTTCATGGCTCATTTTTTAATGACAATTATTCCCTTGGATATTTACATATGACATTTATGCCCACTTATTAATTTAACCTCAATTTTTTACTATTTTCCTGAAACCAATGTTCCACTTATTAGAATGATTTAAAATTTTACCCCGTATACACTAACATATGTAGAAGCATTTGGTTAAAATTTCAAGTTATTCCAAATCATTTCGGTATACTTCTAGCTCAGAGGCAAAGTTAACCGTTTCAAAACATAAAATTTCAAAATTGTTGAAAAAATTATGTTTCACCTACATATAGCTCACTTTTGCTATTTCTAATGGATATATGTGATTGAAATAATTTTTAATAAAATAATTTTGAGTCCAATCAAATATCTAATCAACCCTTTTTACGATATCGAGCAAAATTTTCACTGTCTATTTTAAGGACCTATTCAAATTCCATTTCATCTCAAATTACACCAGTAGACTTCCTTAGATACCATTTTTCTAATACAGGGGTTAGATCAAACTTCCCACCAGTTCATCCATCCTTAGATTTCCCTAACCTGAGCACGTTTAACACTTATGCACTTTTAAATTTTTCTATACTATTTTATTGTAATTATCCTAAAAAATGTTTTAAGGTTACTGTTCATTCTCTAGAATGTACCATGTATGTCACATAAAAATTTTGGGATGATACATTTCTTCCCTACTAATAAAAATTTCACCCTTAAAATTAACCGAATGGAAAAGCTCTGAATATTGTTAACTTATGGTTTCCTCGAGTTTCCAAGTTGTTTCTTCCACATCATGATGTATGCAGAGAACATTAATGGGTGTTATTTATTTATTCCTCAATTGTTTAACTTTTCTAGCTAATATTTTTACCGATTCTTCATCATATGATAAATCTAATCGAATCTAAACTGCCATTAGTGTTATTACATGTGAAGGATTTGATCGATATCTTTTATACATTGATGTATGAGCTACATCATGAATTATTTCTAGTATCCTTATCACTCACTCCGACTATGTATTTTTTTTGTGAATAGAGAGCAGTATTGTAGTCATTTATTGTCTTCTAATGAATAATAAACCAGACATAAAGTCTATAGTGGTCTGGTCTTGATATATCTTGTTGCTGGCTATATGCATGATATAACATTAAGTTGTGAACTTCTATCAAGATATTTTTCTTTAACTTTGCATTGTTTAGTAGACATATTCTCTCTTTATAGTATAGATGATCCCTACTAAGAGAGAACTCACTATTTTTTCTCAACTATAATTGTGAAGTGATATAGTTTAAGTGTTCATCTTGTCTCTGTGTAACTTTTTCAGGCTGTAATCAATTGAATATAAGCTGCATTTCAACTATAAATGATCTTCCATCAGTGTTATGACATGTTAAGGATTTAATCGATATCTTTTCTGCATGGATGCATGAGCTACATCATGAATTCTTTCTAGTATCCTTATCACTCACTCCGACTATGTATTTGTTTGTGAATAGAGAGTATTACTTTAGTCACTTATTGTCTTCTAATGAATAATAAACTAGACATAAAGTCTATAGTGGTCTGGTCTTGATATATTTTGTTGCTGGATAAATGCACGATATAACCTCAAGTTATGAACTTTTATCAAGATATTTTTCTTTAACTTTTCATTTTCTGGTATACATATTTTCTCTTTCTAGTATAGATAATCATCCCCACTAAGAGAGAACTCACTATTTTTTCTCAACTATAATTGTGAAGTGATAGAGGTTAAGTGTTCATCTTGTCTCTGTGTGACTTTTTCAGGCTGTAATCAATAGAATTTAAGCTAAATTTCAACTATAAATGCTCTATTTTGAACTACAGTCAATCTAACATTTATAGCCCTCAAAACTACTAGTTGCTTTTTACTCTGTGTGACAGCTACAACTTTCACTTTACCTGAATGATAGCTATTTAGGCAATCACTATCTTTGGTAAGTTCTAACCATAAAAATCTTCATCACCTACTATTTTAACTGTCCTAATATGAATTTCCTAGATAGGTAAGATAGCGGCTGGCACTATGGTTGTGAGGGAACCGAGGCCTATAGTCACTAATATCACAATCCTCCATCATCTGAGCATAGCTTGGAGGGATATGACTACATAAATATATTGTATGACTGCATGATATCACCATATGTATATATTGGATGACTGTATGTGTGAGGGATGTATGTATAACTAGCTTAGGTGCTTGTAAAGCTGATGATAGTGCATGTTGGCTGGGCTGGTGCAATCAAGCAGTATAAGTCATCTCACTAACTGTCAGACTGGTTGTGGCCTCGCTCTTAGCATCACTTGCCATCTCAATCACTTTCTAAAAGCCAAAAGCCATTACTATCACTTAAAATACACAAAAGGATAGGTAAACCCCAATATTTAATTCACTTAGTCCTTTATGGCATATGCACATATCGGTTCAAACATTCTTTTGCACTTTTATGTTTACTACGATCTTAGGATAGCCTAAACCTTGCTCTGGTACCACTTAATTAAACACCCTACTATCATTCATGATCTCTATACACCATATATTAAAATTAATGATGTCACATTGTCACTATTGAAACTTGCAAACCTTGCTACCCAAGCTTGTAAATTATCAAATCAACACTCCCAATAGGTAACCTCCACCTCTAATACTCCATTAACATTCATAGCACTTCTAAAATTATTCATTTCATCATCATAACACAATCACAAAAATCATCACCCAAATATACTATATATATATATATATATATGTCAAGTCAACCTAAATAGTATTTTTTGATTGTGAATAGTATTTTTCAGGCTGAAAAGTGCAATCAGAGGTGAAAAATATTTTATTTGATCATCAAAAAACTATTGATCATAGTTATTCGGGGTTGAAATTTAAAGTGCAATTGAGGTCAAATAGGCCTCCAAAAGTCTAAAATACGAAAAATAAAGTGGTTCGATTTAAATAGTAACTCAATTGACTTAAGTTTGACCAAACTTTTAGAAGTAAAAAAAATAAAGTCTAAAAATTACCAAAATTTTGCATATATGCCTAAAATATTTTAGTTGTAAAAAGTTGTTTTTTTGAAACACCGATAATTGTTGAATCAAACCAATCTAATTGAATCGAATTAGTAACTAACTTTTATTAGGCTAAAGTATTCTGTACAACCTATTTTTGACATGATAAAAATGATGGAATTGAAATTGAAGTGATTTGGATTTGGGAAGGGAGAGAATTTCAGGAGAATGGCATAACGGGCTTAATTATGGTTTTGAGGCTTTAAGTGAGTAGGCCTTGGTTGAACCAAAGCCCAACCAACTTAGACCTATATATAGAGGGAAAAAATGAGATATTTTGGCTAGCCATCTTTATCTCCATCAGCCTCTTTCCTTTTCTTTCATGGCTAATCCACTATTGCCTTATCTCTCTCAAAATTTCTTCAAGTTTCCCTCTTTTTCTCTAAATCAAAGCACCCTAGGTGGTATTCTACCTCCCTAGATGATTAATTAAGTCTCTATCCCATGATTAGAGGAAGTTAAATAAGAGAAATTAAGTGAAAAAAGTTAGGATGTCAAAGTGAGGTAAGAGAAAATCATGGTTTTAACTTTGTTCTAAGGTACCTATAAGTGTTTTTAGGTTCCTAGAGTTCATTTATGTGGTTACTTTAAGTATTTATGAACAAAAATATTATTTCTTATGTTAAATAATTAAGTCATAGTAGGTTCTCAAGGTGAGGGACAAGCTTCTAAAGCCAAAGGGAAAGAAAAGAAAGTCTAGGTAAGCCTAATTTAAAAGAATAGCTCTTAGAAAATAGTTATTAGAATGCTAAATTTAATTTAAAAGAATATGTAAGGTGAACAACTTCATGTGGCCGAATGGTCTCCTAAGGAAAACTAAAGTATTTTTTATGTATTTTTGATAAATTATGTCATAAAATAAATCTAGAGATGATAAATCATGTCCATGAATTTTTGTAGAATTTATGGAAATTATTTGAGTATTTTTTTAGAAGGAAATTAGGTTATGCATGTAAGGTATTTGTTGAATTATTGTGAAATAATTCATTAAGTGGAAAATGGTGAATTATTGTGAAATAATTCACAAGCTATGCAAAAGTATTGAAAAAATTGAATGACCGATTTGCTGTAATGATAAAGCAAATGAAACTATCAAAAATCTAAAAAGTGTATTAAAATTAAGAGAATATTTTCCTTAGTAATTGTCAAGTGATCAAAATCTAGCTCAAAATATAATTGGCTAGCCATAGGGACACCTATATTACGATGCAAGTCATGGCGACTTGCTTTACTATGGTAAGATCATATGATCTCCCATAGTATCTGATCTGTTCTATACTTTATTATGTGAGAAATTATCCTTTAGGATATTTTTCAATCTGCATTGTAGCCCAATAAGGTCCTCATCCCATATATTTGGTTTGAGAAAATTTGTCGGGATTGTACTAGCGGCATAATGATAAAAATAAGTTAAAAGTGCAAAAAAGAAATCTAAAAGTGTAGTTTAGAAAGAAAAAAGGACCTAATTGAAAGGAAATAAAAAGTTTAGGGCTAAAACAATAATTTCCTCATATATTGTATGTAATGAGTAAAAATGATTAAAAAATAAATAAAAAGAGTCAAATGGTAATTTAGTAAACAAACAGTCTAAAAA
>CM075823.1:35009587-35262087 GCA_037975025.1 Excoecaria agallocha | reverse complement strand
GAAGAACAAGTTCAATGGAGACCTGCATAGAGAATCCTCACATGGATATTAAATTTATGTCAGTAAGGAATCTCTTCATAGCGGTTGTGCAAGTATCCTTAGACTTGAGATCACCAAAGTTATCTTAAGTAGCAAGTGGTATACTTTGACTCCATAACTGATTACTTCCAACTGGGAGTGAACATAGTTAGGAGATTGGGTATATCATAACCTACTTAAAGATAGTTGAGTGATTAACAAAGGATTCACCATCCTAGATTTAACAAGGAAAGTTATCTCGCATAATTTTATAATTGCCTTGTTCAGAGAATCTCTGGCCAGAGTAATATGCCGAGATGGATGGAGATCCATGAAGGGAATTTTAGGAACAATGGTTAAATTAATAGAACATACATAATTAGATTTATATGAGTTGACAGAAATCCATACTCAGAATCTAATTGAGATAAGAGTGGTGAAAGGAGTAATTGCACGGTAACTATTTCTATGGAAGGGTATAGTCAAACCACATGACTTTCCTGACATTTGGGTAGTCATGATGCCTAGCTAGAGGCCAATCATGATTTGTATAATGATATATCAAAATATCAATATAGATTGATAAAATGATTTAAAGGAGTTTAAATCATGTGAGTTTTGAATAGAACTCACAATTACATATTATACTGCCAACGTGGACAGGAACCCAATAGGTCACATACATATAGAGAAAAGGGTAAAATAGTAAAATAACAAGGATAATAATATTTGATATTATTATGAAGGTATAGAAGTGAATAAGATAATAATTAATTAAAGAGTTTAATTAATTATGATCAAATAAAATTGTCTGCGAAACTTTTGAGAAATGTTCTGCAAAATTGGACCTGATTGAAATAATATATTTTATGATTAATTATTATTCTCTTATAAGTGTTATAAGACTACTATAAGTGTTATAGGACTGATATAATAATTAATAGGTCCATTGGAGAAATTATAAAGGGCCAAAGGAATGAAGAAGTTGGAGGAAGCCCTCCAGAAGAGGGCCACATGCCAACTCCATACAGAAGGGGTTAGAGGGCTTTTTCTTGGACCAAATTAATTTATATATGTTACATAAGTGTTATGGAACTCACATATTTAATTTGGTTGGATTTGGAATCCATTTGGGTATTTAAATTCAATTAGATGCACAAAGGGCCTAGTTTGTGGATTTTGTGCATAGACTTTTATGAAAAGGATTAAATTGGATTTAATTAAGCCCAAATGATTATAATTAATTCTATAGGCCCAATTAATAATTCTCCAGCAATTTTAAAAAGCCCAATCTCATTAAGGAGTTGGAATTTTAACCTAACTATAAAAGGCCAACTAATGAGAATTAGGGTTAAGTGATTAAAACAAAAAGAAAGTCTTTTTCTCTAATCTCTCTCTCCCTTTTGTGCCAACTCCTAAGCTAGCTCTTGGAAATTTTGGCCAGCCCTAGTTAAACACCAATTTGTTGGTTCAATTTATCCCTCTCTAGTGTGGATTACTCATTGGAGGTGTTCGATTTTGGACACTGTGGTTTGCGACAACCCGGTGCGAAGTAAAATCAACTGTTCAACAAAAATCAAAGGTGATTTTTCTTATTCTCATATAGTTATATTGTGTATTCATGGCAAGATCAGATCTAATGGTTAAAAAATTTTAAAATTCCGCTCATGTATGTGATGCATGTAACCATTAAATTCCAACATTACAAAATTATAATTTTGCCCCTGATTTAACGCATAATTATTTTTTCCCTTTTTGAATCTATTAATTATGTTTCTCTTTTTACATCTTGTTTAGTAAGCCCACTAATTAATTTAACCTCGATTTTTCACCATTTTTCTTAAATCGATGTTCCACTTGTCAGAATGCTCTAAACTTTTTCCCTAAATGCACTAACATATGTAGAAGAACATAGTTAGAATTTTAAGTTATTCTAATATCATTTCAATATACTTCCATCTCTGGAGGCAAAGTCGGCTGATCCTAAACCAAAAATTCAAAATCATTGGAAAAATTATTTTTCACTCACAAATAGCTCATTTATGCAATTTCTAATGGATCTATGTGATCGAAATAAGTTTTTGAGGTCTATAGAATTTTTCTAAGTTCGATCAAACTTTTGATCACCCTTTTTTATAATATCGAACAAAATCTTCACTATTTGTTTTAAGAACCTATTTAAACTCAATTTCATCTCAAACCGTTCAATTGGACGTTGTTTAATACTTAGTTTCTCATTTAGGGGTTAGATCAAACTTTCTATTAGGTCACCTATCCTTGGATTTTTCTGGCTTGAGCATGTTTAACACTTATGCATCTTTAAATTTTTCTAAACTATTCTATTGTAATTATGACAAAAATTATCCTAGGATTATAGTTCATACTTTTAAACATACCATATGTGTCACATACAAATTTTGGTGTGTTGAAATAAGTGTTGCATAACATGTATAATAACTTATGGGCTAAATAGAATGATTTTAGGCTTATTATAAAAGCAAGTATAGTGAATTCCATTTCTGGACTTATGCACATTCTAATGTATAATAGTAGGTAGAGTAAGTGTCACTGAATCCTAATTGAATAGGAGCCCATTCAAATATTTATAGCCTTTTTACATAACCCTAATTTTGAATTAAAATGACCATAAAGCCTTCTTTAAGTAGAATTAGATTAAGGTTTTAGAAAGCAAGAAAACTTATTTGCCTTACTATTTTTTTGTGTTACCAAAATCCCTCACTAGTCTTAAGAGATTTTTGGCAATACAAAGGTTTTTTATGCTAGCTTTTTTTTGTTATTCTCTTATGTGTATCATTTTGCTATATTTTGCATTTGGATACCATGCTTACAATAACCCAAAATAAAAGTTAATTAATTGTTCAAAAACTTGCTAGGTAATCATCTTAACTTGGTTTTTCAATTCAAATGGTAAGATCCTTCTTTTATGTATTTAAATTTTAAATTTTACCTTATATGAGATGTATGAACTTACAACATAAATTAACACAAGGGATTAATGATTAACAATATAACTCCATGCTATCATTTCCACTTATGAGTAAATATTTTTGTATTTGTATCCCTAACAAATAACCCTACTATTGAATTAATTCCCAAACCTTTTATGTAAGATATAAAGTTTGGAAAGCTTAAGTGGTTCATGTCAAATTTTCTTTCTATTATAATTTCATATTAACCTAATTTACCTTTGCAAACCCCATTATGGTGGATAACTAACATTAAATAATCAACACTTTTATAACAACCACAAGACAAACATATTCAACATTATTTACATTACTCATCCAAAAACCAAATACAATTTATTAATTAAACATCACATGCAAATAGACATATATTCTCTATATCATGTTGTGAAAATCAAAATTAGTAGAAAAAAGACATTTCAATAACTTTACCTTATGAATCTTAAGACCATAAGCAACACCATTTCGCTATTCTCTTAATTCCTTTATCATTGCATGTGAAATTACATAAAGACCTAACATCATTATCATATAACTAGCCACTAATGTTTCAACCATCATGCTTACCTTTATTTTTCAAATTTAACTATTACTTACCCTTACCTAAATATTACTTTTTCACAAAAAAAGCTATTTCAATGAACCTATTATGTCTCATAGTCCTTCTTTGCTTTTTTGCTTAAAAAGCAATCATTAACTCACCTAATAAAATTCAAGTGAGGTCCTTGGACTCTTTGAGAGAGAAAATCTAAAATTCAAGCAGGTTAATGTTATTAAAAAATTAAAGAGTTTCAGTTAGAACACTTACTAATTATTTCATCCTCCTGTGTATTTACAATCCTAAATTGTCTTAGCGGACAATTACATTTTGTGTGTTTAATCATTGCCTTGATATTCTTATTTCAACTTGTCCCAAGCCTCCTTTATTTTATTACAAGCCATGATCCTATAAAACACATAGTTTGCCATAAAATTTTGAATCAACAACTTAGACTTGGATTCTAATGCCTGTTATTCATTATTGAACTTGATCTAAGCCATGATAAGATTTGATGGTAAAGGTGGTATTGGTTTGTCTTCAATCATAGTTTCCTAAAGTCATAGGCTTCCAAAAAACCTTACATCTTCATTAACCAAATGTGCTAACTTTCACTAGTAAAGATCATAGGTGGATTTAAAGGTAGGTTATCAAATTCCATTTATCTTAGAGGTTGAAATATTTTTGTTCTTATAAGATCAATTAGGGCTCTAATATCACTATTGAAACATAAAATGGTAGAATTGTAGAAAAAAGCCTAAAATGGGTTGAAATTATAACATTAGTATTCAATGAAACTTCAGAATTTATATAAAAAAATGATAAGAAACTTTCTATCTAGCTGCCACTAAAAATAGATAAAATAGAATAAGAAAAATATGCTAATAAATCCAAAAAATTAAGCAATTGAATTTGACTAAGTCTAAATCTTTTGAACTTAAAAAACTAAAAACAAATGAAAAATATTTAAAAAGTAAGCTAGAATTTGACCAGCGCTTAGAAAGTGTACTAGATAAGTTAAGTAATATAGGAAAATAAGATTAAAACCCCTTAATATCATGCCCTAGATATTATGTATTTTTAATTTTATAATAAATAATGTGTGAAAGCATGTCCTAAAGTTTTGAAGTGATTATAAGTTAACTAAATTGAAATTAATAACTAAGCAAATTAAAACTAGAATTGGACTAAGATAAACTAAATGTAGAACAAAATCTAAAGGGTAATAAAAATTAATAACTAAAACACTTATGCTAAGGGACTATCAACCTTACCTTTTATTAATAAAGATTCAACTCAAATTAAAATGAGTTGTTGTGGAAAACTAGTTTAAAATAGACATCTTATTCAGAATATCATTCAAGAGTGTTTAATCCTTGATTTAAAAATAATCTAACACTTATAATGCAAATTCGATTTTGAACACATAAACTTTTGTTAGATCTTTTTTCGAGAAACCTAACTATAGCCTATCCTTAATTTAGATTCTTAAGCCTAATTAATTCATGAATAGAAAATTCTTGCCTTAATTTTTAGAATGCAATAACACATTGACATGAGTAAAATAAGTTAAAAACATGCAAACCTTTGATAAGATAAAAACTAAATTAACATTCAATCATCTATTCAAAAAATCAAATATCAATTCAACTATACTTAAAGATAAGATTGAACACAGGAAATAAGAAAAAAAAAATTATTAAAATTAAGCAAAATTTAGAATCATTACAATCAAAGAATAAGGCTTCAAGTTTTCCTCAGCAAAGTAAATAATTACTCATTGTTCATGATTGAAATGAATGAAAAATTAAAATAAATAAATAATGTACTCATAAAGCCTCGAGGTTGCTCTTAATATCTTTATAGAATATTAAAGTAGAGCTTCAAACCCTAAGAGAATTCAACTACCTAAAATCAAGAAGAAGAGAAATGTAGGTCTAAAAATCAAAGTAAAATTGATAAACTTTCCAAAAATCTATTTAGAATGCTTAAATACCCTAAATTTCCAAGAGTCCAACCGCCACCCAACCTTTTAAAATTTCTTATACCACAACTCTAAAATTGGGGAAACTTGTTGTCCCTACCTAGTAGTAACAAAATATTACTAGGATAAAGGGCACTCAGTTTGGATGGTTCCCTTCCCTACCAGCTTTTTTTTCTTTCAATGGATGGATACATGTCTTAGTGGGAATGAATTATTGTCCCTACTGAGTTATTCTTCTTTGCTTGAATGATTAAAAGCACTTAGTGGGGATAAATTTTCTTTCGTGTTTAGTTGTTAGCTACTGGGAAATCATAATTTTTCTTTTAAGCACCCGGTAGGGATCTCTTTCATCCCTACCAGGTTGATTTTAAAGATTTCTCAATATAATTGTGTAAATATCACACAAAACACACTTAAATATACCCAATTCAAAACATTAACAATTTAAACATAAAACTACTCGTCACACCTAAAAACACACTGAAAAACATAATTACAATTCAAAGCTATCAAAACCTTACACTTAGTCTTTGCTTAACCTCGAGTAAAATTGAACAAACCAAATTCCTAAAATAATCAAACTTCAAATTAAGAATTATGCAATTTAAAATCATGCGTAATAATTGATAGTAACACTTAATAAAATTCCAACCAAATCAGATTCAAACAAATAAAATATAAGTCAGTTTTCATATATGTGTGTAAGACTAAAATATTTTAAGTATTTTCAAAACCAAAACACAAGTACAATCCCATAGCCAAGATCCAAAATTAATATACACTGAAATGTACATGGGGTTTCGCACTTGAAACTCTAGAAATACCATAAGCCTTTCTTTTAGCACTAAAACCTAAGGTCATCATCATTAAACAACTTAAAACCAAAATTAATCACTAGGACATTGTTATCATTGTAATATGGTTATGGTAGAGGTTAAATAAATAATGGCCAATGATAAACAATAATTGAATAAATTAAATTGGTTGATGTAAAAGAGTTGGTTGTAAACATAGGTTATGCTATATGTATAAATTAGCCAAGGAAGTTTTAAAATTGACATTGTAATTATTGTGCTAGTTGATACTTTATGTAAAAAATTGGTAATTATAGAGTATTGGAAAATTTGTAGAGTGGAAAAACCATTAAACTTGTATGTATGTGCTTAATTATGTAGAGTTAACTATATAAATTAAAACTCCATTCATAAAATCCATTAAAATATGAAAATAAGTTAAGTTATTATGTTTGTTGTTTGTGTACATTTATCTTTGATGGAAGCTAGTTCCTCCATAACAATCTTTAAAATATTATCTATAACTTGGTTTAAAGAGCCTAAATGAGGTAAATAAAGTTCTTAATTTAATTTTAGGCATTGTACTATAATTTTTAAGAAGGTGAAAAGGCCTATTATATACTTAGCATAGGTAAAATTTCCCCTTAAGGTATTAAATCTATCTATTATAGTTTAAGGATTTAGGAATGGAATATATAGTTTTTAAAACATCTTTCATTCTAGAAGTATAAGTTAGGTGATTTAAAATTTTGGGAAAATAGACAAATAAGATGATATGTTTTATATATAACACTGGTTAATACGAAGAAAGAAGGAACTAAGAATTAATTGAAGTTGAATTTACTTGCAAAAGACTTCAATAAATATTTAAAAAATTAAAACTAGATTTTTTTGCTATGTATTAGATTTGTCTATAAGTTTAATACTAAGAATGATTTCTTGCATAAAGATATCTAGCTTTATTACTAGTATTTCCATAACGACTAGTATTTCTATTGAAATTAAGTCATTACAATAAAGTTAAGAAGGATAGTTTTTTTAGCAAGAGTATTTCAGTTATTATTTTGTTCTTAATTCATGTTAGTTTAATTTTAGTTTTTGCTCTGTTTAATTATTTATTTAGTTTAATTTTTGCCTTTAAATTGAAAACATTTGGGAAACAATCTCATATTAATTTAATTTACACATACATATTATCCTTAGCAATCCATATTCCTTTGGGTACGATATTTAGGATCTTAATTTATATTTTTCTATATTACTAGCCGATCTAGTAAACTTGCTAGACATCAGTCAGTCATTCCTAAGCATACAAGCACAAATATAGCATAATTTATTTACATTGAATAAAAAAGAAATTATATCATTTAATCAAATGAACATTACCATAGCAATTTTGTATTATAAGTCCAATCATATAATATATCATCTATTAGCATAAAATTTATCTCATTATCATTTCATGTTATTATCTACTTATGTTCTGTGGGTGTGGATAACGAGTATTGTAGATACTTAAAGGTATCAATCATATAGATACTTGTAGGTATCAATAGCATGGATACCCGAAGGTACCAAACATACAAACCCAAATGGGAACAAGACTGTGGTCCCAAATAGGTACAGGCTATAGATCCTAACAGGGTCAACATTGTGGCAGCTGCAACTTTACCCTATATGCATGCCTATCCATCCATAATAAAGATAAACACATGGGCAATTATGCATATACTTTTGTATTTATCATCAATTCTATCATTTAAATTTCAAACATATTATAACATGCCCAACTATAACTATATAATTAGATTCTAAATTGTAAGTTCATGTTATATGCTAGTATGCAATAATAATGTATATATTATCTATTTATTAATGTATAAATCCTTTGGCATTTAATATGTTTGATAATGAGATTTAATTTTTAACACATATTTCCCATGTGATAAATCTTATTTCCTTAATGTATAAGTGTTTGTGAATTTTTATTAAATTTGGAGAAGGTTTGGGTAGGTTTTGAAGACATTATAAAGCAAGGCGTACAAAAAAACAAGGTATAAAATGAAATGGGGAAAAGTGGAATAGAATAGAGGCACATGGTTGGGAAGTTTCATTCACAGTTGTGTATGATAAAAATTCACAAATTCAATTTCGGGAGAACTGTTTCACAAGATGGAGAAGAATGTGTTATAAAAATTCACATATTCACAAGCTAGTTCCTTTTGAATAATCTTTAGTATATTAGCTCTAACTTGGTCTAAAGAGCCTAAATGAGTCAAATAAAGTTTTTAATTTAATTTTAGGTATTTATTAAAAAGGTGAAAAGCCCTATTTTATACTTAGAATAGGTAAAATTTCCCTTTAGGGTATTAAATCCATCATCTATAGTTTAAGGATTTAAGAATGTGTTATAAAGATTCGAGGATATCTTTCATTCTAGAAGTCAAAATTAGGTGATTCAAAATTTTAGGAAAATAGAAAATAAAATAATATGTTTTATACATAACAACAAGCCAAAATATGCTTCTATAAATTTAGAAAAACACCTTAAAGTTAAAATAATAAAATAATTCCTAATCTAGAACCTACGTTTAGTTCATGGTAATATACCCATAACTCTTTCCATATACCTTAAAATTCAATAATTCATTATTCATTAGAAATTTAAGACATATAAGAAGAAGTTTTATGAAGGTTAAATGCCTTAGATCTAACCTGTTTCAAGTAAAAAATGGAGTCCAAGTAAGAACAAAAGAGTTGTTTGGTTTCCAGCACGTTATGCTCAAAAGTTAAAAAGTTCATTTCTTAGATGGCTCGGCCATGAATGTGTAATTTATAATGTTATGATTTACTTTTAAAAGTATTTGAATACTATTATAGTGATCCTTGTTAATAGCATTGGTGAAAAGTAAGTTAATGCCTTATATATGTAATAGACATATAGCTTAGAGCTATTGAAATGTAAAAGAGTGTACCTATCTTGTGTTTCAAGCTTAAAATCTAGTATAGTTCCTTCAATAAATTCTTAAAGATAAGACTTGCTTTTGGGTCTAATCACTTAGGTAGATTAGGGTTTTAGATTTGGCTTTTGTTATAAGTTTGTTATGGATAAATTTAATTTCCTAAGTGGCATGATTGTAAACATGGACTATGTGAATTTTTACATAATAGTGACATGATTTAATATTTTTCCAAGCTTGGATATAAGTAATATAAATGTTATTTCCATTACTCACCATTGAATTTAACTAGAAGCATGATTTTTATTAGTAAAAGTGTTTAGTATCAAGTCAAAAAAAGTGAATGTGAATTCCTTTTTCAATTAAACAACCATAAAGATAATGAATAATTTTTGACTTGTTTGAAAGAGGTTGAAGACATGAAATTTGTATTAACTATTATGTTTCTAAATAATTATATGTATAAATATTTATATCTTTTGTAGTGCCAGGTAAAAGCTATAAAGTGCTATTAAATGTGAAACAATGCAAAATGCAGTAATGATTTGGAATGTGAATACTATATTTGTGTAATAAATACTTATGCACATGTATATATATATTGGATTGAAGTAATTATGATATGTTGGTGAAAGTGCAATTATTGAAAATAAGTGTAGGTCAATTTATGCTTGGCCAGTGTCACATCATGGATAGATAAGCTTGTCTATAAGGGATAGTGGGCATTTAAGGCTACCTCTAAGTGCATTATACTTTTACTATACATTCCATGTTAAGAATAAAGGAAACCTAAATACATATCTCTTGTATCCATCCTTGAGGAATATATCAAATTTGCATATTCTAAATTCATGTATAAACCCCAAGGTTTAAAATTAAACATGTGACAAGTATTTTTACACACTTAACTATTTTAAACATATGTACTACTTTACAAAATTTAGGTTCACCTAGCAAATTTTACATTACAACATTCCTTTATAATCAAAATACCATATATATATAAATGAAAGCAAAAATAAGACTCATATTTTAAACTTTTTCCTAAGTCTTATGTTAGCCCTCTTGCTGCAGACTGTGTCCCTATGGAAGAGTCCCAATTTGGATACCTATATAGATAAACACCCATGCTAAACTATAAAACATAGTGGGAAACAATTAATTTTTAAACAAGCACTCACAGTGGTCATTCCCAAGCATACAAGCATAAATATAGTATAATTTATTTGCATTAAATAACAATGCAATTATATCAATTAATCAAATGAACATTGCCATAACAATTTTGTATTGGATATCCAATTATATAATATATAATCTATTAGCATACCATTTATCACTTTATCATTTCCTGTAATTGTTTGCATAAGTTTTGTGGATATGGATAACGAATATTCTAGATACTTGAAGGTATTAATCATATAGATACCTGTAGGTATCAATACTATGGATACCCAAAGGCACCAGACATATAAACCCAACACTACAAGAAATTATACTTTTTGTGACAACTTTTTTAGTGATGCAAAAATTTTTATCACAAATTATAACTTATAGCGACGAATTGGTTAAAACGTCACCATATTGTTTATTATTGTGACAAAATTATCTAGTGTAATTTTATGTTTATATTTTCGTCACTAATAGGTTAATTTTGTGATGAAAGATATATTTCATAATTTTAGGAGGAAAAATTTTTCACTTTTTTTTGGAAGGAAAAAGTTTTAATTACAAAATAATAACTTATGGTAAGATATAAATTCGTCACAATATATTTTTTTTGACAAATTATTTTTGCCATAATTAGATAAATTTAGTGATGATAAAATTATTTTATCACAAATAAGATATCGAGATTTTAAACTAATTCTAATTTTTTGAAAAATTTAAGTTCCAAAAATAATTTTATTTATGACAAATAAATGTGTCATAAAAAAGAAATATATTGTGATGAAATACAGCTTGTAACCTTTGATATGAAGGAAAAATTTTTAGTCCTTTTCTTTTAGAGGGAAAAATTTAAATGATAAAAAATAATTATTTGCGACATATAAATTTGTAATGAAATACCTATTTTTTGTTACATCAGTTATTTTTGTCACAATTTAATGAATTAGTGATGATAAAATTAATTCACAACAACAATTTTTTTCATGATAAATAAATATTTCACAAAAATGAATATATTATGATAAAATACAATTTCGTTACCAGCATAATCAATTTGTGACAATAATGATGTTTAGTCATAATTGGCTATAATGTTAATATACGATAAATAAATTATATCATAAAAAAATAATTAAATTTATGATAAATAAATATGTCATAAAAATGAATAAACTGTGACGAGATATAATTTTGTTACCTTTGATGTGGAGGGAAAATTTCCAACCTTTTTTATGGACGGAAAAATTTTAAGGACAAAAAATAACTGTTTGTGATATATAAATTTATCATGAAATACTTATTTTTTATGATATAAATTATTTTTATCATAATTTAATGAATTAGTGACAATAAAATTATTTCGTTACATTAATTTTATTCATGGCAAATAAATATGTATTAGAAATAAATATATTACGATGAAATACAATTTTATTACCAGTATAATCAATTTATGCAATAATAATATTTTATCATAATTGGTTGTTATATTAATATGAAACAAATAAATTATATTATAAAAACTAATTGAATTTATGACAAATAAATATGTCAAAAAAATAAATATATTATGATGAAATATAAATTTATCATTAATACAATCAGTTTGTGAGACAATAATATTTTTGTCACAATCGGCTGTATTAAAAAATATGCGACAATTGAATTATATTATAAATAAATTATTTTATATTACACAGTATATTTTGATCCCAATAAATTTTGTAATGGCCAAAAATAGTTTGTTCTCTACTTTGTCACAAAAATAATTAAATTATATATAAACATTAATTAATTAACATTTTAAAATAAATTATATTATTTATTAAAATAAAATATTTTAATCTAAATTAAAAAAATTGTAAAAATTCTATATGCTAGAAGCAATCTTTACAAAATGACAACGTTAAACAAACACTGTATTTTTAGTTTTTATCTATGGTGAGAAAGGAAATAGTCTACTACAAGGAAACCAGAGAGATTTTTTATAAAAAAAACAAAAATTATGAAAATAATTTGTGGGAACCGGTTCTTTTTTTGTGAAAAATTTTAGGCCCTGTTTACTTGTAGAAAAGAGGGCCTGTTTTTTAGAAATTTTTTTTTGTAAAAAATAGAGAATAGAACATCATGTTCCCCTCATGTAATTTTTCCAAATTGAAAATAGAAAATAGTTTTTCTAATTTTCTAAAATATAAAAGGATTTGGAGAACTAATTTTATATGTTCTAAAAAATTTTTGTTTTCCATTGATGCATTATTTTGCAAGAATGATGTCCTCTTCAATTCTGCTATTTTTTATCTTCCTAAATACTCTACTCAAGATTTCTCCTGGTTTATCTCAACCAAATTAGATTAGTGCAACCGAAAAAAAAATTTAAAACAATTTAGTAGATTTGGCTCTCCCTATTTAACGATTTGGAGACCATCTCGATTGTTGCAAGGATTTTTTACAGAGAAGATTATAGGTTTGTTTGCTCTTCTTTCTCTTTTTAGTGTAAAATTTCTAATTTTCAGCTGAGTAGTAGTTTACTAGCAATTTTTTTAATCTGAAATTTCATATTGTTTCTTTAGATAAGGGATTAAGTTCCAGCTTTAAAGCTTCTAATTATATTTTTTAGATTTCTGCCTGCATAGGAAGTTGAATCAACGGCAATGATTTTTGTTTAGGGTACCCTTTTTTACTGTTAAATTGCTGATGTTTGCTTGTTTTACATTCTTGGATCCTCAAACATAAAGGGTTGCATCTGCAAGATCGATTCAACTTGTTATCCAACTTTTCCTATCTTTGTTCATGTTTGAATTTTCTTTCTCATATGTTCTTCCTCCATGTGAATTTTTCAATTTAGGGGTTTTAGATCGTTAATTATAATTTAAAAGGAGCAACATATGATCTGCTAAATGAGATCATATGAATGAATATCTAATTAATTTTAATTATGAATGTTTATGTGAAAAAATATTGGGAAGTTGAAAATTATCCTATTAAAGTGGCTAATCTCCTTTGTATTTCTTCTTTTTCTTTTAACTATTGCTTATTTTAATTGCTAAAAAAGTTGGAAGATGGAAAGTTAGAAACTACAATATTGTTTCCTAGAGAGACTATTTGTAGGTTGTTGAGAAAAAGGCTCCAAGTGGATCCAATATTTGTGCATCATCTTGATGGTATAGAGTTTTGTTACTTGGACAATTCTTGAAATTTAAACTAAAGTCCTTTTTATCATTCTGTACTCATTGTATTGGTGGAAAAGTGAAGAAGAGTCAAAATTTGAATTCAAGGTTCAATTTGTGTTGTTTTAATGTTTTGGTGAGATAGGGTCTACCATTTCTATCTCTGATGATAATATAAGCTCTTTCCATTTTCATAATCTAACATATGTTAGGAAATTATATAGTACTCGGATATTCTCATCCACTAATTAAACCTTTATTGGCAATTTTAATTGGTGTGAGATCAGCAGTGTTGAAGATGGAGCTAGCAAGAGTTTTTCCATTAAGGGAACTACCTGAATTATCAGACAATTCATCACAATTTGACTCTTACGTTCAAAAAAATTGTTGATGTATTGTGTTCATATCTTATTGGAACCAAGTTGATTTTTTTTTGCTATAACCTTGTGACTGGTAGTTTAGACTAAATGCAAATAATAACTTCGAAACTTGTAATGGTGGACGTAGTTTGTTAGGATTTGATCCCTTTGGTTGTGACTTTTTTATTGGTAGTTAACATAACTACCATGTTTTGTTGTATGTTTGTTATATTTGCTTGTGAGCAATCCATGATTGAGTTGACTATAAGCTAACTTGCCTGATTTTGTCTCCCTAAAGAGGTGATGCAATTGAACTTATTTGAACAGTATATGTTTCGATAATTTATGTTAGGTTGATTCTTGTCGCATGTTGGTGTTGTTCCAAGCCATGACTAGTTAGCACTAAACTTTATATCAGGTACTTTCAAGTCTTCTAATTCCAATACTTATTCACTATATTTTTGCTTTGTCTTTTACATGAATGCTTATTGATTTTTTCTCCTATAATATTTGACCTTATTAAAGAGGGAATTGTAAGATATGTTTTTCATTGGATTCAATCTCTTGAGAGGCTAATAGCTTATACTTAAAAAGCTCATCTACACATTAGTTGTGATAAACAAAAAGAATTCCTAAACTCTAATACCATATTGTGAAATCTAAAGCCAACTTAAGATCCACATGTCGAAGTTAGAAAGATTAATAGGTATAAATATGCTCTAGACCTTATAAGTTGACAATGTGTGATTTATGACAAAACAATAGGTCAAGGAAATTATATTTAACATGAGCTATGGAAAAGATGTCATAAGTTAGTAAGAAAGTGTTTGATTACAAAATTAATTATAATAATCTCATATGCTGGCTATATGATGGAACTTGGTTAGAATTTTGAGAGAGAGTTCAATTGAAGAAACTAAATAAAAACATAAAACTACAACTTTTTAGAAGACCCCAAAACCTTAATCTGCCTCTAAGAGTTCAAAATTGAGCTTGAGTTGACAGACCCTTGTCTGGATTAGTCTATAATGTTCTAGTGATATCTTGAGATTTAAAAGTCATAATTGAGTATTTTTTATGTTTTGGAACTAGAGACGTAGGGGAATAATATTTTATAAGGACATTTTGGCTAAAAATGATGTGTTATAGGTCTAAAAGTGCATACAAACAAAGACTGAAAATATGTCTCTGGACAAAATGGATCTCATGGTCAGCACAAATTAGCTACTGACCATGACATAACTTAGATTCAATCTAGAATCTAAAAGTCATCTATGTCATGGTCAACAGTTATTAGGTACTGACCATAACCCCTTTCCGTAACCCTAGGTCGCGATCAACACTCTTTTTTACTAATTATGACATGGCCTAGAATCGGTCTATAATTAAAGTGTTACTTATGTCATGATCAACAAGTATAAGCTACTGACCATGACCCTCCCTTGTCTCTTTTTAAATTTGATTTTTAGGCCCAAATTAATACGAAAACATACTTAAACACTTTTAGAGTGTTTTAAGTGTAAAAACAAGAGTAATAAGTGACATAAAATGAATGTAAAGCATAATGAATTAATAAAATAAAATTAAATACTAAGCCTTAACTTAATGCATAAGAACTTGTATAATTAATGAACATAAATGAATATAAATAGTTATATTAGTGATGTTATATGTTACTAAATGAAGGACATGATCTAGTGACCCAAGACTTTTATGTCTCTAGTATTTGATATTGCTTGCCAGTATCTAGTGTTTGTACCTGTATCCACCATTTATGGGAATTCAAGTGATAGAAGTTATTTGATTAATGAACAAAGGAAAAGTGATCAATAGTGTAAATATCTTTGTATTTCAGTGAAAAGTTAGCACTTTTTAGTGATATTATTAGTGTAAATGATAAATGGTATTATAATGTTCTTAATGTATGGACTATTGTTATAAATAAGTTTACTTTGTAACCTGAAAAGGCATGTTATTGTGTTATTTGCATTTAGGACTTCGATGAGAAGTTAATTGCATTATTTTACTCTCCACTTAGCCATTGCTCATCACAGGTGTTCTTCCTGTGTAGGTATGCAAGTGTGAAGTATAATTGTAATTTTCAAGTCAACATCTACAGGCCACTAGAGAGGATAACAAGTGAAGACTAATTTTTTAGTAGAGTTATTTTTGTAAAATATTCAATGTAAATAATTTAAAACATATGTAAAAATTTAATTTGTAATGATGCTTTAAGTATGTTTAATTTATATATATGTATGTGTATTTGTGCTAACAATTTCATAAAGAAATATGTAAATAAAAGGTAATAAGAGCGACTGTTATAGTATCAAAGCAGACTTGGTAGCAGTTGGGCAGAAGTTTGATATGACTTTAAAGGTTGATGATTCCATCACTCAGATCAGGGACTTGATAGGCTGTATTGAGGCAGAGGTTCATGGGGGTAGACAAGCAGTGGTGGAAACTGATGAGCAACTAAGAAGGTATATCAAGGACCTGAAGAATGATCTTATAAGATATCTGGAGCAGCACTTTCAGATAGTATCAGGAATAGGTGAGAGTTCGGACCATTTGGCTAGGGTGGTCACACAGATTTTGCAAGACTAGTTGGATCGGAGTTTAAATTCTAACAGTAGAGCAGCTACCGACACCACTATAGGTAAGTTACACCATATAAACCCTCTAAGCCTTTAGCCTTCTATCCTCTATCTGGAACATTTTACCACAGTGCACCAAGATCCTCACAGTAGTTGCATCTTGTATTCAAAAAGTTTTTTGGAAACTTTTTGGAAATTTAGATGAATATGAAAATTGTGACATGTATTTATTTATGTATTATATTTTATTTATGCTTTATTTACACTTGATTATTGTTTTGCCTAAAATAAGGATGCATTACAAAAATAACAAGGTAAAAATGACAAAAGCAACAACAAGGCAATTGAAAAAGGATAAGATAATACGAAAAAAAGACAAAAGAATAAATCGCCTATAATTGACTAACATTGTAAGGAAAAAATTAACAAATCCAAATTCAATAAGCAAGATATTAATATCATACCTTTTCTATAAGTACTAAAACCCTTTTAAAAGGCATATACTTCACACTCCATGGAGCCAATAGTAAAGAAACTTTTTGATGATATATTATTTACTTATAGAGTAGAGAAACCTTTTGATGATACCCACACTAAACTAGATCATAAGGATAAAGTATTTATGAATAAGAAATGGATGGGAATCTGAGATGATTCTTCTTCCTTAGTCATAGCTCTAAGACACCTATGAATTCACAAGAAGCCACCAAAATAAGTTGAAATCAAAAGAGATGCATAGTAAAAAAAGTATCGATAGTTTTTTACTTTGGAAGGATTTAAAGAAGATGGTCAAAAGTCACCCCCACCTTCCTTAAACAATGGAATTATTAAACTAAAGTGAGGCACTTCACTAGTGATTGATCCACCTGGCTAAAGAAAAAGTTAGAGACTTCACCAGTGATTGATCCACATAACTGAAGACAAAGTGAAATACTCCATTAATAATTAATCCATTGTGCTGAAGCCAAGATCATAGTATAAAACTAAAGTGCACTGAAAGAGGGGTACTCTAGAAGGTTGTTTTAACTTCTAATGAAGTGGGAAATAATTATAGTACAATATCTTCAAGATAGACCAACTAGTCTGAAAGGTTGTTTTAACTTCCAACAATAAAGGAAAGAATTATGTTATAGTGTCTTTAAGATAGATTTGTAGATGAGAAGTAATCATGAAATCTACTAGCAATGACTCCTCACAAAATGCATATTTGCCAAAGATTTTTTGACAAGAATATTGATTCAAGAGGGGGGTGACATGCCTACAAATGGCATCAACCACCACAGTAAAGCTAAACATACCAACAGATGGCATCAACCAATCCACAATCTTATTTAATTCTGCTTGCTGACAAGCTAGTGCTAATCAGACATCCAATCAAAGGTTAATATATCGACAAGCTAATGGTAACTATCCAACCAAGGGTTCACACATTGACAAGCTGATGGTAACTACCAAACCAAGGGTTCACACATCAATAACCTAATGGTAACTATTCAACCAAGGGTCAACATACCAACAAACTAATGGTAACTACCCAACACATCAATGAGTTAATGGTAACTAAGCAATTAAAAGACTCAAAACCTTAAAAGGTATATGTTCTAAACAATAAATTAGAAATTTGCGACTTCAGGTACGTGCCTTTTAACCTTTACACTGATTTTTGGCTCACTTTGGCACTAATGCACCAGTTCCCTAAAATTGGAGGCAACTGCAGACACCATAACCCTAGGTATCCTAGATCAAAGTGACTCTATAATGAGGAAATAATACATTTCTAATAGATAGCATGAACCTCAAAACCTCGATCTTGATTTTCAAGTTTTACGGTCATCTTAGAAGGGTTTTGACTTGATCTTTTAAATGTTAGAGAAATATTTTAGAGTCCTCTAGTAGTGACAGATAGACATCTATCATGAAGGATGGCCATTTATGACTGGCATCCCTCTGTCTAGGTTAGATTTGGGGCATTCTTGTAAATTCTAGGGAATCATGTAAAGAACGACCATCTTTCACTCACAAACACCTATCATTAGGGTATTTCCTGATTTTCCAGATTTTCCAATTTTGAAATGTTCATATTGAAATCAGATTTGAGAAATGTTGTAATGTTCGCACTTATTGCCATTTTATTTACTTATTATTTTGTTAAATTGCTTGTACAAAAACACATTTATACATATATATATATTAAAATGACTCAAGTATGTTTATAGAATAATTCATTACATATATTTCAAATCATTTACATTAAAAAATTACAAAAATTAACTCTATGCTAAAATTTTTCTTCACTTATTATCCTCTCTAATGGCCTGTAGATGTTGACTTGAAATCAGCACTTATACTTCATCCTTGGATACTTACACGGGAAAAACACCCCTGCTGAGCAATGGCTCAGTGGGGAGTAAACAATGAAATCAACTTCTTGCCGAAGTCTCACATACAAATAACATAATAGCATGCCTTTTTATGTTACAAAACACATACACTTATAACAACAGCCCATGCATTAAGAAAACATTACAATACAATTTCTTAATAATACACGTAACAATACTTTAGTACAATTCTTTATTTACACTTCATTATTCAATGAAAAACAATAACACTACCATGAGCCACTGAAATACTTACATTGCTGATCACTTTTCATTATTCATTAATCAAATCACTTTCATCACCTGAATTCCCATAAATGGTGGATACAAGTATAAACATTAGATACTGGCAAGCAGTATCAAACACTAGAGACATAAAAGTCTCGGATCACTAGATACCAATAGGTATCAAAACACTAGTCACCCCCAGGTGACAACACTATCAGCTACAATCACTATCCCCTTTATAGACATGCCTATTTATCTACTACTTTGTGAAATTTAGGCCTCAACAAGTCACTAAATACTCAAGAATATCACATTTGATACATTTAGAATCATGGCATCAATACACTCAATATAGCATGCATACATTTCACTATATCATATCATTCTTATTCAAGTACCAAAGAGATATAACATAACATACTAATCATTCATTTAGTTGCATATAAAATTGCTAATATAAATATTTATATTAATTTATGCTCATTAACTATACAACTCATTTTGGTTATGTATTAAATTTGGGCTATGTCATGGTCAGTAGATCATACCTGCAAACCATGAGGTCTATTCTGCTCAAAAAAAGATTTACGATCTCAATTTGTATGGACTTTTAGACTTACAAAAATGGACTTTTTAGCCAATATTTCATTCTATAAAGTTGTTCTAATATGTCTCTAGTTTCTAAAACATCAAAAATCACTTAATTTGGACTTCTAAACCTCAAGATAACACTAAACAATTATAAACTATTCCAAATGACAAATAGCAAAGGTTTATCAACTTCAAACTCAATTTCAAATACCTTAGAGGCCGATTAAGGTTTTGGGGTCTTCTATAAAGTTGTAGATCTATGGTGTATCATTCATTTATAACTAGAATCACTTTATTTAGACATCTAAAAAAATATTATCCACTTTACACTAAAACTGGTTCATGTGAACCTTAAATAGATTTCCACTATTTCACCTTCTAAGGCACAAATTTTCATTCTCGTATAACAACAACAATATCAAATATTTCTATTATCTATCTTAAACCACTTATAGTATATAAACCAACTTGAATCAAATAAAAAATAGTATAAAATAAAAACTCCTAAATCTCTTTAGCAAGCTTCAATCCTTTCTTTAGTCTTCTTCTCTTTCTTTCTTCTTACTCCTGCTAGATTCTCCTACTAAAAATGTCATAAACACATATCAATATCTATATTTCATCTATGATTCTAGCTTCCATGAATAGAGCAATTAAAGGACCAAATTTGTGCCAAAATCACATAAAACTTACCTTAAATTAGCTAGAATACATAAACCGCTTTTATGATAAATTATGAGAAAGAAAATGGTATAGAGAAGAAGAAGAAGAAATGGCTAGAAATGTTTTTGCCAAGAAATGGCCAGCCAACCTTTCAAAAGATAGATTTTCCCTTCTTTTCTCACTTTCTTTCCAAGCTTCTAGACTTTCTAAATTCCCCTTTCTCATTGGTATAATGTTTGACCAATTTTAAATTGCATTCTACTCCCTCATATTAGACTTAATTACTAATTTTACACTTCACTAACTTCTTTTAATACATTCTCTTAATACCGATTGCAACCTATTTGTGTAATTAACAATTCTTTTACACTGAAACTCTTTCAACCTCTCTCTCTCTTTATTGTACACTAATCTTACTAAGGTATATTTTGGGGCCTTACATTTCTCTCACCTTAAAAGAATTTTGTCCTCAAAATTCATACCTACGTTATATTCCAAATCTCATTATTTGTGTTCCTATAACTCTGTCTTGACGCCAGTTAAACTCTATTCAATATTATCTCTCCCTGCTTCTCTTATTCTATACCTTATCACGTTTAGATTTTATCTAACTTCATCTTTTTATAATAGTACTATTCTCTCACTACCATATCATCACTATACTTAATGTATATCCTATTAGTTTTTCTTCCAGTTAGGGGCCATCCATGTAATTTGATGCCTTTCATGTCTTGTCAAATGATGCTGATGTAATGCTATGAAATAATGATAGGATACAAATGTATGCTTTCATATACCATAAATGTTTACCTAATCCCATGCTATAACGTGTGTAATCAATTGCCCACACTATTATGGAGTTACTGATAGGTACACAGAATGCCATACCCTATCTAAATCAACTTCGTATAGGGGCTTTCATACTCTACTATATGTCAAAAATAGAGACATTTACATTAATCTTTACATTATCACTGGATTTACACTTTCAATTATCTATACTTTCACTAGGATCCAATTCAATCTTTACTCTAGGCAAGATAACATTTGCTTTAAGGCCACAACACTATATGGACACGCATCACTAATGTATTCTCTAACACCTTATTGCCCATAATTGACTAAACCTTTGATTTGATACCACAATATAATGCACGCTTTTATTAACATTTTATTTACTTATTATTCTATTAAATTGCTTACATAAAAACACATTTATACATACATACATACATACATATATATATATATATATATATATATATATATATATATATATTAACATGACTTAAGTATGTTTACAGAATAATTCATTACATATATTCAAAATCATTTATATTAAACATTCACAAAAATTAACTATATGTTAAATTTTGTTTGCACTTATTATCCTCTCTAGTGGCCTGTAGATGTTAACTTGAAATTGGCACTTATACTTTATCCTTAGGTACCTACACGGGAAAAATGCTCGTGCTGAGAATGGCTTAGTGGGGAGTAAATAATACAATCGACTTCTTATCGAAGTCTCATATACAAATAACATAATAGCATGCCTTTTCATGTTACAAAACACATACACTTATAACAATAGTCCATGCATTAAAGAAACATTGCAATACAATTTCTTAATAATGCTCAGTAACACTTCAGTGCAATTCTTTAATTACACTTCATTATTCAGTGGAGAATAGTAACACTACCATGAGCCACTAAAACACTTACATTGTTGATCACTTATTGTTATTTATTAATTAAATCACTTTCATCACCTGAATTTCAATGAATGATGGATATAGGTAGAGACACTAGATACTAGTGAGCAATATAAAACATTATAGACAAAAAAAATTTGGATCACTAGATACCAATAGGTATCGAAACATTAGTCACCCTCAGGTGACAACACTAGCAGTTGTGATCACTATCCCCTTTATAAGCATGCATATCTATCCACTACTTTATGAAATTCAGGCCTCAATTAGTCACTTATCACTCAAAAATATCACATTTGATACATTTTGAATCATCACATAAATACACTTAATATAGCATGCAATCATTTCACTATATCATATCATTCTTATTCAAATACCCAAGAGATACAATATAACATGCTCATCTTTCATTTAGTTGTATATAAAATTGCTAATATAACTATTTATATTCATTTATGCTCATTAACTATATAAGTCCTTATACATTAAGGCTTAGTATTTAACTTTACTTTGTTAATTCATTATGTTTTACACTCATTTATGTCACTTATTACTCCTGTTTTTACACTTAAAACACTCTAGAAGTGTTTAAGTATACTTTAGTTATAATTTCAGCCTAAAAATCAAATTTAGAATGAGATAGAGGAGGGCTATGATACAATATAACTTACTATGACATAATTATCATTTCAATTATATACTGAATTTGGGCTTTTTCATAGTCAATAGGTCATACCTGCTAACCGTTAGGTCTATTCTGCCCAGAGGCAGATTTCTAATCTCGATTTGTATGCACTTTGAGACTTATAAAATGGTATATTTTGCTAAAGTTTCCTTCTGAAAAGTTATTCTTTTGTGTCTCTAGTTTCAAAAACATCAAAAGCACTCAATTATGACTTCTAAATCTCAAGATAATAGTAAAAAATTATAGACTATTCCAAATGGCAAATAGCAAAGGTCTGTCAAGTTCAAGCTCAATTTTGAACACCTTAATGGAAAATTCAGCGTTTGGTGTTTGCTATAAAGTTGTAAATCTATGTCTTATCATTTATTTACAACTAGAATTACTTTATTTAGACATCTATAAAAAATGTTATGCCCTTTACACTGAAATTGGTTCTTGTGAACCTTAAATAGCTTTTAACTATTTCACCTTCTAAGGCACAAATTCTCATTCTCGTACAACAGCAACAATATAAGATATTTCTATTATCAAATTCAAACCACTTATAGCATATAAACCAACTTGAATCAAATAAAAATAGAGTATAAAAATAAAAAAAATCCTTAACCTCTTTAGCAAGCTTCAATCTTTTCTTTAGTCTTTTTCTCTTTCTTTCTTCTTACACTTACTAGATTCTCCCATTAAAAATGTCTTAAACACATATCAATATTTATATTTCATATATGATTCTCGCTTCCCATGAAGATAACAATTAAAGGACTAAAATTGAGCCAAAATCATATAAAACTTACCTTAAATTAGCTAAAATACATAAACCTATTTTATGATAAATTATAAGAAAGAAAATGGTATATAGAATAAGAAGAAATTGTTGGAAGTGTTTTGGCCAATAAGTGGCCGGCCAACCCTTTAAAAGATAGATTTTCCAATTTCTTCTCAATTTCTCTTCAAGCTTCTAGACTTGTTAAATGTCCCTTTCTCATTGGTCTAATGTTTGATCAATTTTAAATTGCATTCTACTCCTTAATATTTGAATTAATTACTAATTTTACACTTCACTAACTTTTTAATACATTCATCCATAATGCTCTTATAATAATACATATTTACCCCTTTACATGATAATTTACAAGACTACCATTCACTTTTGCATTAATACTGATTGCATCCTAATTGTATAATTAACAATTCTTTTACACTAAAACTCTTTCAATCTCTATCTCTACTACACACTAATCTTACTAAGGTATATTTTGGGGCCTTACAAATTTAATTAGCCTAGATTTTGAGGATTTGATCTTTCAATTTTGAAGAGGTAGAGTTAGAATCAATCTCCAACTTCTCCCTAGATGTTTAAAAAAAAGATTAGAGTTTTTGTAAGAGAATGCTAACACTTCAAAGAAAAAAGAAAGAAAAGACACCTTTGTAGAGGAAAACTTAATTCTTTTTTTAAAGGCTACGAGTAAGATGATTCTCAAAACTAAAACACAACTTTTTGTTAGAGAGTATGCCCTAGAGCCCATGTAATAGGGATGTTTTTCATATGTATAAAATTTATATTCTTAATAAAAGGAATCATTCATTTATTAATGCTATGTTTAAATACATGAGTTTGTAAATCTTAAATTAATAAATGAAATCCTAGATATTATAAACACAATGCAAAGGCTATCATGAAGGTGTTCATGATGTGAGATTTCTATTGCATGCAAATGTGTTAATATCTAAATATCCCTAGTCATAGAATTAACAAGATAGGACATTGTTAATCTGGACAGACTAGCACATGTTATGCTTCTTGAATGGTTCAAGCAATGGTTCTCATAACTATGATTATAGAAGATAATCAAAGCTAACATGTGGATGCTTGTTAGAAGAACAAGTTCATTGGAGAACTGCAAAGAGAATCCTCACATGGATATTAAATCTATGTCAGTGAGGAATCTCTTCATAGCGGTTGTACAAGTATCCTTAGACTTGAGATCACCAAAGTTATCTTAAGTAGCAAGTGGTATACTTTGACTCCATATTTGATTACTTCCAACTGGGAGTGAACATAGTTAGGAGATTGGGTATATCATGACCTACTTGAAGATAGTTGAGTGATTGACAAAGAATTCACCATCCCAGATTTAATAAGGGAAGTTACTCACATGATTCTATAATTACCTTATTCAGAGAATCTCTGGCCAGAGTAAAATGCCAAGATGGATAGAGATCCATGGAGGGCATTTTAGGAAAAATGGTTAAATTAATAGAACATACATAATTAGATTTATATGAGTTGATAGAAATACATACTCAGAATCTAATTGAGATAAGCGTGGTGAAAGGAGTAATTGCACGGTAACTGTTTCTATGGAAGGGTATAGTCAAACCACATGACTTTCCTGACATTTAGGTAGTCATGATGCCTAGCTAGAGGCCAATAATGTCTTGTATAATGATGTATCAAAATATCAATATGGATTGATAAAATGATTTAAAGGAGTTTAAATCATGTGAGTTTTGAATAAAACTCACAATTACATATTATACTACCAACATGGACAGGAACCCAATAGGTCACACACATATAGAGAAAAAGGATAAAATGGTAAAATGACAAGGATAATAATATTTGATATTATTATGAGGGTAGAGAAGTGAATAAGATAATAATTAATTAAAGAGTTTAATTAATTATGATCAAGTAAAATTGTCCGCAGAACTTTTGAGAAATGTTCTGTAAGTTGGACCTAATTGAAATAATGTATTTCATGATTATTTATTATTGTCTTATAAGTGTTATAGGACTACTATAAGTGTTATAGGACTAATATATTAATTAATAAGTCCATTGGAGGAGTTATAAAGGGGCCAGAGGAATGGAACTAGTGTGGAAGCCCTTCTGTAGAGGGCCACACGCCAACTCCTTGCAGAAGGCCTTAGAGATCTTTTTCTTACACCAAATCAATTTATATATGTAACATAAGTGTTATGGAACTCACATATTTAATTTGGTTGTATTTGGAATCCATTTGGGTATTTAAATCCAATTAGTTGCATAAAGGGCCTAGTTTATGGGTTTTGTGCATAGTCTTTTGTGAAAAGGTTTAAATTGGATTTAATTAAGCCCAAATGATTATAATTAATTCCAGAGGCCCAATTAATAATTCTCCAGCAATTTTGGAGAGCCCAATCTCATTAAGGAGTTGGAATTTTAACCTAACTATAAAAGGCCAACTAATGAGGAATTAGTGTTAAGTGATAAAACAAAAAGGAAAGACTTTTTCTCTTATCCTCTCTCTCTCTTTTGCACCACCTCCAAGCTAGCTTCTTGGAATTTAGGCCAGCCCTAGTTTGATACCAATTTTTTGGTTCAATTTATCCTTCTCTAGTGTGGATTACTCATTGTAGGTGTTCGATTTTGGACACTATGGTTTGCGATAACCCGGTGCGAAGTAAAATCAACTGTTCAACAAAAATCAAAGGTGATTTTTCTTATTCTCATATAGTTATATTGTGTATTCATGGCAAGATCATATCTAATGGTTAAAAAATTTTAAAATTCTGCTCATGTATGCGATGTATGTAACCGTTAAACTATAACATGGTATCAGAGCCATTGCCATGGATATACAATTCTATATTTTTCTGCGGAATAAGTTTTGTTTTATTTTGAGTTATCTATTTCATGAACTTTAAAATATCAGATTTAATTGTTCATGAATGAGAAATATTGATTTCTAGATGTGATTGTGATCAAATAAATTTGTTGGGAACAAAAACGAAACTTTTAAAGAATTGTGCCTAGGGTTTTGCTTGAAACCCATTAGAGTTTTGCGTGAAACCCAGGGAATTTTAAGGGGCTGTTCTAATTTGATTTCTTATGGGTCCATTAAAACATCATTTAGATGATATTTTATGTGTTTAATTTGTGATATTAAGCCGTAAGATCGAACGAAATTAAAATCGAACAAGTTTTGCATGAAAACTAGTTTAGTCAAAAAGTTCGATAAATTGGTGTTCTTCATATGTTCTTGGTTAGAACGATTTTTAATCTTCTAAATCTGATATATATGATATATTAAAGTGTTTTTAATTAATTGGATTAATTAAAATGGGCCTTAATTTAATTTGATTAATTTTAATTCATTAAAACCACTTAACGGGCTTAATTATGTTTACGGACTTGGTTTAAATTAGTGAATGACTTGGTGGGCCCAAGGAGCTGATTTAGATTAAACATTATAAACATTAATTAAAGGGAGTTTTACAAAACTACCCAACAAAAAGATGTTAAATTTAAATATACTCCCTTCTTTTTTCCTCTTTCAAAAATACCTTTATTAAAATTTTTATTTTTAAAAATACCACTTTTTTAATTTAACTTAACATTCTCTCTCTTTTCAGGCCTCCTTCTCATTCTCTCCCTCCTCCCCCTCCTCCTCCTTCTTGGATTTAGCATTTTTTTCAGCCATTTTTCCAGTGAAAGATAAGCTAATCTGAATCCAAGATCTGGATTCAAAATACCAAATTCAAACCGGATAATGAGAAAGGTGTCAACCAAGCAAACATCTGCTATTTTTTCATCTTTGATTGATGAAAAATTCATACTATTGCCATTAAGCACCCACACACTTGGGTGTACCTGGTCATTTTGAATAGTAATTTGGGGAATACTTGTATACTGTTTATAACGTGGACTTAATTTTCTTTAATTTGTTGCTACTGCTGTCTGTCTAGAAGCCCACACGTCCTGCCAAATTTATTACGGTCAGTTTTTATAGCATGCATTTCTTTAATTAATAAAATTCGAATTCCAACTGAAATTAATATTGTATTAAAGTCTGAAAGATTTTAATTCAAATATGAAATGAAAATCTAAAATACATTTCAATGGTACGGTGTGATCAATATTTCCAGAAAGCTACATATTTATAAAATAAATTATGCTTATAAATCATGAATTCCGGATTAAAGCAGATTAATAATTTTTATCAAAGGCTAGTGCATACAAACGAAAATGAGTGCTATATTGTCTGGATCTTCTCTAATAATAATAATAATAATAATAATATAGGTGAAACTGAACTATAAAGGGGTCGCTAGAATTCTCGCAGGGAGTAGTACCATATTAATTTATAGACTAATATAATTAAATATCAGTATGAAATTCCTAATATCAATATAAAATGTCAGTTGCCCCTTAAGGTGTAAAATTTTATCGTTTATTTATCAGATTTTGCTTTTTTATCTTTAACATCTGCTATATTTAACTATATATATATATATAAAGAAATATGATGTTCAAATACAGCTACTGGTATGATTGACTGTATATATACTCCATTATATGTTGATAAATAGCATAAAATATTCATATAATTGATAGCTAACATGTGTTTATAATTAGACAACAGAGTGGTTATTAATTAAATAATTTTTCCCAATCGATAACCACTAGCTAGCATGAACTGCTAAACCCAATGAGACGTAAATACACATATCATATACTTGGTTTGACTTGTTTTCAAATATTCATTTTAGATAAAATAAAAATTCAGGGTTTTCTACAATATACCTTCAACAGGTAGGTTTTGCTGCAATTTTCTACAATAAATAATGGTTCTTTATTCCTCATCCTTAAACAAAAAAATAGTAATTCATTTTAATTATTGCATTTATTACTATTTGATTGGCAAAATATTATTGTCTCATTATAAAAATAAAAACAAGTATACCAACTGGTATACTAAATTCCTTAACATTTATAAAAATAAAAAAATAGGTATACCAGCCGGTATACCAAATTTCAAAAAAAAAAATTAGATCATGTTTGCAATATAAAATTTGGTATACCGGATGATAGCCGGTATACCAAATTTCATAACATAATTAGCATTTTAAAATTTAGTATACCGGCTGATGTACTCGGTATATTATCGAGTATACTCGGTATACCATTCGATATATCAAATTTCAGAACGTATTTGCAATCAATAAAAAAAGAAGAATCAAATAAGGATGGGAATCTAAAGTAAAAGTAAGGTGCAAAAAATGTAAAGAATTTGGACATAATAGGAAAACTTGTAGAAATGCCGCAAAATAGACAATATTTTTTTTATACAAAATTGGTATAGTAGGTATACCGTTAGTTATATATTATTTTTATTTTACACAAAATGTAAAAATGGTACACCTGAAATATATAAACCATTCTAAAAAAATAAAAGTTCTATTTCTTTTTATTCACTTATCATGAAAATGTAATCCACTTTTTTTTTGCTTTAATTAATAGTTAAAAACGTCTATTATTAATATTTAATTTAATATTTTCAAATGTATAACATAATTTTAATTTTTTTTAAACTGGTATACCTTCAATTCTAGATTTAGGCATACCGGTGGTATATCTGGTATACTTGGTATACCAACGGTATACCTTGTATACCACCGGTATACCACCTGGTATACCTGGTATACTTGGTATATCGGTGGTATACCAAAATCTAGAATATCTTTTCAATGTTATATACCAAAAAACAGAATATATTTGTACTATGTAATATGGCATACCGGCCGAGATACCTGATATACCGTCTGCTATACCAAAAAATAGAATATGTTTACACTATGTAATATGATATACCGGCTAATATACTTGGTATACCACCTAGTATACAAAAAAAAAACAGAATATATTTTCATTATGCAATATGGTATACCTGGTATACCAAAAAATGAAAAATGTTTACATTCTAAAATTTGATATACAGACCGATATACCTGGTATACCAAAAATAGAATATATTTGTATTATGTAATATGGTATACCAGCTGGTATACCCGGTATACCAAAAAACATATTTTAACTACGTAATATGGTATACCGGCTGGTATACCATAAAACAGAGCATGTTTTCATTATGCAATATGGTATACCTGCTGGTATACATGATATATTGTCCGGTTTACCAAAAAATAAATATATTTTTATTATGCAATATGGTATACCGACTGTTATACCAAAATCCAGAATTAAAATTTTTTTCTGGATTTTGGTATATCAGTGGTATACCAATTATACCATCAGGTATACCAAAATTCAGAATTAAAATTATTTTCTAGATTTTGGTATACCATCAATATACCATAATTCAAAATTGAAATTGTCTTCTGAATTTTGGTATACCGATGGTATTCCATATATACCATCGGGTATACCAAAATTCATAATAAAAATTATTTTATGAATTTTGGTATATCAGGTATACTGCCGGTGTATTAAAATTTAATATTAAAATTATTTTATGGATTTTGATATACCGGTGATATACCAAATATACCGTCGAGTATACCAAAATTCAGAATTGAAATTATCTTATTATATTTTGAACGTGTATTTTTTTAATATTACTGATTAATGCCAGATTCAATACGTTTTGTTTTTAAATTATTAATTGGCTAAGTAAAATTGATGATGAAAGTCTTCATCAGCAAAATATTCACACTTTACCCAAAAATCCAACAAGTAATATTTGAAAGCGACGCTGACAACGGCTGTTGAGAGTTGATTATCAGTGGAGTTAGAGAAGTTGTTTGACATGGTGAGCGGCAGCTAGGATTTCAAAAGGTTTTGGGATAAATGGCTCTCATACATGAAAGAGTTGAAGGCTCAATCACCTTTCTGTTAACAATAATGAATATTTATACATGAGAATCCTAATTCTAGGAATATAAAATTATCAATTTCCTAAAATACAACAATTACAATAATTAGAATTCTATTCATGCAATTTAAAGTTCTAACCATGTGCATTGACTTAGTGGATATGATCTTAGCCATAGGAATGCTATTCTTGTTGAGTGTTATGCGTAAAAGTCTTTGTGCACAATATGCCAAGGCTGCAAGTTCTTAGTAGGATTTTGGAAAACAATTTGGTAAAAATCCCCACGATTAGAAATATAACAGAAGTCCCCAATACTAGGATGTTTCCTTGTGCAAAATAACAGAAGTCCCCAATACTAGGATGTTTCCTTGTGCAGGCCTACCTGGAATGACACCAGACCTGAACACATTTCTAATCTGGAAATAGTCTGCGAGTTTCAATGGTGTGTTTGGCTGAATATACGAGATTCCATTAACAGTGCAAAAGATTTTGTTCCTGGCAGTAGTGATGCCGTTCTTAAGGACAAGAGTATACGATATATTGATGCTGCCATAGTGATAGGAACCTTGAGTATTTGGCCTCACAGCTCCTACTGTCAAGTCTCATCTAATTCCACAACCAAAAAAATTTTTTAGTAGTGACAACCAAATGGCAAAGCCGGTGCTCTCTAGAGATCGTATATGCAGCGGCTGGCAGAGCTTCATGGTCCCTCCAAATAATTTAATCAAGATTCATTACTACATATATGACTAACGTTCAAAATATAAGTTGGAAAAATATCCTCATGGCTGGCAAACGAATTTAATGGCAATCTCTCCCTAATTAGCATTAATTAAAAAAACAAAAATCTGATCTGCAAAAAATTTTAAAAGACACAACGCCAAGAATTCTCACTTCATCCAAAGACACAACGCCAAGAATTTATTAAGCATTAATCAAACATATTAAACGCATAAATAAATAAATAACACAACAGAACCTATAATAATCATAATAACTTCATATTTTCACTTCCATTATTTCTCCTGCATTTTCTCCGCAACACCTCCATGTTCGGTAAAATCTTTAGCACAAAAAGATGATCTTAAACTGCCTTCTGGTTTATTAAAAGGCAAAAACAATCTTGTTAACTATTTTCCACATTATCTCAGGGAGAAAACACAGAAGCAGATAGGACTTCAAAAATAGCAAGTATATAAATACAGAAAGAAGCAAAGAACGCACCGGTTAATCTCAATATGTTCAATTTCGCCAAAGAAAGAGAAGAACTCATGAACCTCTCTCTTGCTTGCTAGATCTGATACCTGCTTAACTTGAACTATTCTCGTCTAACAACAATAACAAAAAAAATTAATCACACAAATTGCCAATCGGTAATTAGCTTCTGTTAGATAACTTCAAATCTGCCATTACCTTCGCTAGTAGGTGTAGGAGCAGGAGCCTGAACTTGAAGAGAGAGAGACGATGAAGAAAATTAATTGAAAAAAGTGACAGAGTAGGGTTAAAAATAAAAGTGGTATTCTTAAAAATATAAATTTAAAAAATGGCATTTTTAAAATTTAAAAACTAATGAAGGTATTTCTAAAAAACAAAGTAAAAAAATGTGTATTCCTTGTAAATTCCTCTTAATTAAATTCATTAATGGGTTTTAAGGGCTAAAATGGGCTTGGCTCATTCCAAAAGGCCCAAATGGTCCAAAAGACACAAAACTAGTTTGTGTGTGAACACATTTAGGGTTTTCTTTTATGGGTTTCGGCCTACACTTTTTTTAAGCCCAAAATTGATTCTTTTAATTATTTAATATGATTAATTAATTAAATAATTAATTAATAATCAATTGGAATGATTATTAAGGCAAGAACACATGCATGCAAAAAGGTTTCCTAAAATGAAAGTTTCCAAAATGGAAAAAGTTTCCTAATTTGATCACATCATCAAAATAACTCAAAATATTATTTCAAAGGTTGAAACAAAGTTAGTAATCCATTTCTTTATGAATTAGAAAGGCATATAAGGGTGTATGATTGGCATGATGGATAGTTATGGACAAAGCCCAATGTGATTGAGCATTATGCATGTTTTGGCCTAATGAGGACTTTCATGTCCCGACCACTTGTTTTTGGTTTGTATTTCATTTCAAATTATAATATGTAATTAGATTACTTAGATTAGAATTATAAATAGAGATGGAGACCACAATCAAAGAGCAAGATGGACCGGATGGAGATCCACCAAGCTTGAAGATAATGTAATTATTTTCTTGTTTGAATCATGCATACTACCTAGGTGTGACCTTTTGATTTCCCTCTTGGCTCGGGGAAATCAATGTAGTGAAGTCCATAACTATACCATATTTGTATGCTTATAACCATGTATGATGAGACTTAATTAACTAAAACCCTCAAACAAATACTAAGGTATATAAGCCTTCCATTAATTTGAGGAGAACCAGAGTTCTTTATAGTGTGGGTTGTTGACCACAGTCAAGCTCACATTATATCGAATATGTTCAAATCTAATTAAATAGGTCATCTTAGCTAGCCCATTAGCTTGTTGACCACAATCAAGGCTAATGGTTCTAGAGGCAAGATTAGGGAATGCATATACGATATGCATGCATCAAGAGTTGATAACCTAATGATCCAATAGTTGTGTAGAGACACAATTGGTATATAGATACCTACCTTTCAAGGGGATGGAATTTGGCTTGTTGACCATAGTCAAGATCAAATTATATATCAAGGATTGGATATTGGCCCACTAAGAAAACCATCGGATTTTCTCGGATTAAATAGTGAGGGCTATTAATTCGCAATAAAATAGTGGGAGTAAATGGATTAATTAAAGACCTTATTAATGCATACATATATATGAACATACTCTCTTATCTTTTCTTTTTCACATCTAGGTCATCATCATGAGCGCATCAAACATTAATATACGATCAATCTTAGATAACAAGCTGGTTGGAAGCAACTATTCTGACTGGATCAGGCAAGTGAGAATTGTTCTCAGAGCTAAAAAGATCCACTATGTCTTGGATAAAGATCCACCACCATTTCCATCAGATGATGTCGTTGATGAGATCAAAGGCAATTATCGAAAATACATGGAGGATAGTGAAGCAGCAGTATGTCTGATGCTGGGTGCTATGTCCTCAGAGCTACAGAAGCAACATGAGATGATGGATACTAGAACCATCATTTTTGCGTCTAGAGGAGCTATATTCTTCTCAAGCTAGAATTGAGCAATATGAGATTTCTCGAGCTCTATTTAGCTACAAAATGGTGGAAGGCACTTCAACTGCTACTCATGCATTGAAGATGTAGGGTATATTGAGCATTTGAGTAGACTTGGCTATGTTATGGATAATGATCTATACATAGATTTAATCTTGTACTCGTTGGCTCCAAGTTATGCACCTTTCGTGCTTAACTTCAACATGAACAAGATCCAAGTATCCATTCCTGAATTAATCAATATGCTCAAGATAGCTGATGGATCATTTAAGAAGGATCCAAAAAGTGTCATGGTTGTCACTTCTGCTAAAGGCAAGAAAAAGAAGAAGAAGAAGAAAAAGAAGAAGAAGAAGAAGAAGATAACCAAGGCACAACCAAAGAATGGTAGGATTTTCAAGAAGAAGGTTGCCAAGAAAGAAAATCCCAAAGGAACTTTCTTCCATTATGGAAAGGACGGTCATTGGAAGCATAACTGCAAGGCCTATCTAGATTCTCTCAAGGAGAAGAAGCAAGCTGATGCTTCTACTTCAGGTATTCATATGATTGAAATTAATACTTATTCTATTGCTTCAAAACAATCTTGGGTATTAGATACTGGATGTGGATCTCACTTATGTAATGATCTACAGGGGCTTAGAAGCTTTAGAAGAGTTGGAAAGGCAGAGATATGTTTGCAATCAGCTACTAGATAGAATATCTCTACAACAGTTGTGGGGACTTACTATTTGCCTCTTCCTAGTGGATTAGTATTGGAATTAAATAATTGTTATTATGTTCCAGCTTTGTCCAAAAGTATTATTTATTTCAGTTGTTTGATGAACGATTATGACATTTCTTTAAAGGACAAATGTTGTTACATTTTTAAGAACAATATGTTTTATGCAAAAGCTATCATTGAGAATGGTATATTTGTTCTTGATTTAATTAAAGAAGTACATAATATGGATACCAAGAGAATGAAACATGATAATCTAAATACCTCATACTTATGGCATTGTTGTTTAGGCCATATAAATGAAAAATGCATGACCAAATTGCACAAGTCAGGTCATTTTGGATCATTTGATTATGAATCATTTGATACATGCGAATCTTATTTATTGGGAAAAAAGACAAAAGCTGTTAGTGTAAGCCCTAGCCCCAATGCATTGTAATAAAGCACTTTGAATTAATAAAATGAGGCATTTGTTTTATCCTTCGTATTCCTGTGCATATCAATTGATAAAACTATCCAAGAGTGTTGTTTCGGTTTAAGTTATCATGTGTGAGGCACATGGTTGTAAGACCTTGAAACAAATGAGACATCATTCTAAATATCCCTAGTCAGTCATTGTTATGGGAATAACAATGAATTAAGACTAGTATGCTCTCTCTGATATTATGAGTTCTGTCTTACGGATCATTAGGACAAGGGTGTCAATCAAAGATCATAGATACATGTTAAAGAACATGGTATCTGGATACGATCCGCTCATGAGAACACTACATGGCACAAGTCATAAGTGTTTCTCATATGCAAGTTTTGTATCAGAGTTCTTAGACCTGAAATCTCTATGAAACTCTTTATGAATTACTGTGTACTTTGACATACACCTAACGTGCTCGTAACAGAGTGACAAGTCCGGGTATGATTGGGTATGCATTGATTCATGTTAGAGAGCATGAGAGAAGTGAAGGGATTACCCCTCTCAATAAGAGAGAAAATATCATCGGCCACTTGATCAGTGAACTGAGAAGTGTATGGCCATACCGAGATGAAATAATGAGTAATCATTATTTATCTGAGAATTCAGTGTCACTGGAATATCAAGAAATGAATTAATATATATAAGGATGACTAGTTCCATGCCTTATATTAATTCTGATATTTATGGGTAAGGGACTATGCAAAATTGCATTAGGTCACTAAATGTCATATGCATTTTCATTTAATTTGGAATGCTATAATATCTTTCTAGAGAATATATATAGCCTTTGAATTAATTTATTAATTCATTGCCAACATTAAATGGACCTATAGGATCGCACACAAAGCATTGGGCTTAAAATACTTAAATTAAGTATTGGGCATTAATTTGGACTTTTAATTAAAGTCAAATTAATATATGTAATGGGTTATAAAATTGCTATTGGGCTTTGGTCCATGAGAGAGAGAAATTCAGCCTATAAGGTTTAATTTCAATTAATTAATTATGTTACATTAATTAAGTTAATTGAGTGTTAAAGCCTAAAGGAATTTAAATTAAATTAAATCACTTATATATTTAATGATGTGGCCGAAATTCCAAGAGGAAAATCAAGGAATTTCGGTACATGCTATTTATTTAAATTAAGTGATTTCATTTATTTAAATGTCTTATGTTTTATTTCAAATTTGAATTTAAATTCAAAGGAGTTTAATTCAAAATATATTACTTATCTTTAGGAAGTGATAGAGTTTGAATTAATTATCTTAGGATGGTTGAATTCAGATGAAAGACTTGCCAAAGGATAAGCATATATATTAAAAAGAAATAAAACCCTAAAGAACTAAGAGAAGTTGGCGTGAAAAAAACCCTAGTTTTATTCTAGTTTTTGCATGAACTCTCTCTCTCTCTCTCTCTCTCTCTCAATTCTTTTGGCCCAATTTTTCACAAGGAGAAATGATAGTTCATCATTCTCTTGTGTTCTTAGGTAGTAATAGCAACCTAAGAGAAGTACAAAATAAAATTTTGTAGCTTCAAACTATAACCATTACACAATACCGAAAAAGAGAGCTAGCAATCTCGATTTTAAGCCGTCGGTGCAAGTGTGTGTGTGAGAATAGAGGGAGTAGCGTAAAAGGCTGTTCCTTGGCATTGGTGATCGAGACCTAAGGCGGATAAAGTCACCTTAGTTGCTGGGCATCATCAAATTCAATTTTCAAAAGGCATCATAAGTTGTAAGTTCTACAACCCTAAAATTGCATGTTTCGTTTCTAGCTTTGGATATGTATGGTATGTATGATAAAAATTTTTGTTTTCCGCTGTGCTATCATGATATTCATACCATGTCATATTCCATCAGTGGTATCAGAGCCTAAACATGCTTATCTTAGTGCTTTAGATGCATGAAAAAATTAATTAAAGATCGTCATTATGAAAACATGCAAATCTGAAATTTTCTGTTTTGAGTTTTTTGCATTGTTTTGGTGTAAAAACGATTTTAATTGATTAGATAGGTATTATAATTAATCTGACATGTTAATATACTGTCCTAAGATGTTATTAGGGCTGGTAATGGTCGGATTTAATTATTTATACCTGATGGTACATGTTAATTATGAAACTAGGTACTTATTGGCATGAAAAATTGCTATTTTAACAACTAGTTTTCAAAATTAAATGTAAAAACGTTTTTGGCTTGTTTGTAAGTGATTTTTAAAGATTAAATATCAGGTCTGGACATATTTTAAATTTGGTTTTAATTCTGGTCCATGACAATTTGATTGATTAATTTTAAAATCACTTAAAACTATGACTAGTTTGTGTTTGTTACATGTTTAATCAAGATTGTTTGTTTTGTTTTGATTAAAATGGTAAAAACACATTTAGATCAGATTTGTACAGAATATTAAATCAATATTTATGGACTTATTTAGAATATTAAATGACTCATAAAATTGATTTAAATGTTTGTGCATTTTATGGCATTACATAAGCATTAAACAACTAGTTTTTGTTGTTTGTTTGTTTTTGCATGAATGCCGTGTACCATATATGTGTTCTTCATGATTTTATATTTTAATTCATGTTAGCACATATTATATGCATTTTTAATGTTTATGGGCTGTATGACATAGATTTAAAAATGGCAAAATTGGAAATTATACTAGAGTTGATTTATAGCACAAATCTAACTAGTTTGTGTTTTGGGCTTTTAAGAGAACTTATTCAATAAGAGGATTTAGTCCATTGGGCTTCGGCCCAGGCCCATCACGGGGTCTTATCTTAAAGGTTCAAGTACACAATTTCCACTAATGGGCTTGGCTAAATTAAATAAAATTGGACTTTGTTTTATCCATGAATGTTATGTATATTTATTTGCTAGTTTGGTGTGATGAATGGATATGCATGGTGCATTCATGGGCCCTGGGTTTTGTAATTAAATATGGCCTGCGAGCCATTATATTTTGTTGTAAAAGTTTTTCATTAATTTCTTAGAATAGAATATACTTGAAGACTTTGTAAATCAAGACGAAGCCCACCGGAGTGAAGAAGCCCAACTCGAAGATTCTTATGTAATAGTATAGAATCTTAGTTGTAGGTTTTTGGGCTCATGTTTGTCACGCTTTACATTATGCAATTATTTATATATGCATGTTCTGTATGGATGACAAAGAGTATGCCATGTAAGCCGTAATAAAATGAATCCCTAAAATAGTAAGTCACAAAGTTGCCTTCCTAATTCGAAACATGTCAAGGCATCAATCATCGGTCACATAGGCTATAAGTCCTAGATGCGCCCGATTATCTTTGTGAGGCATGGGTTGTGAATGTAGGTTGGACTTATCATGGAAAGGGATGCCCGAACCTAGGCAACTAATAAATGGGTTGTGCTATAACATCTTAAGATGTTAGCCCATTTGATCCAAGAGTCATGTACGAGACATGATTGGAGTTTTCCTACCTAAGTAACTTAACTTGTTAGGTGTACAAGCTCATCTTGACTAATAAGTTGTTGTGAAAAGTGGATCTTTGCCCACATTAAATCACTAACGCGAATTATTTAAAGGGATATTAATTCAGTTTGTGGGATTATAAATAAGACCTCATTTAATCTTGCTAAATTTTATTGTAGATTGAAAATGGCATCTTCAAACAACAATTTCTCATTGCGATCGGTCCTTGAAAAGGACAAATTGAATGGCACCAATTTCATAGACTGGTCTCGAAACTTAAGAATAGTTCTTAAACAAGAGAAAAAGTCGTATGTTTTGGATGCACCGTTGCCTGAAGAACCAGGAAGGAACGCCTCTGCGGTTCAAAAGGAAACTTTTGAGACCAAGAAGAGCGACTCCAACGATGTGACCTGTCTGATGCTGGCCACTATGGTGCCTGACTTGCAGAAGCAATTTATGGACCAAGAGGCTTATGCGATCATGGTGCACCTCAAGGAGATGTTCCAAGAGCAAGCTCGTCACGAAAGGTTCATGACAACAAAGGCATTAATTTCTTGCAAGATGGCTGAGGGTACACCTGTTAGTACCCATGTACTCAAGATGAAAGGGTATCTTGATACTCTTGAGAAGCTTGAGGTACTAGTGCCAAAGGAATTGGCCAGTGACTTGATCTTAGGATCATTGCCTGCTGCTTTTGATCCATTTGTGATGAATTATAACATGCATGCAATGAATAAGTCAGTCACTGAGCTTCATGGGATGCTTAAGAATGCTGAAGAGAACATTCGAAAGACCAATCCCGTTCTAATGGTTCAAAAGGGAATTAAGAAGGGACCCGCTAAGGGAAAGGGAAAGGGAAAGGCAAAACCCAAGTTAAGTGGGAGTGCACCTCAGGCCCAATCCAAGCCCAAGGCGCCAAAACTCAAAGAGAGTGAGAGCACTTGCTTCCATTGCAACAAGATAGGGCATTGGAGGAAGAATTGCGCTCTCTTCAAGGAAGAACAAAAGAAGAATGGAGCCAAGGCGTCCAGTTCTGGTATTTTTGTTGTTGAAATTAACCTTTCTATTTCTACCACTTGGGTATTGGATACCGGTTATGGTTCTCACATTTGTTCAAATGTGCAGGGGCTAAGAAATAGGCGGTTACTTGGGAAGAATGAATTGGACCTCCGTGTGGGGAATGGAGCACGAGTTGCTGCCATGGAGATAGGCGACTATCACCTCACTTTACCTTCCGGACTTTGTATTGTTTTGAATAATTGTTATTATGTGCCTGCTATGAGCAGAAACATTATTTCAGTTTCATGTTTGGATAATGATGAATTTGATTTTTTTATTAAAAATGGCAATGCTCATATTCGTCGCCAAGGCATTTCTTATGGCAATGCCATGTTGCAAAATGGCCTTTATATCCTTGATTTACAAAACAAAGAGTCAATATACAACATTAATACAAAGAGGGTTAAATCAAACGAATTGAACCCTACTTTCTTTTGGCATTGTCGTTTAGGACATGCAAACGAAAAACACATTTCAAGACTCCACAAAACTGGAGTGCTTGGGTCATTCGACTTAGAGTCTTATGACACATGCGAGCCATGTTTGCATGGAAAAATGACAAAGAGTCCTTTTAATAAAAAAGGTGAAAGGACTAATGGCTTATTGGAACTAATACATACCGATGTATGTGGACCTTTAAGTACGCATGCCAGAGGTAGTTTTAGCTACTTTTGACATTCACAGATGACTTCAGTAGATATGGCTATGTCTATCTTATGAAGTACAAGTCTGAAACTTTTGAGAAATTCAAAGAGTTTAAGAACGAAGTAGAAAACCAGCTTGGCAAAAGTATAAAAGCCATTCGATCAGATCGAGGTGGCGAATACTTAAGCCAAGAGTTTGACAATCATCTTAAAGAGTGTGGTATTATTTCACAGCTCACTCCTCCTGAACACCTCAATGGAATGGTGTGTCCGAAAGGAGAAATCGAACTCTGTTGGACATGGTTCGATCTATGATGAGTCAAGCTAATCTTCCTATCTCTTTTTGGGTTTATGCATTAAGGAAACTGCTGCGTTTCTATTGAACCGTACTCCAACTAAAGCAGTTGAAAAGACACCATATGAGGTATGGACTGGGAAGAACCCAATATGTCTTTTCTCAGGATTTGGGGCTGTGAAGCACATGTTAAGAAATTAACATCCGACAAACTAGAGTCCAAATCCACTGTCTGCTTGTTTGTGGGTTATCCTAAAGAAACAAAGGGATACTACTTTTACTCACAACAGCCGAGAACAAAGTATTTATTGCTCGCAAGGCTATTTTCTTGGAAAAGGAGTTCCTTCTCAAGAAAGACAGTGGGAGTAAAGTAGAACTTGGAGAAATTCAAGCACCACAAAATCCTATAGAGGATGGTTTGGAAATGGGATCAAGTTCACAACCAGTTGTGGAACAAGAACCCATTACACGAGAACCTAGAAGGTCCGGTAGGGTACGTCAGGAGATTGAGAGATATGGATTTCTAATCACTGACAGTGACACTATTGAGTTAGTAGATTATGAGGATCCTACTACCTACCGAGAAGCTATTGAGAGCCCAGACTTGGAAAATTGGCTTGAAGCCATGAAATCCGAGATGCAATCAATGTACGATAACCAGGTTTGGACCTTGGTTGATCCACCGGAAGGTGCTAAGGTAATTGAATGCAAGTGGCTATTCAAACTCAAAGCTGATAAGACCTACAAAGGTAGACTAGTAGCAAAAGGTTTTCGACAAACTCATGACGTAGACTATGATGAGACCTTTTCACCTGTAGTCATGCTCAAATCCATTAGGATCTTGCTTGCCATAGCTGCATATCATGATTATGAGATATGGCAAATGGATGTCAAAACTACTCTCAACAGAAATTTACTTGAGGATGTGTATATGACACAGCCTGAAGGTTTTGTCAATCCTAAGCATCCTAAGAAGGTTTGCAAGTTTCAAAAATCCATTTATGATTAAAGCAAGCATCCCGAAGTTGGAATCTTCATTTTGATGAGGCAGTCAAAGAATTTGACTTCATCAAGAACGAAGATGAGCCTTGTGTGTACAAGAAGGTTAGTGGAAGCATAGTAGTATTTCTGGTCCTATATGTGGACGACATCCTTCTCATTGGGAATGATATTCCAACATTGCAAAAGGTTAAGCAATGGTTGGGAAAATGTTTCTCAATGAAAGACTTAGGTGAAGCCGAGACAATACTTGGTATTCGAATCTATAGAGATAGATCGAATCGGCTCTTGGGACTAAGTCAAGAAAAGTACATAGACAAAGTTACTAAAGCATTTTAGTATGGGAGACTCAAAGAAAGGGTACATACCTTTGGCTTTGGGAGTTCCTTTGACTAAAGAACAGTGCCCTAAAACCAAAGAGGAAAGGGACAACATGAGTAGAATCCCATATGCATCTGCTATTGGATCTATCATGTACACTATGTTATGTACTAGATTGAATGTTGCTCATACACTGAGTATAACCAGTAGGTTTCAACAAGACCCTGGTGAGAAGCACTAGTCTGCTGTAAAAGGGGATTCTAAAGTACCTGCGAAGGACTAAGGATCACTTCTTGGTGTATGGTGGTTAAGAAGAGCTCGTCATACAAGGTTATGCCGATGCTGCTTTTCAAACCAGCACTCAGGATTCTAGATCGCAATCTGGGTTTGTTTTTATTTTGAACGGTGGTGCTGTCAGCTGGAGAAGCTCAAAGCAAGAAACCGTTGCCGACTCAACTACAGAATCTGAGTATATTGCAGCAAGTGAGGCTGCAAAAGAGGCTGTTTGGATTAAAAATTTCATTACTGGATTAGGAGTGGTCCCAAGCATCCTAGATCCATTAGAAATTTTCTGTGACAACAACGGGGCCCATCGCACAGGCAAAGGAGCCCCGATCACACCAGAAATCCAAACACATACTCAGGAGGTACCACCTGATCAGAGAAATCATTGATCGTGGGGACGTCAAGGTTAGCAAGATAGCAAGTGAAGACAATGTAGCAGATCCTTTGACGAAACAATTGCGTCCAAATCTGCACGAAGGCTCATTTGAGAGCGTTCAATCTTAAGGCTATGCCCAATTGGGACTAGTGCTAGTGGGAGATTGTTAGTGTAAAGCCCTAGCCCCAATGCATTGTAATAAAGCACTTTGAATTAATAAATGAGGCATTTGTTTTATCCTTTGTATTCCTGTGCATATCAATTGATAAAACTATCCAAGAGTGTTGTTTCGGTTTAAGTTATCATGTGTGAGGCACATGGTTGTAAGACCTTGAAACAAATGAGACATCATTCTAAATATCCCTAGTCAGTCATTGTTATGGGAATAACAATGAATTAAGGCTAGTATGCTCTCTCTGATATTATGAGTTTTGTCTTACGGATCATTAGGACAAGGGTGTCAATCAAAGATCATAGATACATGTTAAAGAACATGGTATCTGGATACGATCCGCTCATGAGAACACTACATGGCACAAGTTATAAGTGTTTCTCATATGCAAGTTTTGTATTAGAGTTCTTAGACCTGAAATCTCTATGAAACTCTTTATGAATTACTGTGTACTTTGACATACACCTAACGTGCTCGTAACAGAGTGACAAGTACGGGTATGATTGGGTATGCATTGATTCATGTTAGAGGCATGAGAGAAGTGAAGGGATTACCCCTCTCAATAAGAGAGAAAATATCATCGGCCACTTGATTAGTGAACTGAGAAGTGTATGGCCATACCGAGATGAAATAATGAGTAATCATTATTTATCTGAGAATTCAGTGTCACTGGAATATCAAGAAATGAATTAATATATATAAGGATGAGTAGTTCCATGCCTTATATTAATTCTGATATTTATGGGTAAGGGACTATGCAAAATTGCATTAGGTCACTAAATGCCATATGCATTTTCATTTAATTTGGAATGCTATAATATCTTGCTAGAGAATATATATAGCCTTTGAATTAATTTATTAATTCATTGCCAACATTAAATGGACCTACAGGATCGCACACAAAGCATTGGGCTTAAAATACTTAAATTAAGTATTGGGCATTAATTTGAACTTTTAATTAAAGTCAAATTAATGTATGTAATGGGTTATAAAATTGCTATTGGGCTTTGGTCCATAAGAGAGAGAAATTCAGCCCACAAGGTTTAATTTCAATTAATTAATTATGTTACATTAATTAAGTTAATTGAGTATTAAAGCCTAAAGGAATTTAAATTAAATTAAATTAAATCACTTATATATTTAATGATGTGGCCGAAATTCCAAGAGGGAAATCAAGGAATTTCGGCACATGCTATTTATTTAAATTAAGTGATTTCATTTATTTAAATGTCTTATGTTTTATTTCAAATTTGAATTTAAATTCAAAGGAGTTTAATTTAAAATATATTACTTATCTTTAGGAAGTGATAGAGTTTGAATTAATTATCTTAGGATGGTTGAATTCAGATGAAAGACTTGCCAAAGGATAAGCATATATATTAAAAAGAAATAAAACCCTAAAGAATTAAGAGAAGTTGGCGTGAAAAAAACCCTAGTTTTATTCTAGTTTTTGCATGAACTCTCTCTCTCTCTCTCTCAATTCTTTTGGCCCAATTTTTCACAAGGAGAAAGGATAGTTCCTCATTCTCTTGTGTTCTTAGGTAGTAATAGCAACCTAAGAGAAGTACAAAATAAAATTTTGTAGCTTCAAACTATAACCATTACACAATACCGAAAAAGAGAGCTAGCAATCTCGATTTTAAGCCGTCGGTGCAAGTGTGTGTGTGAGAATAGAGGGAGTGGCGTAAAAGGCTGTTCCTTGGCATTGGTGATCGAGACCTAAGGAGAATAAAGTCACCTTAGTTGTTGGTCATCATCAAATTCAATTTTCAAAAGGCATCATAATTTGTAAGTTCTACAACCCTAAAATTGTATGTTTCGTTTCTAGCTTTGGATATGTATGGTATGTATAATAAAAATTTTTGTTTCTACTGTGCTATCATGAAATTCATACCATGTCATATTCCATCAAAAGCTCCCTTTATTGGTAAAGGAGAATGAGCTAAAATGGTTTTGGACTTAGTACATTCAGATGTATGTGGTCCAATGACTACACATGCCAGAGGAGGTTACTCCTACTTCATTAGTTTCATAGATGATTATTCCAGGTTTGGATATATCTATCTAATGAAATATAAATCAGAAGCATTTGAAAAGTTCAAAGAATTCAGAAATGAAGAAGAGAAACAACTTGGCAAAAGTATTAAAACACTTAGATCAGATCGAGGTAGAGAATACTTAAGCCAAGAGTTTCAGGATTATCTTAGAGATAATGGGATTTTATCTCAATGGACTCCACCACATACACCACAACACAATGGTGTATCTAAAAGGAGAAATCGAACACTATTGATATGGTTCGATCAATGATGAGCCGAGCGGACTTGCCTAAGTCTTTTTGGGGATATGCACTAGAAACTGCTGTTTATATGTTAAACAGAGTTCCTAGTAAATCGGTTGATGTTACCCCATATGCGATGTGGAATAACAAGAAACCCACGCTTTCTCATATGAAAGTATGGGGTTGTCCTGCTTTTGTGAAGAGGACAATGTCAGACAAACTGGATGTTAATTCTGACAAATGTTTATTTGTGGGATATCCAAAAGAAACATTTGGATATTATTTCTATCATTCCTTAGAACAAAAGGTGTTTGTTTCAAGGCATGCTGTCTTCTTGGAAAGAGATTTTCTCCTACGAGAGAACAGTGGGAGTAAAATTGAACTTGGTGAAGTTCAAGACCCACAAATAGAATATGATCAACCGATTGAACCCGAAACTGAATTTCATAATGATGAGATTGCAGTTGAACCTGATTATACACATGATCCTAGAAGATCTACTAGGATGCATTCTATCCTTGTGAGATATGGATTTCACATTGATTCGGATAGAGGCATAACTGTAGTAAAGGACAATGAGCCTACAAGCTTTCAAGAAGTTTTGAACAGTTCAGAACGTGATTTATGGCTTAAGGCTATGCAGTCTGAAATGGACTCCATGTATGAGAACAAAGTATGGACTTTAACTCAACCACCTGAAGGGATAAAACCCATAGGGTGCAAATGGGTCTTCAAAAAGAAGACCGACATGGAAGGTAATATAGTTACCTATAAAGCTCGCTTGTAGCAAAAGGTTATCATCAAAAAGAAGGTATTGACTATGACGAAACTTTTTCTCCTGTAACGATGCTTAAGTCTATAAGAATACTTTTAGCCATTACAGCTATTTATGATTATGAGATTTGACAAATGGATGTGAAGACAGCTTTCTTAAATGGAAATCTTACTGAGGATGTGTATATGACACAACTAGAAGGGTTCACATCAGGAAATGGTGAAAAGGTATGCAAGCTTCAAAGATCCATTTATGGATTAAAGCAAGCCTCTAGGAGCTGGAACATTCAATTCAATGAGACAATCAAAGAGTTTGGTTTTTCATAGAATGAAGATGAACCTTGTGTGTATAAAAGGGTCAGTGGGAGTGCAATTGTCTTCCTAGTTCTATATGTAGATGACATATTGATCATGGGAAATGACATTTCTCTTCTACAATCTGTTAAAATATGGTTATCCAAGCAATTCTCCATGAAAGACCTTAGAGAAGCATCCTATATTCTTGGAATAAGGATCTATAGAGATGGATCCAATAGGTTGCTAGGTCTTTCTCAGAGTACATATATAGATAAAGTATTGAAGAGGTTCAATATGGATCTCTTTAAGAAAGGGTTTATACCCATGTTGCATGGGAAACACCTTTCTAAGTCTGTGTCCACAGACACTAGAGGATAGAGAGAGCATGAATAGAATACCATATGCATCTGCAATTGGTTTTATCATGTATGCTATGTTATGTACACGTCTAGATGTAGCATTTGGTTTGAGTGTCACAAGCAGATTCCAATCCAATTTTGGAGAGGAACACTGGGCAAGCTGTCAAGAATATCCTTAAGAAGGACTAAGGATATATTCTTGGTATATGGAGAGGGCAATTTGAAAGTAAATGGGTATACAGATGCTAGCTTTCAATCTGACAAAGATGATTGTAAATCACAGTCTGGTTATGTGTTCATAATGGGAGGAGGAGCAGTTAGTTGGAAAAGTTCCAAACAAGAAACAACTACTGATTCCACGACAGAAGCTGAGTACATTGCTGCTTCAGAAGCAGCCAAAGAAGCAGTCTGGATCAAAAAGTTCATAACTGAACTAGGAGTGGTACCTAGCATTATTGATCTGATTCCTTTATATTGTGACAACAATGGAGCCAATGCACAAGCAAAGGAACCACGGTCTCATCAGCGATCCAAGCATGTTCTCAGATACTACCATCTCATAAGGGAAATAATAGCTAGAAATGATGTGAAAATAGAAAGGGTTCCCACAGATGACAATGTAGTGGATCCCCTCACTAAAGCACTTTCCCAGATTAAGCATGATCACCATATAAATAGCATGGGTCTGAGACATATGACTGATTGGCTTTAGTATAAGTGGAAGATTATTAGAGAGTATGCCCTAGAGCCCATGTAATAGGGTTGTTTTTCATATGTATAAAATTTATATCCTTAATAAAAGGCATCATTCATTTATTAATGCTATGTTTAAATACATAAGTTTGTAAATCTTAAATTAATAAATGAAGTCCTAGATATTATAAACACAGTGCAAAGGCAACCATGAAGGTGTTCATGATGTGAGATGTCTATTGCATGCAAATGTGTTAATATCTAAATATTCCTAGTCATAGAATTAACAAGATAGGACATTGTTAATACGGATAGACTAACATATGTTATACTTCTTGAATGGTTCAAGCAATGGTTCTCATAATTGTGATTATGGATGATAATCAAAGCTAAAATGTGGATGCTTGTTAGAGGAACAAGTTCATTGGAGACCTGCAAAGAGAATCCTCATATGGATATTAAATCTATGTCAGTGAGGAATCTCTTCATAACGGTTGTGCAAGTATCCTTAAACTTGAGATCACCAAAGTTATCTTAAGTAGCAAGTGGTATACTTTGACTCTATAACTTATTACTTCCAACTGGGAGTGAACATAGTTAGGAGATTGGGTACATCATAACCTACTTGAAGATAGTTGAGTGATTGACAAAGGATTCACCATCCCAGATTTAATAAGGGAAGTTATCTCGCATGATTTTATAATTACCTTGTTCAGAGAATCTCTGGCCAGAGTAAAATGCCAAGATGGATAGAGATCCATGGACGGCATTTTGGGAACAATGGTTAAATTAATAGAACATACATAATTAGATTTATATGAGTTGACAGAAATCCATACTCAGAATCTAATTGAGATACGAGTGGTGAAAGGAGTAATTGCACGGTAACTGTTTCTATGGAAGGGTATAGTCAAACCATATGACTTTCCTGATATTTGGGTAGTCATGATGCCTAGATAGAGGCCAATCATGACTTGTATAATGATGTATCAAAATATCAATATGGATTGATAAATGATTTAAAGGAATTTAAATCATGTGAGTTTTGAAAAGAACTCACAATTACATATTATACTGCCAACATGGACAGGAACCCAATAGGTCACACACATATAGAGAAAAAGGATAAAATGGTAAAATGAAAAGGATAATAATATTTGATATTATTATGAGGGTAGAGAAGTGAATAAGATAATAATTAATTAAAGAGTTTAATTAATTATGATCAAGTAAAATTGTCCGCGAAACTTTTGAGAAATGTTCTGTAAGTTGGACCTAATTGAAATAATGTATTTCATGATTAATTATTATTGTTTTATAAGTGTTATAGGACTACTATAAGTGTTATAGGACTAATATATTAATTAATAAGTTCATTGGAGGAGTTATAAAAGGGCCAGAGGAATGGAGCTAGCGTGGAAGCCCTTCTGTAGAGGGCCACATGCCAACTCTATACAGAAGGCCTTAGAGGTCTTTTTCTTGAACCAAATCAATTTATATATATTACATAAGTGTTATGGAACTTACATATTTAATTTGGTCGGATTTTGGAATCCATTTGGGTATTTAAATCCAATTAGTTGCACAAAGGGCCTAGTTTATGGGTTTTGTGCATAGTCTTTTATGAAAAGGTTTAAATTGGATTTAATTAAGCCCAAAAGATTATAATTAATTCCAAAGGCCCAATTAATAATTCTCCAGCAATTTTGAAGATCCCAATCTTATTAAAGAGTTGGAATTTTAACCTAACTATAAAAGGCCAACTAATGAGGAATTAGGGTTAAGTGATTAAACAAAAAAGAAAGACCTTTTCTCTTATCCTCTCTCTCTCTTTTACACCACCTCCAAGCTAGCTTCTTAGAATTTCAGCCAACCCTAGTTTGATACCAATTTTTTGGTTCAATTTATCCTTCTCTAGTGTGGATTACTCATTGGAGGTGTTCGATTTTGGACACTGTGGTTTGGGACAACCAGGTGCAAAGTAAAATCAACTGTTCAACAAAAATCAAAGTTGATTGTTCTTATTCTCATATAGTTATATTGTGTATTCATGGCAAGATCAGATCTAATGGTTAAAAATTTTAAAATTCCGCTCATGTATGCGATGTATGTAACCGTTAAACTCCAACACTTTTTTGTTGAACACGGAAATCAAAGACGGAGGCCTTGAAGCACGCTTTTCAGAGTCATAGAATTCAATTTCCTAAAGGAAATATTTTAGATGTTATTTCCTTTCTCTCTTTAAACCTCATATCATAATCATATAAGTTAGGTCTTTATTTTCCCCTTTTTTATGATTTTTGTTATTTAACGTTAATTTACACTGTTTGTGTGAGTGCCATGTTTGTTTAATAATTGTTTAACATGTGGAATGGTATGCTAGGCTTTTTGTGTATGTTTTCCATTAATAAGATTGAAATAGTTTAACTTATCTTCTATATTTGCATGATTATTTATGTTTGCATGATTTAAGCTATTTTATCATTGTTTATGTAGGATTGGCATGTTTTAAGGTTTTAAAATCACGTACTTAGGGTTTAAATTTATTTTTTAAGTCTTTAAATTAAAAAATTACCTTCTGTCTATTTTTTCGAGTTACAAATGAGAATAAGGCACACAGATGGCCGGCTATCAATGTGACAAATGGGACATTACCTTATTCTCTCCTATCTCTCACCTTTGCTTAAGGTGTCTTTCGATGTCTTGGGGTATCCATGGCTTTATTTTCTCTTATTTTAGCATATTTTAATGAATTTTAAGCTAATTTAGGTCATTTTTGGTTTTTAATTTCTTTTAGACTCATTTTTTACTTTTGTGGGCATGATTTATATTATGTATTTATGTTTTTTTAGCATGATTATTATGCAAATAATTCAAATTAGTTTAATATTTATTTCTTTTGATGTACCAATTAATTTGATTTTCTTATGTTTTGGCGTGAGCCAATTATTTTGTGCCTTTTGGAGTTTTTGTGAAAGATGATTCTACCTCGAGAGTCATGCACCATTTGGTTCTTTATCTCTCTCTTTTTAATTTGCATTTATGTTATATCTTATGTTATGTTATTTTATATTGCATTATTTATTCATTTGTTTATTTAGTTTATGTTTTAAGTTTTATATTTTATTTTGGATGTATTTATTTCTGGGGTTTGTAATAATTTAGTAAAAAATATTTTTGGCACGTTAAGTATAAAAAATAATGTAAATGTTTTTTATTTAATTAACCTATATTTTTTTATAAATTTGACCAATGTACAATTTTCTAGCCCAAAATTACATAAGAAAAAGAGATATATTTTCCTTAAAAATTGGGATCACTCATCTTGAATTTTATTAAAACTAATAAAGACACTTCATTCCTTTTTTGTAAAAATATTTTATGAGGGAACTAATGTTCCTGAAACTTAACTAATTCCCCATTTTATGTATGATGTTATATTCTATCTTTGGACGATTTACTTTTGTAATAATTTAAGTAGGTTTATTTATTTACCGCTTTTTTACTACTTCATTGATTTGAATGATGTGTTTACTTAATTTATTACTAATGCATTGTGTGAGAAGAGAGGTATTGGACTAATATTAAAACTTAATTATAAGAAACATATAACCAAGATGTAGAGCAAGAATGATGTTTCGAACACCATTCTATTTTTGGGCATCAAAAAGGTTAAGAATTATTTCTTGATATTCTATCAGGTGGCGACTCCATGATACCTACCTTTTTAAGCCCATGTTAGATGCCTTTATTGGTTGACCATCAGTAATAAATTAGGCCTAAAAACCTTTTTTATTATGAAGTGACCAATTTATAAGATATATTAAGCCTCAATCTGGTCTTGGACCATAAAAGTGAGCCTCCGGAAACCAAACCATACATCGAGTAAGCTCCAGCATGCATCACAATTCAAACATCACAATAATGCCTCCATATCATTTCCATAACTAATATATCATTTTCAACCATTTTTTAAAGGCACATGTGTAAGAAAATTAAAAGTTCCCATACCTAAAATATGCACTAAATGCTTCTTCAACTCTATTTTACTTCCTCCTTCTTTTTCTTGTTAGGTTTTTTTTCTACACATGTTAAATTATATAAGTAAAGATTCATTCCTTAAATTAACTCCATTTCTCTATATATGGAGTAAGAGAAAGAGTAGAAAGAGAGAGATAATTTACCTTAAAATACTTAAAACACTAAATTCTCACTCCTCTCTAAAGTATGCAACTAAATTTTAAGTGTTTTGATGAAGAGAAAATGGACTAATTTTGGAGTGAATTGACTGTATTTTTTAACCTAGGTTGGCCGACCACCAAGCTTTCCTCTTCTCATGATTTCTCATACATTTTCATTCATGTTTTAGAGTGATTAAGGTAGCATCTCCCTATTGGTCAACTTGTGGGTCTTGGGAAAATTCAATCATTCTCTCACATTATTTTTTTATTTTTAGTTCCACCTTAATCCACATATCCTTTTTAATTTAATCCCTACACCAATGCCTATCTAATTATACATATGCATGCTTTTTAATAAAGTAACCATAGTGTTCTTATCTCTTAAATTAATTCCCTTTATGTCCTATTGTAAATTTAATTATCAAACTATTTTTGTTACAATTCTAATATCAATTATATGTATACTAATCCTACTAAGGCATATGTTGGGGCCTTATGACATATGCTGAATCCTGTAGGCATCCAATTCATTCTCGAAAACCAAATTTTAGGGTTTAAGATAGGATCAAGGCTTATTTACCTCATGAAGGTCAATCACTTCGCAATGGAAAGGGATTCAACCCAATTAATGATGCCTCAAGCCTTAAAAAGTTATGAGAGAATGTCTCGGAGTATTCCCATTCATTTGCTAGTGAGTAGCCTGCAAGGTATCTGCTGGGCACCACAAGGCAGGTATCATGAAGTCGCCACCTAATAAAATATTGAAAAAATGAGTTCTCATCTTATGAAGCTAAAATCATAGATAGTTCAAACTTAACTCTTATTTACATACTTGGTTAATGTTACATGAATGATCATTTATGGTCAATTATTTCAATCATTTTCTCATGTATTACGAGGTAAAGAGTTAAATGGCACATTACGAGTACATCGAAATTTATAAGTCGCATTTAAATAAATCATACATAAATCATGGAATTTATTAATGTTATTTTAATGAGGACATTGGTCATCTCATGCATATCTAAGAAATCAAAGCTTTGGGTGGAATTCTGGGCATTAATCCCTTTTATTATAAAAACAAATTCCACTGAAATTGGTATAAAGTCATTTAATGAAATTTTCCAGTTAATTGTGCAAGAAATACTTCAAAAAAATATAAAATAATAATAAAGCAATAAAAGATATGCATAAATTGGGTTATCTATCTTTTTATGAACTTTGGTTCCCCATGCATATTTTATAAATATTAATATGACTTTAAGGCTAAAATAAGGACATTAATCCATTTTATTAAATACTTATTAATTAAGTAGAAAAAAATTAGTGTGATTTTTTCCTTAATTATTATGCCAAAATTTTTTTTTTTACTATCTATTACATAGTATCATGCAAAAATAAAATAATTAGTAAAACATAAAATAAATGAAAGAATAAGAAACTAAAGCTAAAAGTTGATAATGAATCTCATTGACTCAATCTTGAACTCCAAATTTCTCGCATCAAAAGTCCCCATACATTTTACCCAAATTAAAAAAATAAAATAACATTTGTTGAACAATGAGCCTAAATTTTAAAAGAAAAACAGAAATCAAGCAAAGTGGCAAAACTAGGATAAAGAGAAAAACTATAGTAAAAAACACAAGTAAAAAAATAAGTAGAAAATGATAAAAAAAAAGTAAAAATGTAAAATAAAAAAACATAAAAAACAAAGAAAATAGGCTAGGAGTGAGTCACAAACTCACTCCAGAGGTAAGGGGAGAGTCACGACTTAAGGAAATGAGTAACGACCTCAACTAGGGTGAGTGATGACCTTAACTTAGATGTGGGCCTCTTAAAAATGTTTAAAAAATTAACTTATTAGTAAAAAGGGTGAGTCACACCCTCAGACCATAACTTGCTATTGATTCAGGGCCTTGACTCAAGTCCAGTGACTTAAATCATGGACCAAATAAAGGGGAATTGAGTCACTCCTTCAGGTTGTGACCAGAAGCAAGTCACGATCTTTACCTATGAGTTCAGGTTGCAACTCATTTTTGAGTTAATCCTAATCCTAAAAAAATGCTCATTTCACCTATTCCATAAAGAGAAACACATGCATGCTACAAAAGCACTACTTTTTAACCCTAAAAACTTGTGAAAGAATATTTTCAAAAACCTAGTGCTAGAACGTAATAGAGTGCCATTGCTTCTTGGTTATTTCTGAAATAGCATTATCCTTATTAGATAATCTTAACAGAGGTTAACTTAGGCCCAGTGCCTACAAGCCTCGTAGGGTAACTGCTATTGTTAACAATAAATCAATGTCTAATTACTTATATTCCCATAGTATCCATTGTTTCATGATTGAGACTAAAATATCTCCGATATTTGATATTGATTTCATAACATCTAGTATTTAATACCTTAAGGCTATGTTTGTTTCACCGTATTAAAAATGGGATAAAATAATATAATGTAAGCTAATACAAATATGATGTTTAGAATTTAAAAAAAATAATGTGGGAATAATTTAAAACATGATAAGGTTCATTATCCCTAATACTTTATCTATATTAATATACCATTAACTATAATACAATATAAATCGTATTAGAAAAAATAGCCTCTATCCTCTCCTTATCTCTGGCATATTCATCATCTACCCACACTTTGTACCCATATTTATTATCTCTAACAACTTCATCACCTTTATCTATTTTTCTTAGATTTTTTTTAAGTTTAGTAAAAATAGTGGCACTCGATTAGGAAATAGAAGTAGTAAGAATCCTAGTTAGACCCAAATGAAGAACATAAGTAAGATAACATAAAATTTAGGTCTTACCTTATTAAAAAGCAATAAGAGAAAATTTGGAAATTTGAATTCTATAAAAGAAGATTAGTAAGAAGTTTTAATGGTAAAAATAAAAATAAAAAAGTAGACTTTGAATTAATAATGTCAGAAAGAAATAGCTTAAAGTATATATTGTCCTCATAGTTATGACAATATAAAAAGTTAAGGCAAGTAGAGCTTTGACCAAACTTAATGTCTTTTACTCTTATTATCTACTATAATCTAGACGAAAATGTAGTGTTTTAAAGGGCAATTGTTTATTAATGAATACTTTGCTTTTTTAAGTTATTAATTTTTTCATGTTGTACTTTTATTTTTAATTCAGTTAAAGCAATTATGAATGCATTAATTATGTTTTAGATTAGGTTACATCTTTGACAAGGATACATAAACTTTTTTATATTCACTAATTATTTATATTATATCTAAATAATCATGTATGAAGTTTATTTATTTTGATTTATTGTTGGACTTTATATAAATTATTAATTATAGAACATTTGTTCATATATTTAAATTATATAATTAATTGTTATTAATTAAATTATTTGTTTGATTGTAAATTTATCTACTAACATATAATCATGTTTTAAGAAATTTTTACACTTTAAAAAAACAAAATTGATGTATGTATAAAAAATTGTATTATATAATCATTAATTCTAAAGTACTAACATTCAAAATAATTTAATTTTGCATATTTTTCATTTTTAAAAAATTAGTACAATACATCATTGTGCACATGAACAATATAAAATATTATAAGTTAATATTATTTTATACCAGATACTATATATAATAATATAGGCTAAACGGTATAAGCTAGTACTATATAAGCTAATATTACACAGGCTAATATAATATAATAAGCCAAATATGCCCTAAGTGTCATCCAGTGTTCCTATTATCTATATCTAGTGAGTAGGGAATTAGTTAGGCTACCTAAAGTGACATCTAGTGAAGTGATCTTGAATATCAAAAAAGATTATGATCAATGATAATGAGAATGACTTGTGCATTTTGCTACATGGAATTGTACAAAATATATATAATATTTTGCTTGCAATTAAATTTAAAATTCACGTGCCCAATTTATATGAAATTGAGAAATGTAAAAGGCATTATACCCATGTCTTGAGTGATAAAAGATATTAGTATTAAAAGAAAATAAAAAGAAATCTTGAATAATTTTTTTGTCACTATTATGTTTAAAATTCAATTATATATTTCTTCTTTTTGTAGTGAATTGATAATAGGCTTTGACTTTCACATCTTAAAATTGATTAAATGTTTAAAGTGACTAGTTAATTTATGTAGTGATAAAAACATAGAACTATTGTCTATTTTAGCTTATATTAAGAATGCTTTAAGAACGGAAAAAATGTATTTTCATGTTGTCTCACAAACAAGTAATGATAATTATTTATGTTTACATATGCTTAAGTTTGGTATAAACGACTTTCATGATAGGCCTTTTAAGTTAAGGGTTTTTTCACTAAGCTATATGCTTAGCATGGTGGTTATCCCTGTAACACCTTAATTTGTAAGACATACAGAACCACCAATACCGATATTAATTCCATAATAAATGAATAAATAATAATAATACATGACATAATTACATATAATCTTCTTAGCTGAAACAAAACTCCAAAATAATGAAAAATTACATATACACCTTTCTGTACATCTATGAAATCTAAAATGAGAACTGTATAGACCATGACCTCCTCTTCTATAGGTCGACTGAGTCATTGTAACTATCCATCCTGAAATAAGGCCTATCCTACAACCTACATGGATAATAAAATATGTGCTAAGCTATAAAGCTTAGTGGGGAGCAACATAATCTATAGGCAACCTCTTTACAAGAATCATCAATTATATGAGTATAAAATTTAATGATGACCTATATGTGTAATCTTAATAATTGGATAAACTTATAATAAACTCATCTAGCCTCTACGAGCTTTTCTAATCATTTTCTAACAAGCTTTTTCTTACACTTCTTGCAATCTATAGTTTTAATATATTGTGAACTATGATATTAAAACCTTTGAGAATTTCAATTGTATATACTTCAATTTAATACCTTCAATTACACAAGTTATAAAGTGATACATTTAATATTTTATAATCAACATACTAGAGGGAACATGTCATTAGCACAGGCAAATGGGGACTGAGTAACATTGCAAGCAATCCTTCAGTTATTAAACCTTTGGAGACATAGTTAGGCATAATTTCTTCATACACATTATGAAATTTTGCAATATAAGATGCATTCTAAAATCACACTTATGTTTATAATCATGTTGTCATACATACAATCATAACATGGCAAACTATACATCACACAACATCATATTAAACCATATACTATACATGAATCTGTAATAAAGTCTTATGTATATACACATATGTATGTGGATAGATACTAGATTATGAAATTATCATGTGACTCCAAGAAATGTTATAATTACTGAAGATCAATCCTTAGCGTACAAATTTGTATTCATAATTTATAGATTCATAACATATATGCAACATTAAAGTATCATATACTCAATAGTATTGCAACCTTCACTTATTACACATTTTCAATCTATAAAAGAATAATATCATGAACATCAGTTTCGAACTATCAAGTTTCAGTTTCTTTAAGTTCCATAGAATGACCTCTTTTCATCTTACATTAAGCCTACTTATTCTAAAGAAGTGGAAAAGGGGATAATCAATATGTACTTGAAGGTACCAAAACACACCCGAAGGTATGATAATCATACCTGAAGGAACCAGAACATATCTGAAGATATAAAATTAGAACGTATCTGAAGATACCAAAACATACCCAAAGGTATGAAATTAGGAGACCCATCAGGGCCAAAAAAATACAATAGATCGGTCAGCAAACCCAAATGAGGCTTTTATGATCCAAACATGACCATCTCAATATAATAGCAGCTACAAATTACCCTTATAGGCATGTCTATCTATCCATAACCTAGACACAGACAAGAACCTGTTTCCATTATCAATCATTTCTTTACTTGATTTAATCACATATATTTCACTGTATATCAATACATGGAGTGCCATGTAACACTTGTTCAATAATCAATATTTCATGAATCTTGATGCAATATATATCAATAAGCATAAGCAATCTATAATTGCAATCAACTCAAGGGTATATGTATGTATGTATGTATATATATATATATATATATATATATATATATACATACATACACACACACTCACTCACATTATGCCATACTTACTGGACATGTTCCTTAAGTTTCTTACTCCAATCAATGCAAGCACACACATTAAGCATGTTATCATAGGACAATCAAGGTGATTTTAAGCAATAGACTGCCAATACTCACACTAATCAAGATGGTTTATATGAATAAAATCATTTAAACAATCAATGCATGAAACAACATGCAAACGTACAATCACTTTAGCAAGATGTACCTTTTTAGATTCGTTAATCCATTTTTCCTGCTTCATTATACTCATAGTAATCATGACACATTCAACTCGTCCAATACATTAGATATATGCATTCAGTATATGACAATAAATGAAGGTGTTTTAATTCTAAAATCGATATCTATTTATGCCATTTCATATTGTCTTAGTGCTTATATAAGCATATAGGTTTATTACCTTACTCACATCTAGATGCATAATCTTGGAGCACCTATTTGTACACATTGAAGCAAGCATGTGTGAAAGTATAGCATTTAACCATTGGATTTCCATTGGTATCATATGGGCATAACATACCATTACATCCATTCCATTTATAGAAATGATAATCATTTTTTCTAAGTATCAAACAAATATCTATAAAGAAAGGCATGTATTTCTAAATATTCTTCAATACAATATACTATATAGTATTCTATTCTTTACATATTTGTTTCTTATTTACAACAATAATATGCTACAACACCAATTGCACTTTCAATTTTCTTCCATATGATAGCACCAACATTCTCTTTTCTAGTCTATTAGATCATGGTGATCATTAATTTACTTAAACAATAGCTACTCAATACAATTACCCCCAATATAAAACAAATTAAATCCTTGGTAGATGGTTTGGCCAAATCAATATTCATAGTAACCATACTTTCCAAATCTCAAGACTATACTATGACCAACTTGCTCATCCTTACATTATCTCATTTAAATCCTTATGTTTTATGCCTTTGGATATATATATATATATATATACACACACACACACACATACATACATACATACATACATACATACATATATACATATATCAAGATTGAGTAATTAAGGGACTATATTGCTTATAATGTATTAAGAGTATACATCAAGGTTAGGGTCTAAAACACAATAGGAAAGAAGGACTAGGCAAGCCATGGTAAACCACTTGGCAGAGTGACCAATCTACTCGATTGAGTGGTCAGTCCATTCAGCAGAGTGGCCAATCCACTCGGTTGAGTGGTCATTCCACTCAGCAAAGTGGCCAATCCACTCGGCTAAGTGATGGTCCTTAGCCCTGAGTGCCTAAACTCAGCTGCCATCTCCTTTTCAAGATCCTCGAGCATTATTATAACAACTCATTTCCCAAAATTAATCCTTAAATGTCTTAATATTATCTACCATTAAACATCTTTAACCCAATCTCAACTTATCTCATGAATTTTAATTGGAATTCAACTATACTCAATATCTTAAATCCTTTATCAGTTAATAGTTTCAAATCTATTGACCCCTCTTACATGTGATTAAGAGTTGCTAATAATTCCCAAAACTCTCTACAATAAGTTTAATATAGCATTACAATAGAAAAACTAAATCAATAACTTAAGTGGACAAAACTACAATTTCGGTGATTAATGATCAATGTCTAGCAGCTGTACTAGATCGGCTAGTAATACAGAAAAATATAGATTAAGATCCTAGATATCAAACCCAAGGAAAACTTGTGTTTTTATGAAATAATTTTGAGTTTTAGAATGAAATTTATGTGTACAAGAGAGAAGAAATATCCCAAAGGTTATAATTTTGAAACTTACTTAAAATTGAAAACAAAAAAATTAAACAACTAATGAGTAAAATTAAAATAAATAACTAAAGTAAACTAAATCTTAAGTAAATAGAATTGAGAAAAATCAATATTAAAATAACTTTCACTAAAGGGCTATCCACCTTAATTTATACTATAATGACTTAAATTCAATAGAAATACTAATGAGTATGGAAAATCATATGAAATAAAGCTTGATACCTTAAATCAAGAATATCTTTCTTAAGCATCAAATTCTCATTTTAAGAACAATTTAACACTTAGTATAAAACTACATTTTATATTCTTAAATATTCATTAAATCTTTTCACAAGAAATTTCAACATCAATTTATTCTTAGTTCTTCTTCTCTTAGTATTAACCAATATTATCAATACATAACTACCTCAAAGTCAAAAAATAATCATGCATAAACCGTAAGAATTAACCCAAGAACATGCAAATCAGTGATAATGCCTAAATCAATTTTTAGTTATTAATTTAATAAATCCACAATCAATCTTAACACAATTAAATATAAGAATATGCTTAAAACCAAGAAATAATCAACGAATATTGAAATTAAAGCTCAATCAAGTCATCACAATACAAATTAAGGATTCAAGTATCCTTTAGCAAAATTAAAGAAACTACTTACTAATAATATTGAAAATTAAAGCTAAATTAATGAGAAGAACCAAAAACAAAGCGTTACAGAAGTAGCCAAAATCAGAGAAAATCTCCTGCTCGTTTTTTTTCCTCAGAAACTAAAGAAAAAACTAACAAACGTAAAAAGCTAAACTAATTTGTGTTTAAGTGATGAAGTTTCTACTTGATGATTCTTCTATTTCATGATGTTTTTCTTGTATTTTTATAGAGAATTTATAGGCAAAATAAGGAATTCTAGCTTCTAAAGCTTTTTAAATCAGAATAGGAAAAGAATTCTTCTAATTAGGAAGTTTCGTCGAACTGGGAGTCTTGATGCACGGTCAAACAATTTGAAGAACAAAACTTTGCATTGTCGTGTGAAGATTTCCTCCTTAGGATTCATGGCCAAGAAGCTTTTTCCCTTTTTCCCTTGCACGGCCATGCATAGGCTTATAAAGCCTTACACGACCAAGTAGGAATAATGCCTTTATGATGCGTGACCATGTATGATTTCACTACACAATACGTAATTCTTTAACTTTTGCTCCGTTTACACAATTTTTCATACGTGGGTGTTCATAGTTTCATGCATGGCAGTGTTAAATATCTTTGGAATGAACGTTGAATTTTTGGCTTCAATTTCTCAAAATTATAAATTTGACCCAGAACTTTTCATTTTTTAATTAAATCCTTTTTTCTTCATTTTAGCCCTGAAAAATAACAAAACATATAATTAACCCTTAAAATACAAATTTAATCAACTAAACTAAAATTCAACCAAATTAAAACTAAATAAACTCAATTAAACACCTAAAATCACACTAAAAACATCATATAATTCACAACTATCAAATACCCCACACTTAAACTTTTCTCGCCCCCGAGCAATTTAGAACAATCCAACTCCTTAAAATAATTAAACTCAAATAATGAATTATGCATTTCAAAACCAAGCTTAGCAATTAACAAGAGCACTTAACAAAATTTCCAACTAGAATAAATGTAAACAAGACAATATAAGTTAGTTTCCATATATGTGTGCAAGACCAAAACATTTTAAACATTTTTCAAAAAAAATAAAAACACCAATGGAAATTCATAGTCAAGCTGAGAATGAATGTACACATAAGCATACAAATGGTTTCACATTTGAAACTCTAGAAATACCATAGGCCTCTCCTTTAGCACCAAAATCAGAAAGCCATCTCCACTAAACAACTCAAAAACAAAACTTAGAATCACTTAGGTCTTTTAAAGGTTGTAATGGGATTAAGGCATTAGCTATCAAAAAATGGACAACAGCAAAAAGAATAGCCACTCTATGACAAGATGGACTATCATCTCAAAAAGTCTAACTACTAAGCATAATCAACTTTACAATACTTGCTTTCTCACACCTTTAAACATTGAACACTCCTAGATAGAAAATATTGTTAGAGAGTATGCCCTAGAGCCCATGTAATAGGGATGTTTTTCATATGTATGAAATTTATATTCTTAATAAAAGGCATCATTCATTTATTAATGTTGTGTTTGAATACATGAGTTTGTAAATCTTAAATTAATAAATGAAGTCCTAGATATTATAAACACAGTGCAAAGGCAATCATGAAGGTGTTCATGATGTGAGATGTCTATTGCATGCAAATATGTTAATATCTAAATATCCCTAGTCATAGAATTAACAAGATAGGACATTGTTAATTCGGACAGACTAGCACATGTTATGCTTCTTGAATGGTTCAAGCAATGGTTCTCATAATTGTGATTATGGATGATAATCAAAGCTAAAATGTGGATGCTTGTTAGAGGAACAAGTTCATTGGAGACCTGCAAAGAGAATCCTCATATGGATATTAAATCTATGTCAGTGAGGAATCTCTTTATAGTAGTTGTGCAAGTATCCTTGGACTTGAGATCACCAAAGTTATCTTAAGTAGCAAGTGGTATACTTTGACTCCATAACTGATTACTTCTAACTGGGAGTGAACATAGTTAGGAGATTGGGTATATCATGACCTACTTGAAGATAGTTGAGTGATTGACAAAGGATTCACCATCCCAGATTTAACAAGGGAAGTTATCTCACATGATTCTATAATTACCTTGTTCAGTGAATCTCTGGCCAGAGTAATATGCCGAGATGGATGGAGATCCATAAAGGGCATTTTAGGAACAATGGTTAAGTTAATAGAACATACATAATTAGATTTATATGAGTTGACAGAAATCCATACTCAGAATCTAATTGAGATAAGAGTGGTGAAAGGAGTAATTGCACGGTAACTGTTTCTATGGTAGGGTACAGTCAAACCACATGACTTTCCTGACATTTGGGTAGTCATGATGCCTAGCTAGAGGCCAATCATGACTTGTATAATGATGTATCAAAATATCAATAGAGATTGATAAAATGATTTAAAGGAGTTTAAATCATGTGAGTTTTGAATAAAACTCACAATTACATATTATACTGCCAACATGGACAGGAACTCAATAGGTCACACACATATAGAGAAAAGGGTAAAATGGTAAAATGATAAGGATAATTATATTTGATATTATTATAAAGGTAGAGAGGAGAATATGATAATAATTAATTAAAGAGTTTAATTAATTATGATCAAATAAAATTGTTCGCGAAACTTTTGAGAAATGTTCTGCAAAATTGGACCTAATTGAAAATATGTATTTTATGATTAATTATTATTGTCTTATAAGTGTTATAAGACTACTATAAGTGTTATAGGACTGATATAATAATTAATAGGACCATTGGAGAAATTATAAAGGGCCAAAGGAATGAAGAAGTTAGAGGAAGCCCTCCAAAAGAGGGCTACACGCCAACTCTATACAGAAGGGCTTAGAGGGCTTTTTCTTAGACCAAATTAATTTATATATATTACATAAGTGTTATGGAACTCACATATTTAATTTGGTTGGATTTGGAATCCATTTGGGTATTTAAATCCAATTAGATGCACAAAGGGCCTAGTTTGTGGATTTTGTGAATGGTCTTTTATGAAAAGATTTAATTTGGATTTAATTAAGCCCAAATGATTATAATTAATTCCAGAAGCCCAATTAATAATTATCCAGCAATTTTAAAGAGCCCAATCTCATTAAGGAGTTGGAATTTTAACCTAACTATAAAAGGCCAACTAATGAGAATTAGGGTTAAGTGATTAAAACAAAAGGAAAGTCTTTTCTCTTAATCTCTCTCCCTTTTTTGTGCCACTTCCATTGCTAGCCTCTTGGATTTCGGCCACTCCTTGTATTACACCAATTTGTTGGTTCAATTTACCCCTCTCTAGTGTGGATTACTCATTGGAGGTGTTCGATTTTGGACACTGTGGTTTGCGACAACCCGGTGCGAAGTAAAATCAACTGTTCAACAAAAATCAAAGGTGATTTTTCTTATTCTCATATAGTCATATTGTGTATTCATGGCAAGATTAGATCTTATGGTTAAAAAAATTTTAAAATTCCGCTCATGTATGTGATGCATGTAACCATTAAATTCCAACATGGTATCAGAGCCACGGTTTTGCCATGGATATACAATTCTATATTTTTCTGCGGAATAAGTTTTGTTTTGTTTTGAGTTATTTATTTCATGAACTTTAAAATATTATATTTGATTGTTCATGAATGAGAAATATTGATTTCTGGTTGTATGTGTGATCAAATAAATATGGTGGAATCAAAAACAAATTTTTTGAATGATTAAGATTAGGGTTTGGCGTGAAACTCATTAGTGTTTGGCGTGAAACCCTAGGTAATGTAGGGGCTGTTCTAATTTAATTACTTATGGATCCATTTAAAAATCATTTAGATGATATTTTATGTGTTTAATATGTGATATTAAGCCGTAGGATCGAACGGAATTAAAATCAAACAAGTTTTGCATGAAAACTAGTTTTGTCGAAAAGATCGATAAATTGGTGTTCTTCGTGTGTTCTTGATGTGTTCATGATTAGAACGACTTTTGATCTTCTAAATCTGATATATATGATATATTAAAGTGTTTGTAATTAATTGGATTAATTCAAATGGGCCTTAAATTAATTTGATTAATTTTAATTCATTAAAAGCACTTAATGGGCTTAATTATGTTTACGGACTTGGTTTAAATTAGTGGATGACTTGGTGGACCCAAGGAGCTGATTTAAATTAAACATTATAAACATTAATTAAGTTTATTAATTGGTTTTAGGGGCTGGAGTGGGCTTGGCTCATTACAAAAGGCCCAAATGGTCCAAAAGATACAAAACTAGTATGTGTGTGAACACAGTTAGAGTTTTTTCTTCTGTGGGTTTCGGCCTACAATTGTTTTAAGCCCAAAATTGATTATTTTAATTATTTAATATGATTAATTAATTAAATAATCAATTTATAATTAATTAATAATCAATTGGATTGATTATTAAGACAAGAACACATGCATGCAAAAAGCTTTCCTAAAATGAAAGTTTCCTAATTTGATCACATCATTAAATAACTCAAAATATAGTTTCAAAGGTTGAAACAAAGTTACTAATCCATTTATTTATGCATTAGAGAGGCATATAAGGGTGAATGATTTGCATGATGGTTAGTTATGGACAAAGCCCAATGTGATTGAGCATAATGCATGTTTTGGCCCAATGAGGACTTTCATGTCCTGGCCACTTGTTTTTGGTTTGTATTTCATTTCAAATTGTAATATGTAATTAGATTACTTAGATTAAAATTAGAAATAGAGATGGAGACCAATATCAAGGAGCATGATGGGCCAGATGGAGATCCAACAAGCTTGAAGATAATGTAATTATTTTCTTGTTTGAATCATGCATACTACCTAGGTGTGACCTTTTGATTTCCCTCTTGGCTCTGGGAAATCAATATAGTGAAGTCCATAACTATACCATATTTGTATGCTTATATTTATGTGATAGATATAGGATGCATACCAATGTATGCCAACCATGTATGATGAGACTTAAATAACTAAAACCCTCAAACAAATACTAAGGTATATAAGCCTTCCATTAATTTGAAGAGAACCAGAGTTCTTTATAGTGTGGGTTGTTGACCACAGTCAAGCTCACATTATATCGAATATGTTCAAATCTAATTAAATGGGTCATCTTAGCTAGCCCATTAGTTTGTTGAGCACAGTCAAGGCTAATGGTTCTAGAGGCAAGATTAGGGAATGCATATATGATATGCATGCATCAAGAGTTGATAACCTAATGATCCAATAGTTGTGTAGAGACACAATTGGTATAGAGATACCTACCTTTCAAGGGTATGGAATTTGGCTTGTTGACCACAGTCAAGGTCAAATTACATATCAAGGATTGGATATTGGCCCACTAAGAAAACCATCGGGTTTTCTTGGATTATATAGTAAGGGCTATTAATTCGCAATAAAATAGTGGGAGTAAATGGATTACTTAAAGACCTTATTAATGCATACACATATATGAACATACTCTCATATCTTTTCTTTTTCACATCTAGGTCATCATCATGAGCACATCAAACATTAATATACGATCAATCTTGGATAACAAGCTGGTTGGCAACAACTATTCTGACTGGATCAGGCAAGTGAGAATTGTTCTCAGGGCTGAAAAGATCCATTATGTCTTGGATAAAGATCCACCACCACTTCCATCAGATGATGCCATTGATGAGATCAAAGGCATTTATCGAAAATACATGGAGGATAGTGAAGCAGCAGCATGTCTGATGCTGGGTGCTATGTCCTCGGAGCTTCAGAAGCAACATGAAATGATGGATGCTAGAACCATCATTTTACATCTAGAGGAGCTTTATTCTTCTCAGGCTAGAACTGAGCAATATGAGATTGCTCGAGCTCTATTTAGTTGCAAAATGGTGGAAGGCACTTTAGCTGCTGCTCATGCATTGAAGATGTATGGGTATATTGAGCATTTGAGTAGACTTGGCTACGTTATGGATAATGATCTATACATAGATTTAATCTTGTACTCGTTGGCTCCAAGTTATGCACCTTTTGTGCTTAACTTCAACATGAACAAGATCCAAGTATCCATTCCTGAGTTAATCAATATGCTCAAGACAGCTGATGGATCATTTCAGAAAGATCCAAAAAGTGTCATGGTTGTCACTTCTGCTAAAGGCAATAAGCAGAAGAAGAAGAAGAAGAAGATAACCAAGGCGCATCCAAAGAATGGTGGGATCTCTAAGAAGAAGGTTGCCAAGAAAGAGAATCCCAAAGGAACTTGCTTCCATTGTGGAAAGGATGGTCATTGGAAGCGTAACTGCAAGGCCTATCTAGATTCTCTCAAGGAGAAGAAGCAAGCTGATGCTTCTACTTCAGGTATTCATATGATTGAAATTAATACTTATTCTATTGCTTCAAAACAATCTTGGGTATTAGATACCAGATGTGGATCTCATTTATGTAATGATCTATAGGGGCTTAGAAGCTTTAGAAGAGTTGGAAAGGCAGAGATATGTTTGCAGTCAGCTATTGGACAGAACATTTCTACAACAGTTGTGGGGACTTACTATTTGCCTCTTCCTAGTGGATTAGTACTGGAATTAAATAATTGTTATTATGTTCCAGCTTTGTCCAAGAATATTATTTCTTTCAGTTGTTTGATGAACGATTATGATATTTCTTTAAAGGACAAATGTTGTTACATTTTTAAGAACAATATATTTTACGCAAAAGCTATCATTGAGAATGGTATATTTGTTCTTGATTTAATTAAAGAAGTACATAATATGGATACCAAGAGAATGAAACATGATAATCTAAATACCTCATACTTATGGCATTGTCATTTAGGCCACATAAATGAAAAATGCATGACCAAATTGCACAAGTCAGGTGATTTGGGATCATTTGATTATGAATCATTTGATACATGCTAATCTTGTTTATTGGGAAAAATGACAAAAGCTCCCTTTGTTGGTAAAGGAGAACGAGCTAAAATGGTTTTGGACTTAGTACATTCAGATGTATGTGGTCCAATGACTACACATGCTAGAGGAGGTTACTCCTACTTCATTACTTTCATAGATGATTATTCCAGGTTTGGATACATCTATCTAATGAAATATAAGTCTGAAGCATTTGAAAAGTTCAAAGAATTCAGAAATGAAGTAGAGAAACAACTTGGCAAAAGTATTAAAACACTTAGATCAGATCGAGGTGGAGAATACTTAAGTCAAGAGTTTCAGGATTATCTTAGAGATAATGGGATTTTATCTCAATGGACTCCTCCATATACACCACAACACAATGGTGTATCCGAAAGGAGGAATCGAACACTATTAGATATGGTTCGATCAATGATGAGCCGAGCGGACTTGCCTAAGTCCTTTTGGGGATATGCACTAAAAACTGCTGTTTATGTGTTAAATAGAGTTCCTAGTAAATCGGTTAATGTTACTCCATATGAGATGTGGAATAACAAGAAACCCACGCTTTCTCATATGAAAGTATGGGGTTGTCCTACTTATGTGAAGAGGACAATGTCAGACAAACTGGATGTTAAGTCTGACAAATGTTTATTTGTGGGATATCTAAAAGAAACGTTTGGATATTATTTCTATCATCCCTTAGAACAAAAGGTGTTTGTTTCAAGGCATGCTGTCTTCTTGGAAAGAGAATTTCTCCTACGAGAGGACAGTGGGAGTAAAATTGAGCTTGGTGAAGTTCAAGACCCACAAATAGAAGATGATCAATCGATTGAACCCAAAACTGAATTTCATAATGATGAAATCACAGTTGAACCTGATTATACACAAAATCCTAGAAGATCTACTAGGATGCGTTCTATCCCTGTGAGATATGGATTTCACATTGATTCAGATAGAGGCATAACTGTAGTAGAGGACAATGAGCCTACAAGCTATCAAGAAGTTTTGAACAGTTCAGAACGTGATTTATGGCTTAATGCTATGCAGTCCGAAATGGACTCCATGTATGAGAATAAAGTATGGACTTTAACTCAACCACCTGAAGGGATAAAACCCATAGGGTGCAAATGGGTCTTCAAAAAGAAGACTGACATGGAAGGTAATATAGTTACCTATAAAGCTCGCTTAGTAGCAAAAGGTTATCGTCAAAAAGAAGGTATTGACTATGACGAAACTTTTTCTCCTGTAGCGATGCTTAAGTCTATAAGAATACTTTTAGCCATTGCAGCTCATTATGATTATGAGATTTGGCAGATGGATGTGAAGATAGCTTTCCTTAATGGAAATCTTACCGAGGATGTGTATATGACACAACCAGAAGGATTCACATCATAAAATGGCGAAAAGGTATGCAAGCTTCAAAGATCCATTTATGGATTGAAGCAAGCCTCTAGGAGCTGGAACATACGATTCAATGAGACAATAAAAGAGTTTGGTTTCTCACAGAATGAAGATGAACCTTGTGTGTATAAAAGGGTCAGTGGGAGTGCAATTGTCTTCCTAGTTCTATATGTAGATGACATATTGATCATGGGAAATGACATTTCTCTTCTCCAATCTGTTAAAATATGGTTATCCAAGAAATTCTCCATGAAAGACCTTGGAGAAGCATCATATATTCTGGGAATAAGGATCTATAGAGATAGATCCAATAGGTTGCTAGGTCTTTCTCAGAGTACATATATAGATAAAGTATTGAAGAGGTTCAATATGGATCTCTCTAAGAAAGGGTTTATACCCATGGTGCATGGGAAACACCTTTCTAAGTCTATGTGTCCACAGACACTGGAGGATAGAGAGAGCATGAATAGAATACCATATGCATCTGCAATTGGTTCTATCATGTATGCTATGTTATGTACACGTCTAGATGTAGCATTTGCTTTGAGTGTCACAAGCAGATTCCAATCTAATTTTGGAGAGGAACATTGGGTAGCTGTCAAGAATATTCTTAAGTACTTGAGAAGGACTAAGGATATATTCTTGGTATATGGAGAGGGCAGTTTGGAAATAAACGGGTATACAGATGCCAGCTTCCAATCTGACAAAGATGATTGTAAATCACAATCTGGTTATGTGTTCATAATGGGAGGAGGAGCAGTTAGTTGGAAAAGTTCCAAACAAGAAACAACTGCTGATTCCAAGACGGAAGCTGAGTACATTGCTGCTTCAGAAGCAGCCAAAGAAGCAGTCTGGATCAAAAAGTTCATAACCGAACTAGAAGTGGTGCCTAGCATTGATGATCCGATTCCTTTATATTGTGACAACAATGGAGCCATTGCGCAAGCAAAGGAACCACGGTCTCATCAGCGATCCAAGCATGTTCTCAGATGCTACCATCTCATAAGGGAAATAGTAGCTAGAAATGATGTGAAAATAGAAAGGGTTCCCACAGATGACAATGTGGCGGATCCCCTCACTAAAGCACTTTCCCAGATTAAGCATGATCACCATATAAATAGCATGGGTCTGAGACATATGAGTGATTGGCTCTAGTGCAAGTGGGAGATTGTTAGAGAGTATGCCCTAGAGCCCATGTAATAGGGATGTTTTTCATATATGTATGAAATTTATATTCTTAATAAAAGGCATCATTCATTTATTAATGATGTGTTTGAATACATGAGTTTGTAAATCTTAAATTAATAAATGAAGTCCCAGATATTATAAACACAGTGCAAAGGCAATCATGAAGGTGTTCATGATGTGAGATGTCTATTGCACGCAAATATGTTAATATCTAAATATCCCTAGTCATAGAATTAACAAGATAGGACATTGTTAATTCGGACAGACTAGCACATGTTATGCTTCTTGAATGGTTCAAGCAATGGTTCTCATAATTGTGATTATGGATGATAATCAAAGCTAACATGTGGATGCTTGTTAGAGGAACAAGTTCATTGGAGACCTGCAAAGAGAATCCTCATATGGATATTAAATCTATGTCAGTGAGGAATCTCTTCATAGCAGTTGTGCAAGTATCCTTGGACTTGAGGTCACCAAAGTTATCTTAAGTAGCAAGTGGTATACATTGACTCCATAACTGATTACTTCCAACTGGGAGTGAACATAGTTAGGAGATTGGGTATATCATGACCTACTTGAAGATAGTTGAGTGATTGACAAAGGATTCACCATCCCAGATTTAACAAGGGAAGTTATCTCACATGATTCTATAATTACCTTGTTCAGTGAATCTCTGGCCAGAGTAATTTGCCGAGATGGATGGAGATCCATGAAGGGCATTTTAGGAACAATGGTTAAATTAATAGAACACACATAATTAGATTTATATGAGTTGACAGAAATCCATACTCAGAATCTAATTGAGATAAGAGTGGTGAAAGGAGTAATTGCACGGTAACTGTTTCTATGGAAGGGTACAGTCAAACCACATGACTTTCTTGACATTTGGGTAGTCATGATGCCTAGCTAGAGGCCAATCATGACTTGTATAATGATGTATCAAAATATCAATAGAGATTGATAAAATGATTTAAAGGAGTTTAAATCATGTGAGTTTTGAATAAAACTCACAATTACATATTATACTGCCAACATGGACAGGAACCCAATAGGTCACACACATATAGAGAAAAGGGTAAAATGGTAAAATGATAAGGATAATAATATTTGATATTATTATAAAGGTAGAGAGGAGAATATGATAATAATTAATTAAAGAGTTTAATTAATTATGATCAAATAAAATTGTCCGCGGAACTTTTGAGAAATGTTCTGCAAAATTGGACCTAATTTAAATAATGTATTTTATAATTAATTATTATTCTCTTATAAGTGTTATAAGACTACTATAAGTGTTATAGGACTGATATAATAATTAATAGGACCATTGGAGAAATTATAAAGAGCCAAAGTAATGAAGAAGTTGGAGGAAGCCCTCCAAAAGAGGGCTACACGCCAACTCTATACAGAAGGGCTTAGAGGGCTTTTTCTTGGACCAAATTAATTTATATATATTACATAAGTGTTATGGAACTCACATATTTAATTTTGTTGGATTTGGAATCCATTTGGGTATTTAAATCCAATTAGATGCACAAAGGGCCTAGTTTGTGGATTTTGTGCATGGTCTTTTATGAAAAGATTTAATTTTGATTTAATTAAGCCCAAATTATTATAATTAATTCCAAAAGCCCAATTAATAATTCTCCAGCAATTTTAAAGAGCCCAATCTCATTAAGGAGTTGGAATTTTAACCTAACTATAAAAGGCCAACTAATGAGAATTAGGGTTAAGTGATTAAAACAAAAGGAAAGTCTTTTCTCTTAATCTCTCTCCCTTTTTGCGCCACTTCCATTGCTAGCCTCTTGGATTTCGGCCACTCCTTGTATTACACCAATTTGTTGGTTCAATTTACCCCTCTCTAGTGTGGATTACTCATTGGAGGTGTTCGATTTTGGACACTATGGTTTGCGACAACCCGGTGCGAAGTAAAATCAACTGTTCAACAAAAATCAAAGGTGATTTTTCTTACTTTCATATAGTTATATTGTGTATTCATGGCAAGATCAGATCTTATGGTTAAAAAAATTTTAAAATTCCGCTCATGTATGTGATGCATGTAACCATTAAATTCCAACAAATATAAGACTAAAGTCCCTCTATCTTATTTTTGCACTTTTAAGAAATCACAACTTCTTTCTTTTGTAAATACCCCACACTTCATATTTTTGCCATACATGTTAGCTTTATTTCTTTTTCTTTCTTTTTTTCTCTTTTATTTTCTTTTTTAAGCATCTTTTATTGGCAATTTATTAAAAAATGGGGGTAAAATAATGATACAAGCACTTGACTTCATTTCACAATTCTTGCCCTTAAAGATACATTATTCCTATCACACTCAATTGAAATGCCCAATAAATGTAAATCCATTCAAATCTAGAGTGGCCAATTCTAGAGGATAGATAAAGGTTTTTGGGCTATATGGTTAAAAGATGAGTGTAACAAGAATAAAAATTATGGTACGCTTTAAGCATACCTTATTAGGCTAAAATTGGCTAACAAAGATTAAAAATCTCAAAAAGGTAGGAAAACGGTCTTTTTATAAGCTCAACAAGAAAAATTTGCCTAGATCACTTTCTAATTTGCTTGAGTCAATTTTATGCTTCGAAGGGTGATAAAGAAGGTTTTAGTATCCTAAAATTTCTTGCTTAATTATTTCAGTGCATTGGTTTTTCTAAGTAATAAAAACTGGTCTTAATTGCTCAAAGAATTAGAAACTAACATATATTATTCAAGTTGAAAATTAAATTAGCTAGAAATTTATCAAACAACATACTTGTTCTACTACTAAGCAAAGATTCTGACTTGCACATTCTAAAATTCAAGTTCAACATGTTTAAAATTTTGAGGATAAATTGGGGCAAACTAAATTTTTGTGCAAACTAGGTGATAATCTTGAACTACACTATGCTTCTAGCAAGACTTACAAGCTTAAAAACCAAGAAACTAAATTTAAACTATGAATTAAGAGTTACTACAATAATATTCTAAGAACAGAATGCCAAACTAAAACACAAAAATAAATAAAAACATAAAAATAAAAAATAGATTTATGAACTAAAATGAGGGTAAGATGTATCTACTTCCTGAACAAAAATTGAGCTTAGTAAGCTCTACTCCCTTCCAAAAAATTTTCTATCCATAATAAATGCAGTGTTGAACTAAGATGGTGGAAGTGAAGGTGGCAGGTAGCATGTCCAAAAATCATGCACAAACTTCTCTAAGGTCTGCTTGACTTCCACAAAAGTGTCTTACATGGTCTCAATCCTACCCTACATCCTATCAGATGTGTCTGCTAGAAATCTAACCGACTACTCGTTGGTTACGATGAGCCTTTATCTCCGATGTAACAATATCATCCGCTTGTGGGTCCTCTGCTTGACCTACTATGTCTACATTCTATATATCTTGATGCTCATCAAAGTGGATACCATTCTCCTATAAATACTCCTCTCTTGTTGTTCAATGACAACGTGGCTGAGGCAATAAAATCTTCATTCATTTGAGCATGATGTTGTCAATGCAAGGCATGTCCCCATTAAATGGATTGCCTAAGGTTGGGTGATCAACTGCCTCCACTAGAATCATAGCAATCTAGCCAATGAAAATGATGTGAACATTGGATGGCATTTTCTTCAATTCCTTTATCCTCTATGCTATAATCAAAGCACCATTAATGAAAATACCATCAATCATACAATGAAGGAGAATACTCTAGGATGCATTAACTGTACTAAGGTTATTACGACAATTGTAGACACTTTTAGATAAAAATTGATGAATAATTCTCAAGACATAATCCCTTAAAGCATGAACTTTACACCTTCCTCCTTTCCATGGCTCAGGACTCAGTAGACCTCGGATTCTCTCCTAATTTTTTCAGCAGAGGCATTAGACAACTCCGCTAAGGCATCTAGTAAGAAAACTAAATGTTTCGAAAACTACTTAAAAGTCATATAGTAACCTCTCTTTCTAAGTTTAAAACCCATTGTATCGATATTGTCACTATTTTCCTTAAAATAACACTCGAATGAGTATAAAAAATCACAAGTAAGGCTTGGATAAACTTTAGGCTTATGATCAATAAATGACTCCCAACCAATATATTGAATCAAAGGTAACATCTCATTCCATAGCTTTCAAGTAGGAATATTTAGAAAAAATAGACTGAGATATGCTAGTTGTAATTAGGTACAGGTGCCAAAATATTCAAACTTAGTTGATTTAGCTTTGTCAATATAAGACGGGGTGCATATAGCATATGAGTTTAAAGCTTCGAAATGCTTAACCTTCTTAGGTGCCACTGAAAAAACAAAGGAAGCAATGAGTGTGTAAAATGACAAACAGAAGGTCAAGAATAACAAAACATGAACGGGACTATATATGACCATGGGCAATGTATTCCATGGTGTATGGCAATGTATTGCAATGTATTTAGCATAGCAAGAAAGAGAATCAAGCGAGCAAGTAAGAGAGGCATGAAGATGTAACAATACTCAAAGGAATGGCAATAAGCAACAGGCAATTATAAAGCAAAAATTATGCCAAAAAACAATGATATAGAAACATCCGTAATAAAAATTAGCTACACAATGTCATGAAAAAAGCATGAAATATGCATTAACAAGCATTATTAATAATGAAGAAGTAGCCAACTAAAATCATGAGTTAAAAGATATGCCAAAAGTGATCAACAAAGTCACTTAGGAATTTCATCGAGCAGGTGGTGTGCACATGTTTAAGAGGCAGAATGATGATCAGTTTGAAGGAAGGTGACAACCAAAATTCACACCAAGCATCACAAGCAAGCAAATTAGAGAGACAATAACCAATTATTGAAAAAGAAGTAGAATTGAAGCATAAATGTAATGTTGAAATGCACCTAAAATATGTAAAGTACCTATACCAATTGCAAGCTTTAAATGAAATGAAATTGTCAAATTAAACAAAAAAAGTCCAAGAATTATTTACTGTAGATCAATTGCAGGAGAAGTGTAGCAAGAAGAATGAGTGAAGTGTGTGATAAAGGTACAAAGTGTGTGGTGCTGAGGGTGGATGAAGAAAGAGAAGAAAAAAAGATGGAGAAGAGGATAAAGTGAGGATGAGAGTGAAGAGAGAGAGGGCAGTGGATAAAAAAGAGGTGGAGGGTGGCGAGAAGGGTGAAGGCACGAGAGCTCAGATGAAATGGGAGTTGGTTATGCGAGGGCGGTATACGTGAACAAGCAAAGAAGAAACAAAAAGTTATAAAGAAGTGAGAAAAATATAAAGGGGCAGTAGGTCAATGCATGGCCAAGCCTGGGTGAAGGCCTAGGCGTGCACTGCCATATAAGGAAAAAAGAGGGATAGCATGCTAACGTGCGGAGGGGAAGAAAGTGGAATGCATGAGAGTGAATGGCAACGCATGAAAGTATGCTGGCTGGCTACCTTGGTGCGCTATTGTGCGGACGGGTAGGCTAGCATTGTGCTCGGCTGCACCAATGGGAACTGGACTTCGAAAATTTTTATGTTCTCAAAATTTTTCTTGTTTCGTGCTAAAACTCTCTAATTTCACTTCTAATTTCTTATTTCTCCTTTATGCCTCCTATAATTTATTTTTCCCTTAAAAATGGCTCTATTTCTTGTAATTAATCAAAATTTCTTCAATTAAAATAACATTACATTCAAAAAATTACCTATGAAGCACAATTAAACCAGTATAATAAAAAATTGATAGACTACTCCCTACTTCTACAATTTACACCCTTAGACTCCCTAAACTTCTTACTTAACTTTGCAGTTATTTAATTCATGAATCTACACTACAAAAAATTAAAACCAACTAAAAACACACAAAATCAAAAATTTACTTACTCACAAATTAAAAAGCAAAAAGGGAAGAGATTTTAAGTTTTAAGTTTAGGAGTTCTTAGCTAGACTTTTAAGCCAGCTTTAGTAGTCCTGAAGCACCATGGTTGCCTCAACAACCTCATATTGTCCAATTTTATACGACTTGAGCCGATAACTATTCACCTTATATTCACATCCATCTTTTGAATTTTTTATGGTCATAACCCCAAAATTATTGCTTGACAAGACTTGATATGGCCCGAGCCATTTGTATTTTACCTTACTTAGAAAAAATCACAAACAACTATTATATAACAACACCAACATGCCTGGAGCAAGGTCTTTCACCTTTAAGCATTTATCATGCCAACACTTTGTTTTCACTTTATATATGTCTGAATTGTCATATGACCATTGTCGAATTTCTTCAAGTTTATAAAGTCGCAATTTTTTCTTTTCTCCTGCACTTTTCAAATCAAAGTTAAGAAATTTTGCAGCCCAATATGCTTCATGCTGTAGTTCGATCTGAAGGTGACATGCTTTTCCAAAGACTATTCTATAAGGAGACATACCTATAGGGGTCTTAAATTTAGTTTTATAGGCCCAAAAAGCCTCATCTAACCTTTGATACCAATCTTTCCTAAAGTTATTCATTGTCTTTTCTAAGATTGATTTCAGTTCCCTATTATATACTTCCACTTGTCCATTTGCTTGAGGATGATACGGTGTAATTACCTTATGGTTGACACCAAATCTCTTAAGCAAGGTTCAAAATTGATGGTTGACAAAATATTTGCCTCCGTCACTTATAATAGCCTTTGGTGCTCCAAACCTATTAAAAATATTTTTCCTAGTAAATTTAAGCATGAATCTAGCATCACAAGTTCCAATAGTTGTTGCTCCTACCCATTTATTAACATAGTCCATAGCTACTAAAATGTACTCAAAACAAAAATAAATTTAGAAATGGTCCCATGAAATCTTTACCCCTACATTGAAAATTTCTACCTCTAACACATTATCTATCGGTATTTCATCCTTTTTAGTGATGTTACATACACGTTGACATCTATCATAGAATTCAATAAAAGACTTAACATTCTAAAATAGAGTACGCAAAAAGAAATCGTAGCATATGATTAGGCCCATGATGACCTCTAACTTCCCCTCCATGGCATTGTCACTTTATATCTGCTTGTTCATCTTTCGTAATGCACCATATAAGCATTTGATCAGGGCAAATCTTGATGAGATATAGGTCATCCCAAAGGTAGTGCTTGGATTCTGCTTAGAGTTTCTTCTTTTGTTGCCAAGTAAAGTCTTTTGGGAGATATCCTCCTGCAAGGAAATTAGCTATATTAGCATACCAAGGAGTCAAATCTTCATAAGTATATAGAGCATAAATTATTCATCAGGAAATAAATTAAAAATTTCTCCCTTTTCAATATTAGCATGATTCAATCGATAAAGATGATCCGCCATAAAATTCTCAGCTCCCTTTTTATCTTCTATCTCCACATCGAACTCTTGTAACAGCAAAACCTATCTAACGAGTCTTAATTTGGAATCCTTTTTTGCAAAAAGATGTCAAAGCACAACGTGATCTGACCACACTATTATTTTTAAACAAATGAGATGTGGCCTAAATTTCTCAAAACTGAATACTATTGCCAAAAACTCCATTCCTATGGTGGTGTAATTCACTTAAGCTCATGTGAGTGTGTGAATAAATGGTATGAAACATTTTCTCCTTCCTTTGTTCTAACACTACTCTTATTGCAGAGTTACTAGTATCAAATATTATCTCAAAAGGCAGGTTCCAATCCGGTGATGCTAAGATATGTCTTGTAATTAACTTATGTTTTAATTGATTAAAAGCCTACAAACACTTATCATCAAAGTGAAACACAACATCTTTAAGTAGTAAATTACAAAGTGGTTCAGCAATATTAGAAAAATCCTTAATAAATCGACGGTAAAACTCGATATGACCAAGGAAACTTCTAATTCCTTTAACATTTGTAAAAGGAAGTAATTTTGCAATTACCTCTACCTTTACCTTATCAACTTCAATACCATTTTCAGAGATTTTATGCCCTAAAACAATGCCTTCCCTAACCATGAAAAGATATTTTTCCTAATTAAGGACCAAGTTAGTTTCCTCACATCATTTTAAAACCATTGCTAAATAAGACAAACATGACTTGAAATCACGATCATATAAAGTAAAATCATCCATGAAAATTTTCATGAATTGTTCAATAAAATCATGAAATATGGCTATCATGCACCTTTGAAAATTAGCTGGGACGTTACACAAACAGAAGGGTATTCTCCTATAGGCAAATATGCTATAAGAGCATGTAAATATGGTCTTTTCTTGATGTTTCGGGGCTATAAGAATTTGCATATACTCAAATAACCATCCCAAAAATAGTAAAACGTATTCCCAACTAATCTTTCTAATATTTGATCAATAAAAGGCAAAAGAAAATGATCTTTCCTAGTGGCACTATTTAACCTCCTATAATTAACACACACTTTCCATCCTATTACTATTCATGTTAGGATCAACTCATTATATTCATTAGATACTACAGTTATACCCCCCTTTTTAGGTACACATTGCATAGAACTTACCCAACTACTATCAGAAAAGGGATAGATTATACCTACATCAAGTAGTTTCAATAACTCATTTTTCATCACTTCTTACATAGCTGGGTTGAGTCTCCTTTGGGGCTGCACCATCGGCTTGACATCGATCTCTACTGGTATTCGATGTGTATAATAACTAGGGCTAATTTCTTTTAAATCGGAAATTATTGATCTAATTTGTCCCTTGTGCTTTTAAAGGATTTTAATAAGCATATCCTCTTCTAAAACTGTCAACAAAGATGAAATTATTACTGGTTTTGCATTATCTTCTAAAAACACATATTTTAAATAAGAAGAAAGAGGTTTAAGGTTAAGATTTTCTTCCTTAGGACGGGATAATTCATCCTTCATATTTCCTTCTTCATTGTGCTCTTTCTCTAAATCCTGTACCAACCCATCTTTTTTTGTTTCTAATTCCTCCTTTTTCTTTGGATGCATTAGACACTCTTTAAACTCATCATCCAACATAATTTCTTCTTTTTTTCTTTGATACACTTTTCAACACTATCAACAAAGTTGATCGACTTATCAAAGTCATTTGAGGGAATTCATTACCTTGTTCATATTAAAGACTATATTTTCCTCATTAAACCTTATGGTGACCTTTTGCCCATGAACATCAATTAAAGCTCTTGCCATATTCAAAAAGGGTCTTCCAACTATCAATGATATTTTTCTATCTTCCTTCATATCCATAACCACAAAATCCACTGAAAATATGAAATTTCTTACTTTCACCAACAAATCTTCAATAATAACCTTTGGTCTCTTCACTATTCTATCTGCCAACTATAGTGTCATTTGCGTTTCCTTGATATCAACTAAGTTTAATTTTCTGCAAATTGAAAAAGGCATCAAATTAATACTAGCACCCAAATCATATAATGCATAACCAACAAAATTTTCTCCTAACTCACATGGTAATGTAAAACTACCAGGATCTTCTAATTTTGCTAGAATTTTATTTATTAAAATAGCATTGTAATTTTTAGATAAATAGACCATTCCTACACCTTTTAGCTTTTTCTTATTCGTGAAAATCTCTTTTATAAATTTAGCATAAGCTCTTTCATAAATTTAACATACTTAGGCATATGCAATAAAGCTTTAGCAAATAGTAAATTTACATACAACTTTTTAAACATGTATAAAAATCAAGTTAATTGCTAATTATGCTTCTCTTTTCTAGCTATAGATGGGAAAGGTAACTGAGATTCATCAAGAGTAGTAGAGATAAGTTTTTCCTTACCATTACCTTTCTCAATCAGAGGAGATACTTTCTCAATAATTTCAAAGTTAGAAGCAATTACCTGCGTTGTTGATAGATGGATTCTTACCGAATTTAGCTTCCTCTAACTCTTTCCCACTTTTTAAGGTTACTGCCTTGTCTTCCTCCTTTGGATTACAATCTACATTAGATAGAATGGTTCCTTAATCTCTATTAGATAATGAATTAGCAAGTTGCCCTATTTGATTTTTTAGGTTCCTAATGGATGCATCTTGATTCCTTATCCAAATAACTTGGGATATCTACCTAGCATCATGACTAGCTATAATTGCATTTTAGGAGGCCATAAAATTAACAATCATTTCTTCTATGTTTGATTTCTTTTCTGGTGGGGGTTAGGGTTTTTGGAATCAGGTGGTTGATAAGACTGTGATTGATATGCTAATGGTTAATATGGTTGGGCTTGATTTTTGTACGATTTATAGTTCTTACTATAGGAGACTTAATTCTTGTTAAAGGGAGCCCTAGGTTGAGGATTAGAAATGGCTATTTGGTTCCCTTCTCTTCATGCAAAATTAGGATGATTTCTCCATCTATTGTTATAAGTATTGCTATAGGGATTTAAAGCATTCACTTCCTTTACTAATCCTTTGCCATTTTTCGGCCTATATGCTCCTTGATTTCCTGTATAACCATCACACTCGTTAGACAACATAAATACATTTTTAGTCTTAAGATCATTTATTTCTCTTAAATGCCATTTTCTCATTAATTCCATTTAAGCTTTAAGCATAGTTATTTTATCCACACTATGTACTCCATGTTTCTTTTGTGTAGCCCTAGAAGTTTTCCATTGAGCATCATTGGTAGCCATCTCATCAAGAAGTAAGAATGCATCTTTAGGAACTTGATTTATGAAGCTACCATTTGATGCTGCATCTAATGAGGACCTCGTAGATTGATTAGCACCTTCATAAGAAGATATGTATTAGTTAATAAATAGGAAATTCATGGTGTGGATAGCTTTTCAAAAGTCTCTTAAATCTTTCCCAGGCTTCATGGAATGGCTCCTCATAGAACTGTTGAAAGTCGTTGATTTATTTTCTAATAAAGGCTATTTTAATAGGCAAAAAAAATTTACACAATAAATTTTCTTGCATTTGTTGCCAAGATTGAATGGATTGATTGAGTAACATTTGTAACTAGTCCCTAGCCTTACCTATAAGAGTAAAAGGGAAAAGTTTGAGCCTAATAGCATCAGTGGATACATTCAAAATTTGTAAAGTATCCTTAATTTCTAAGAACATGTCTAGCTGTTGAACGGGATCCTCTATATCCGAATCTGAAAATTAATTTCTTTGTACTATTGTGATGATAGCGGATTTTATCTCAAAAGGTTGGGGATAAGGTATCCTAATAGTCCTATGTTCTTCATTTCACCTAGGAATAACGTAATCTCTAATAGTTTTAGGTCTAAAGCCATTCCTTTGAGTTTGATGAGGTTTATTTTGCTCTTTTATCCGAAGAGGTGGTGGATCATTTATAGGTAAGTTTTTGCAAGGTAGGCCATCGATTTTAAGAGGTGGTTCTATCTTTGGATCATTTATGTTTCCTCATAATCTCCTTATCCTATGAAATGTCCTTTCACTTTTAGGGTCTATAGGTAGAATTGGATTATTTCTCACCATAAACTAATCACATTTGCAAAATCAAAAAAAAATAAAATTAGAAAATAGATAAAGAAGAAGAAGAAAAGAACACATAATAATCCACTTTAAAAATCACAACAAGTAAACAAATAACAATGTTTCATTAGCAACAGCTCCAAAAACTTGATCGGTGTCTAGTAAATGTCCTAGATCGGCTAGTTATACTGGAAAATATAGATTAAGACCCTAGATATCGAACCCAAGGGAAACTTGTGTTTATATGAAAAAGAATTTTGAGTTTTACAAAGAAATTTGTGTATAAAAGAGAGAAGGAAAATCCCAAAGGTTATAATTTCGAAACTTAATTAAAATTGAAAAAAGAAAATTAAACAGGTAATGAGAAAATTTAAAATAAATAACTAAAGTAAACTAAATCTTAAGTATATAGAATTGAGAAAAAATCAATATTAAAACAACTTTCACTAAAAGACTATCCACCTTAATTTATAATGTAATGACTTAAATTCAATAGAAATACTAGTGGTTATGAAAAAACCAGATGAAATAAAGCCTAATACCTTGAATCAATAATATCTTTCTTAATCATCAAATTCTCATTTTAAGAATAATTTAACACTTAGCATAAAAATCCAGTTTATATTTCTAAATATTCATTAAATTATTTCACAAGAAATTTCAACTTCAATTTATTCTTAGTTCTTACTCTCTTAGTATTAACCAATATTATCAATACATAACCACCTCAAAGTTAGAAAATAATCAAGCATAAACGGTAAGAATTAACCCAAAAACATGAAAATCAGTGACAGTGCCTAAACTAGTTTTTAGTTATTAATTTAATAAACTAACAATTAATCTTAACATAATCAAAGATGAAAATATGCTTAAAACCAAGAAATAATTAACTAATATTGAAATTAAAGTTTAATCAAGTTATCACAATACAAATTAAGGATTCAAGTATCCTTTAGCAAAAGTAAAGAAACTACTCACTACTTATATTGAAAATTAAAGCTAAACTAATGAGAAGAGTAAAAAACAAAGAGTTACAGAAGCTTCCTTAATAAACTTGTATAGAAAAGTCAGAGAAAACCTCCTGTACCTTGGTTTTGTTCCTCACAAACTAAATAAAAAACTAACAAATGTAAAAAGCTGAACTAATTTATGTTTAAGTGATGAAGTTTCTACTTGATGATTCTCCTACTTCATGATGTTGTTCTGGTATTTTTGTTGAGAATTTATGGGCAAAAATAAGGAATTCTAGCTTCAAAAGCTTCCTAAATTAGAATAGGAAAAGAACTCTACTTATTAGGAATGTTCGTTGAACTGGGATTCTTGATATACGGCCAAACAATTTGAAGAACAAAACTTTGCATTGCCATGTGAAGATTTTCTCCTTGGGTTACACGACCAAGCAGCTTTTCCCTTTTTCCTTTACATGGCCATGCATAGGCTTATAAAGCCTTGTACAACCAAGTAGGAATAATGCCTTTATGATGCACGATCATGTATGATTTCACTGCACTATAAGTAATTCTTTAACTTTTACTCCATTTACATAATATCTTCATATGTGGCCATTCATAGTTTCATGCATGGCAGTGTTACATATCTTTGGACTGAACGTTGAATTCTTGCTTTAATTTCTCAAAATTACGAATTTGACCTAGAACTTTTCATTTCTTTTAATTAAGTCCTTTTTTCTTCATTTTCTTAAAAATACCAAAACTTATAGTTAACCCTTAAAACACAAATTTAATCAATTAAGCTAAAATTCAACTAAATTAAAGCCAAATAAACTCAATTAAACACCTAAAATCACACTAAAAATATCATATAATTCACAACTCTATATTAAGTTGTATTCATATCCATCTCATGAATCTCTTTTAATTATGTCAACCTTTCAGCTTTGGATCATCCCCTTTAAACCAGTAAAACCCAAATCAATCACACATATACAAGAAAAAAAGGAAGTTCCTATAGCAACTCCCATGATCAATTTAATTAAACCAAGTTCCCATACCTGTTATTAAGGCTTCAACTATTCCATTAATAATCTTTTTCTAGCTTTTTAACTTGATTGCTTCCCTTCCTTACACATAATAGATAACAACCATAATCTTTTTAGATCTCTAATTCCATAAATTGAAAGTAATAAAGGAGAGAAAAAAGATCTTCAAGAGGAGGAAACATTATCTATAAGGGACTAACTCATCCAACCCTAAGCTATCTTTTTCACCAATCCGTAACCAAAGAAAGAGATTGTATCTCCCTTCTCTCTTCCTTGAGCCGATCTCCCCCTCTCAAAAGCTAATAAAGTTTCTTCTTCAAGAAGCTTTTATAGGAGTTAGTGGGGTAAATATTCCAAAATTATCTTTCTAAATTTGCCCTTATACTCTTTTACCCTTATTAAATTATATTTCTTATACTTTAACCCAAAACTTCTAATTTAATTCAATTGCATCCCTTTTTGAAATTATAATTTAAACCATACTTATTTACATACATGCTTAATTACCAAAATACCCCTCATAGGACTCTGACTTCAATACTGCAAATAAAGTTGACATCACCTTATTTTTAACCATAATCCTCATTAATTTTCCATAATCCGATTAGGGCAAAGGTTGGGGCCTTACATTCCCTATGTGGGTACACCTTGTATAAAGATCAAGAGAGAAGCAACTATTTGTTGAAGGCCACTTCAGAAAATAATTTGATATAATACTTTCTTTTGATGACCTGTATTTATGTAAGCATTATTAATTTTTTTAGTATTTATGCTTTCTTCTTTTGGCTTGTATATGTGTGCAAAACTTTGTACATTATTAAATATGGTGCATAGTGAAGTATAAAGTATTTATGGACTTTGAAGTATAACTCATATTACTATTAGTGGTGATGTATGATGTAAGGTAGCTTCTAATTAGAATTGGTTAGTGACATGAGTTCCAATTTTGGTATCTTGTATGTGACTGTGATAGTATTCTTTATTATCATTTCACTAGTGTTATAGGGAGTGCTACATTTACAGACAAAAATAATTATTATCTTGATTATCATTAACCCTATCTTTATCTTCAACTAATCATCCATTTTCACCTTGAAAATTGAGACTTATTTTCTACTAATATAAGCTTTCATGTACTTGGTATAAGCAGTAACAATGACATCAAATAAGTGTAGAATTTATACAGGATTCCCTTAACTTTAATAACATATGTGCATTCATGCCATGGCTAAAACTTCCAGGTTGGGCATCCCTAAAAACCACTTACACCTTATCAATATTGTTCTTCATTCCATGATTCAGATCCATTGTGATTACAATTATAATATTGACCGGAGTTAATAATGAATGAGAAGCATGGAAAAAATGAAGGTATAATTTAATTATACTTCAACTTAATTAGTTAGGGTTTGAGTATATCCAATCTACAAAATGGTTGGTGAAATTTTAATTCTATTTGAGAATTTCACTTTTAGGAAAAATAAATATTTGAAATTGTGTATATCCTACATATTTCAAAACTCAAACATAAACTTTGTGGTTTATGGGTAGTGAAGGCATTAATGAAATTTAAATATCATTGACTACCACCATATATAGCACCCTATACCTTACTATATGAAATCGAGTATTAGACATTATGATTTCAGCTTACTTAATGATCTCATGTTATTAATTGTGGGAACATATTTCAGTGAACATTTTTTCAACCACTTCATTACTTTTTATTTTTTGGCTACTATTCATTTAGTTTTTTTTTTTTTGCAACATAATGATTGTAAATGCTCCTTCCTGTCCTGCTCATTCAAACTTAAACACTCCCACGATAAGCATAGTTATCAATCCAACAATCATTATATCACAATATTGTACATAATAGGTCATATTGTAGTACACATAAACACTACCATTCTTAATATGACTTTAAAATATACATAATATTCATCTTGTTACACAAGTTCATATAAATATTTATGCCATTACAAGAATACATCTCATCATTTTAATAGAGCTCCAAATTTGCATTGGTTGATCTATCCCTTCAACCTACTTCTAACTACTCAAGATTTACCTATATGCAGTAAACAAACTAAGCTTTAAGAAATATATACTTAATAATGGATAAGATACAACCATTTTCCATGTGCACACATATAGTGTACATTCTTTGAGTCACATACAAAATTCATTCTCTTATGGCATATCAGATATTTATTAGGCAGATAAAATTTAAATTCAATAAATAAAATCCAAATAAACATGTTTTTTCACAGATTTTAATTCTGATCACCATATATTATTTAGTATAAATAAAATAACTAAATGATCACATATTATTATTTAGCATAAATAAATTAACTAAATGATCACATATTTATTTTTTGAGTTTTCTTACCATTATTTTCCAATAATGCTATTTTGTCTCTTTATATATTGTTTTGCCCCAGTAATATTCAATGAAAATCAAATGAATCAGATATGTAAGATTAGGATCCCAAAAACCCAATTTGTCAAAATGAATAGGTCAAACGCTTCGCTACCTGTATAATGCTAACTATATGACTATATAAACTACAATTAATCTATAAATGCAAGTTTCCATGACTTGGAACTACAACATATGTCCTCATGGCTAGCCAATTATTTCTTATACTTTTGGTTTCATTGCTAATTACTAAGAGCAAAGTAATTTCCTCAATTTATTTTAAATTTTAAATTTAAGATCTCGTCACATAATATCATTTATGCACCAATAATCAAGTTTATATCTTATTTTTATTTCATAATCAAATCTCAACTCATACTTTCTATCTTTAGAATCACTATTTCAAAAGTTCACATCATTTATATTCCTTTTCAAAGGATAAAAGTGAGCACTTCTAAATTCATACACATTAGGTTCGACCAAGCCAACTAAATGCTACCATTGATGCTACATTTATGAATGTATGATGAATACTCATGAATCATACTAAAATTACCTTTAATATGCAAGAATATCACTAATTCCTACTTTATAGACAATTCAGTCAAGACTTCATCCACACACTTAAATTCAATTTTTTTTAAACTAAAAGCTATAATTAAATTGTCAATTCATTTAAAGCATGATTATGAAGTCACTTAAGCATTTTGGCATATACATCAAAATTTCAAAGAGTTACATAATGTATACCAATTGAGAAAAATGTAAATTATAAGTCTAGAATCCAAATTAATCACATATACAATTTCATTTATCATCCAATTAAAATCTTATAGTATCAATTTCAATTAAATTCATCATTTATCCAACACTTGATTACAAACATAATCATACATAAACATGAAAAAAAGAAGTATTAGTATCCATAAACCTAGCTCAATTTCATTTGTTTCCTTCTTTATCAGGATTTTTCTTTCTTTTTACCTTTCTTTTCTTTACTTTTTTTCCTCTTGTTGTTCACATGGAATATTATGGAAGACATTAATCTTCCTATCAACCTTGAAATTTTACACCAATTCTTTACTTAGCAAGTCAAGGAGAGAGTGTAGAGAATTATTCTTATGATTTTAAGGCTTAATTTAGTGTTTTTGGGCTAATTCGTTCATGGATGATTAAAGAAGAAGATGAAGAAGGAAGAGAGAAGAAGAATTCAGCCAAGGATGGCAAAGAGTTGAAATTTTCTTGAAGTTTTCGTACTTATATAGTATGAAATGAAGGGCCAAGATTTAATTGATCATTATTCAATTTGATGGTCCATATTGTGCCAACTGTCATTCCCTTATAAATCCCATATTTCTTTATTTTATTTCCATCAAAATGACTTGCATAAAGATAGACAAATTATTTTTTAGGTGTGTAAAGTTTCAGGTCAAATCTATATCATTTCAATAAATTATTTGATACGCAATAAATATACCGATCCGATAATTTACTTTTCTCTCTCAATTGCATTTTTACTTTTCAGCATTAAAATTGCCATTATTTTTGTAGGTCTTGAACTAAATTTTAATCTTCGTCAAATTCAGGATCGAAGTGTGCACTATTTGCACGAAGCCCTGTTACTTATTCCTATTTTCGACTTTTGATGACCTATTCAATTTCAATTTCACCTCAAATTACATCCATAAACTCTATAGGAATTGTACTTTCTAATGCTTGAAAAGGTACATTACAGTACTAGGTAGTATTATTCATTCCAGACGGCACTTTTCACGGTTTGAAAAGTACTATTCATGACACCATAATTTTTGAGCCATTACACCATGTCATCAATTCGGTCCATTCTGGCCAAATTTATCTGGCTGAAATGCATTTTCTAACTTAAAATAGGTTAAAGACATAAATAATCAATGTAATCCCTATAAAAGTGAGAAAATGGGGAATTTTGAATAAAGAGCACTCTGTAAATATATTAATTTTCAAAACCACATAAAATTAATTTATAATTATTTTTAATTTGTATTAGATTATTAGTGAATCAGTTATTATTTTAACACATAACACTACGAATTTTTTTTTATCTGATAAATCTAAAAAATTATGTTCTTTTTTCATTTCATTACAGTACCGTATGTGCTAATGTATCTCCAAAAATGTAACTACAAATAATTGAGAACCCTTCAAGTAAAGAGGTTATGGAATGAATGGTCAGATCATATCATATTTGGTTTTCTAAGCATTACATGGACCAAAAAAGTATTTTAAACGGGTCATTTTTTTTTTTCGCTAAAGATCGAGAGAAGTTTGGCTTCTCTTTATCTTCCAATAGAAGCTCCTAAGAGTGACCATTGGATGAAAAGCACAAAAGCAATAAATAAAATAAAATAACAATAATTAAAAAAAAACCTTAAAGTAGGAAAATGGGCCACTCTCTGACTTCCACTAACAATATTCCAAACACATAAACAAATAAAAAGTGAGATTTCCAATCAAATGACATCCCCACACTCACTCCCTGTTCTGGAATTCAATTATTCCTTTTTCTCTTAATCTAAAGCTATTCTGCCACCTCCATCCACAATGTCAATTATATATTGCTCTATTACTAAATTCAACGCCTATTTTATTTATTCAAATATGGTGAAGCCCTAAGGTGATTGTTAGTAAATCTTAGTTTTTGATTGTCAAGTTAATGAATAATATTGTCTACAATATATCTAACGAACGGTTAAATAGAGAAAAATACTATATATATATAGAGAGAGAAATATGCTAATTAAGGTTCAAATATAATACTAATTAAATTAACAACAAATAAGTTAAACAATTTTTTTTTTCTTCTTTGCCCTAAAAAAATAAAATCAGCATCTATTCTCATTCCTAATCCATGTTTTTAATCATATAATTCTTAAATTATTACAACAAATTATAATGCTAGGAAATGGTCCCTATAATGGCAACCTCTATCATTTGGCAGTAGCTGGCCCAAAATTAGCCTTCTTGTGAATTTTTTTTTTTTTTTTATCTTGTGTTGTATCTTCGTTATCAATTTTTATCTTATCGTTCCCAACTTGTCTAGGGTTTTTTTCCGATAAGATAATGTCTATTACAGGCTTCTAGTTGCAGTGAATTTGTTCCTTTTTCTTTCATCTGTATGTTCCTCCATATGTAGGGGTCCAAAAATCAACTGTCTCATGCGTCACCGGAAAAGTACTTGAAATCGGCACCAGGCATAACCCTCTGCTCCTCAGATCTTGTTTTTGTGCTTCTTCGTCCTTAGATTTGTCTGTACAACTCTGCATGTTCTCACAACGATCTTGCTTCATTAATTAAATAAGTTTCATTCTTTTCCATTTATAATTCATTCATATGCAATGAAGAATATGAATATTTTACCTGCTGGTGGTTCATGGCAGTTCCACTTTCCATGTATGGGGTACTTAGGACCTAAAACAATTTTACACATATAAAATAGGAAAAAGAAATAAATGCATTCTTTTTATAGTATTGGGATTGATTAGCTAAGTTTATTAAAATTTTCAAGATAGAAAAATAGAATTAATTTTATCCATATAATTTATTCTAAATATAAATTAGGTCATAAAAAAAAGAAATAAAATACTTTAACTTCTAAAATATTGCAACTAAAACTGTTTTAGTTGAAAAATCATACTTTCAATATTACAATACATATATGATAAATTATGTCAATTTAAAATATTCACACGGCATATTAAGAGGTTACACGCGATATTTTAAAATATTTCAAATTGATATAATTTGCCATATAAACATTTCTATGTGGAATTTATGATTTTTTAATTAAAATGTCTTTAATTGTAATATTTTAAAAATTAAAGTATCTTACTAGAGAAAATTTCTTTTCATTATTATGGTATAATTGAAGTCACCTAAAATAAAACTAACCCAATAAATAGCAAGATATATGTGTGTGGGGGGGGGGGGGGGGTACCGTGGACTTACTGTTATTTGTCCATGGAGGAATTTGATGCAGTCAATAGCTTCAGTTAGTACTGAGGCTGTATCAGTCTGACACAATATGGCATCATAATTAAAAAATAAATAAATCAATGATCCTTTGTTTTCTACAAGAATGTAAAATGGCCCATCACTGTTTCGTATAATCAAGCAAATAAATCAAGAAATATTTTACCTTTCCGAAAGGGGCAACCAATTGTTGTAGCGCAGTGATTCTGTCCCCCATCTTCTCTTTTCTCACCTATGAGAAATATATCAAAATGTTTCCAAAAAGAATCCTCATAGATTATCAGAGATGTGGTAAAAAAAGACATCAATTACTATAGATATATAGATGTTGTAAAGAAAAAAACTAAGATAGGAAGATAATTCGGTGCTTCGTACACTATGCACCATTCAATAATATGATATGTTTTAGTCATTTTGTTGAATAGTGCGTACCCGGATTAACTCTCATTAAGACATGAATTGGTGTTTTATAGGCAAGTAAAAAAGATAAAAGAGTGCAGGTAAAAGGTTTGATTTTACCTTAATGGCTGGGACTGGTGATATTGTTTCATTTCTAGGCCTTTCTGTTTGTAGTTCACTTCCAACTTTTTTCACTACTGTACTAGAATCCCGTACTTCAGATATATTCTGCTGGAAAATGAGTGAACCAGAAGATTTGAATTTCAATACATTTTTTATTAATTCTATACATAATAATCAAATGCTGATTTCAATGCATGAAAGGCCTTGACTTCTATGAAAAAAAAGAAAAAAAAATCATATATGATTACATTTACATATTTACCTTTGGTTTTTGGTCGAAACACGGTGCCAGAAACTGCGATTGCAAAGGGAAAAAGTTGGGACGAACCTCATTCATGCAGCTACCAGATGCATTCCAAAAAGGAGTGTTATTGGAGAAATGCATTTGGCTATGTGGAGTGTGTTTAGGCGGTGAGTTTCTTAAAAACTGAGGCACTTTCGTCCAGGAACCCACTAATTCATTACTATTAATCCCATAATTAGCCCCATACGAGTAATTATTCATGGACCGATTCTCCAGTGATGACTGCTGTTGTTGTTGATTGTCAGATCCCAATAATCCTTGGAACATAGTTGAAGAGCCTCCGTATATGGATTGCAATCCTTGACTTGTTATACTACTATCATCAGTTGAGCTACTATGAGGACTAAAATGTGGTTGATCTAAAGAAAAGCTCCTCTGATTTATTTGCTTGTTAAAGTGATCATTCACAGAGAAATCATTAAACATTTTTTCTTGCTGCTGCTGATAACTTGTGCTTGAACTCAAGTTCTCTTGCAGCAGCGAACGAAAACTGCTTTCCTGCTTCTCACCACGGCTGCAATAACACAAATCCATCAAAATGTATTTTTTTTAATAATAAAAAAAAAGGTTAAGGTTCATTTGATGTTGATGACTTACATCAAGGCTTGGTTCCATTCCATTGCCTGAGAAGAAAGGCCTAAATTCATCATATGCAATTCACTACCAGATTGAGGTTGCTGAAGCTTATGGTCATGAAAACCTACACAAGTATCCGCTGACTCTATAGAAGATCTTCCTACTTTGACATCCACGATTTCCGATGGCCAAGAGAAGTTGCCTAAACCATTCAGACCAGAAGAAGAAGAAGACGAAGAAGCAGAAGCAGAAGAAGACGAAGAAGATGATGATGAACCCGTAGTATCAAACCGGTTTCTTGATGAGTCCCACCAGTTGTTACTGCTTGTGTTATACTCATCCGTCATGGCTAAAGAGAAAAAGAATTAGACAAATCTGGTCCAGCTGCGGCTTCTTGATTTACAGGTGTTTTTGTTGTACTAAGATTCTTGGGTTGAACTGTTGTGTTTCGATGGTTTGCATAAAATGATAGAAAACGGTTCGCTGCATCTAAAGGGTATTTATAGTCAGAGAAGAAGCCATTTCAGCCTCCGACTGCGTAATTGAAAGAAGTAACTGGAAGGAATGTTGGTGGTTGACATTTCTAGGGGTGAGTGATTAGACAAATGAAACCACATTTTCAATTTTCTTTATTATTATTATTATTATTATTATTATTATTATTATTATTATTATTATTATTATTATTATTATTATATCATACATCCAATTTTATTTAAATACTTAAACTTTTTTATTAACTTATTGAACACCTCAAATATACTATTTAAATCATTAACGATGACATGTCAAAATGCCTGACCAAACTAAGAAGTTTATTTGGGAATTATTGAACAGAATAAAGAAATATGAAGAGAAAGAGAAGCAAGGAAGGCTGCTAAGGATTCTCCATCTGCATTCTCTCCATGTCTTGCAATTTTGGCTCTTGGGTGATGTTTGATGGTGCAGTAATTGGCCCTTTTTGTGGGGGGGTTTTTGGCTTGTAGTTTTTTAATTTTTTTTTAAATTAACGTAATCTTGTCAAAAAGTGTATTTTATTACCTTCTAATTGTAATAAATATATATATATATATATATATATATATATATATATATATATATATATATATATATATATATATATATACTAATAATGGAAGGCAATATGTGCATATCACCAATTTCAAATGTGGGTTAATTTCACTCACATACCTTAGATTGTTCTACTTTTAATTGAAAAGTAACAAAATAAAATTTTTTTAAAAGTTAAAAAAAAAATATTTTTAGCAAAATTCAAGAGGAATCATACTGAAAATTCTTGTCGGCCGCTACACCTACCTAACACATGGTATAGATATTATATGAGTAAGAAGATATAAAGTGTAAAAATTTTATAAATTTTTAAAAATATTTTTACACGCGTAATCTTTTTATTAATCGTGATATGACAGCTGTTGTGATACTCGCCGTAGGTGGCAAGTTGATCTGATAACTATGCGTTATACATTTAGATGAGATATACGATGTAACATGCTTATAAAATTTATTGATAAGTTCATTTAGAAATTCAGTCAAAATGATTTTTTTTTAAATATTTATCTAAATTAATATATTTTTTTCATTAAAAATATAATATTTCAATGATCATAAAGTAAAATTAACTCCAAATTTAGGTGAATAATAGATTTTTTTTATACCAATTTCATATGTGCAAAACATCATTTATAAGGTTGAAAAGAAATTTTTGCCAACTAGAGGTTGGATTAGACCTGGCAAAATTGATCAAAACCCATGAATCGATCCAAATTTATTCAAAAAAATTAATCCAAATCCAACCCAATCTAAATGAATACCCACTTGGTCAATCCAAAACTGACTCATTTTATTTTTCAACCCAACCCAATATCCATTGGGTCAACCCAAAATTGACCCATCATATATTTCAACCCATTGGGTCATTACCCAATAGGTTTGTCTAAAATCCTTTTTTTTCATTGATGCTGAGTTTCTTGGTCCTGTTATAAGTTCAAATCAATATAAGAATCGGAAGGCAAAACTTCCAAATATCGATTTGACGGATTGTTCAATCGACATTGATTCTTTAGGATGTTGGGGATTGGTAATAAGTGAAGCTGAGCTCGAGCTAGCTACTACCTCCATTGTTGTAATAGTTGTTCTGGCGAGGGCAGATTTTTGGTCTTGTAATTGCCTTCTTGAATGATTGCATCCTCTATTTGTATGCCTTTTGCAATATTTCTGATCGGCATTAGCAATTCTTGAACACCGTCATTTCTTTCCATCCGTTTTGTGGCACCTTCCAAGCTCGGCCTTGACCCAACCCACTTGAACCAACTACAGGTTTGGCGAAGAGATGAAATATACTGGTCTAGCAGAGTGTGGGAGAATGGGAGTTTTGAATTAGCCCGTGCTTACCAAAAGAATAGACATATACGATTTCATTTTCATTTCAACAGAGGATGAGAAGTACTTCTCATATTCTATAAAGAACAAATATGTGATGTCCATGTGGGATTTGGATCTAATAGGTGAAATTACAGTGTTCACCCTGGACCGTAGATTTTCTAATACATGGATATTCGAAACCACCGGTGGGTGCAGGTCTGGTTTGAAGAATTCAACTGCAATTTGCTTATCAAAACATTATCCCACAGTAGTTTGTTCCTCACATTCGACAACTACCATAAAACCATACACATCTCCTCAAATTTATATGTACTTAAATAGTTAAAATACAAGGCAAGAAGATATATCAATGGTGAAGAAGAATCCTGGATATGTGAATCAAATGAACCCCATACTTCTTTGGCAAATCAACATTTAAAAAAAAACATGGGAAACATCCACCACCTGGATACATAATAAACAAGAAGGAGATATATCAATGCCCCTCTTGAGTAATCTAGCCCAAATCAGCAACACATCTCTTATAGCTCGTCATAGAAAATTTTACACTTTTGGGGGTATTTTCAACTTCCAAATAGCCCTCAAAATATGATTAGAATGGGTAAAGCTTTCCCTACTCCTACCTCAAAATATAAACTAGTCCATTTTGATTTAGAATAAAATATTATTGAATTATAAATGTTATAAGAATAAAATATAATTTTAGATCACTTAAAGAATTAGTTTTAGGGTCGGGATTAAAGTCATATGTATAAATGCCAGTAGGAGTGGCTTCTGCGTAAATGCCAAATAAAAGGGTTTAGTGGCCTAATTGTTGGACAAGTTAAGTTAAATATATTTTATAATAGTTATGAACCTCAGATATTTAATTTAGTTGCATTTGGAATTCATGTGGATAATTAAATCTAAGTCTACATAAAAAAAAAGCCTAATGACCTTTACATATGGCCTTAAAAGGGCCTAGAATGGATTTAATTGAGGCTTAAATTAATTAATAATTATAGCAGCCCATCTAAATTAAATCTCACAAATTTTAAAAACTCCTAAACCTATTAGACAAAGGCTTTTAACCTAGGATATAAAAGCATAAGTTTGGTGGGATTAGGAGATAATCCCTTTACCTTCCTTTATTCTCTTTGACTGAATTCTTCCTATAGCCATAAAAGAATTTTGGCTGCTGCCCTTAAGTTTCACTTAGTTCTTTTGTTTTTTCTAGTGTGGATCATGCATTAAAGGTGTTTTTCATTAGAAACTATTATAACGGCCTTTCTATCGAGTTAGTCCTATTAAGCAAATCATTATCACCACACAAGCCTTCATACATTGATATCTATATTCATGTAAAAATATTTACATACCATCATTAGATTCTCATACATCCATGATACATTTTCAATTCTACCATTTACTTGTACATATTCACTATTATTACATCATATGTTACTATAGTTGAGTAATACATTTACATTACAATTACAAGATTAAACATTTATACAGGATATTAACAAAATATTCATTTACATCGAGGTGCTTTAATCTTTACCCTTATGTTAACCATCCTTAAGTAGACCTTATCCTTATACAACCTTATAAGAGGTACCTATACGAATAAAATACTAGTGTTATGCTATAAAACTTAGTGGGAAATATAAATTTTGAGCAACCACTCACAACGGTCATTCCCAAATATGCAAGCAAACAAGCATGTAAATAAATAATTTTTACTAATTTATGCAGTATTGACGATGGTGAATAGCAATAAGAAACTAAATAAACAATATTATAATGCTTTCATTATTTAACATTGCAAACTCATATGTAAATGCATATGCTTTTATGCAAATAATTGTTATATTTACTTGTCATTACCATATTATTGGTCATGTGTCATTTCACTTTAATTTACTTTTCTTCATAAATGTCTACTTAACTCTACGGGTATGGGTAATGGGATACCTGAAGGTGTCAATCACGTGGATTTCCATAGGTGTCAATTATGTAGATACTCGAAGGTATCAAATCTATAGACCTAAATGGGGTAAAGATTGTAATCCCAAGTAGGAACAAATTGTATATCCAAAACGGGTTAAGACCGTAGCAGCTGCAAATACTTTTATAGGCATGCTTATCTATCCACTACCAAGTTCTATACATAGGCATTATTTCACTTTCCATATCACTTTTTGTTTGGATTCTTGCTCTATAAACATTGATGAGCATGTACATACATACTTATTCTTTAATGGAGTATATCTATGTGTTTATGCCTATTTGCATTTAAGTATTCTTCACCATACACTTTAAGTAAATCATAGTACTTTGTATGCATGATGTTATTCTCTCTCTCTCTCTCTCTCTCTCTCTCTTTATATATATATATATATATATATATATATATATATATATATATATATATATATATATGTATGTATGTGTGTATGCATGCATGTATGCATGCATGCATGTATTTCACAAGCATTAATAGAATCATATGCATGAAATTCCTCATGTTCACGTGTAATCTCATTTGTGAGCCATAAATTGTTTATAAGTTCATATGTGTGTGATATATATATATATATATATATATATATATATATATATATATATATATATATATATATATATATATATATATATATATATATATATATATATATATGAATTACATTTTATGTCCTTAATTAATAATTTATAATGTATTAGGAATGCTTAAGATTGATTAAGTGGAGAATTGGCACTAATTTATTGATTAACATTCACATGTATATTGTAATAAGGGAGGGTACTTGGTTGAATTGGTTGGCAATCAAGTAGGGTTGATTACCTTACTATTAGGAAATTTTCCATGTACCTAGCTAAATTGAAGATCAATTCAGTAGAGTTGATCTTAATTCTAGGAACCTGGCTATATTGATCATCAATCCAGCCAATTTAGGTGTTCAACTTCAGTCCAGAATGCCTCACACACGATTGAGTCAAAAACCAATCCAACCGAGTTGGATAACTCTTAAAAACCTTCTATCCAGATTGCATCTACATGGCTGAATTGAGTTTCAATCCAATCAAGTAGGATGACTAATTCCAGTCCAAATGCTTATTATCGAACTTGATTGGAAGCCATCAAACCCAAAATTTGGCAATTTTTACTTCTACCTCCATTTTTCTCTTCTCAAAACTAATGTTTTAACCAACATATTTCCTTAATCTATCATTATTCTACTCACTTCTTTTCCATAATTTCATGAACTTATTTTATCCTAAACTATAAAAATTAATTTACTTTCAAATTACACCTAATTAGTTGCTTAGATAGTCTTATCACCATATTATATAATCCCCCTCAAATTAAGGCTCTTAAGAATTAGTCCAAGCTTTGAACTCTTCATGAGATATTTAGAATTATAATTCTAGTTTCTATGTTAGTTGATTTATAGCCAATATAGATTTCTATAATTTCAATTATGCACAAACCAAATTAAGCAAGTCCAAAAGGAACTTGTAACTTCTTTCATTTGTCTTAAGATTTTCATACAATACCCCCTAATTGTTTACCTACCTAATCACACTATCATGCTTTTATGTAACTTTATAAGGTATTTTTATATCATTCACATAGGTTCATGCCTAGAAAGCTCAGATGCAAGTAAAGTAGGAATTTCCCATACCTTGTGTGATCAAAACCTTCTTCAATCCTTGATAGCCTTTTCCCCTTCTTCTTGCTTGATTCTCTTTCTACAAATCATAATTCACATTTATAAACCTCCATCATTCATACTCAAATCAATTTGTAAAAATTAAAGACAAGAAAGAGGAGAAGAAGAAAAAACTTACCTTTAAATTTCTCTAACCTTTAAATTCTCTCTCTTACTAACCAAAATGCACTAAACTTGAAAGAAGTAGAAAATGTAGAGATTATCAAGAATCAAATGAAAAAATGCTAGAAAATCCACCCTCAAGTGATTGGCTACCAAAATCTTTAACCAAACCCTCTTTACAACTTCTAGAATTTCATAAGTGGCACTTTCCTATTGGCCTGCTTGTGGCCATTAGGAGAAATTCCACTATAATCCCTCATAAATTTTTATCTTTTAAATTGTTTCTCATACTTATTAATTAGTTTAATTTAATCCTCACTTTAGGCCTTTTAAATATGCATATGCATGCTAGAATGTCAAATTACCAATTTATCCCTAACTTTTTCATTGGTACCCTTTATGTCCTATTTCATGTTTCATTACTGCTCCAATTATGCTATTTGCTTATATTCTCCTAGGGTACATGTTGGATCCTTACATTTCTCTCCCCTTTAAAATAGTTTCATCCCAGAAATTCATACTTGAGTTAAATAACTATGGATGTTAAGTTATCATTGCTGCCTCAGGTTCCCAAATTTCTTTTTCAGTACCATAATGTCACCATAGCACTTTTACAAGTAAAATTTGCTTGTTCCTTAATTGGTAAATTTCTCTAGTTAAAATTTCTTTAAATTCTTCATCGTAGGATAAATTAGATTACACTTGAATTTGTTAAACTGGTAATATATGTGACTCATCCAATCGGTATCTCTTTAGCATAAAGACATGGAATTTCTTAAACTAGTAATAGATAACTCCCTTAAAATGTCCTATTTCATGTTTCATTGCTACTCCAATTACGTTATTTGCTCATACTGTCCAAAGGTATATGTTGAGGCCTTACAATTGTGGTTTATGATAACTTGATAAAGTAAATCAACTATTCAACAACCTTGAAGGTGAATTTTTTATTCTTTTAGTTAGATTATGTAATTTAATGGCAATATCACTTAATTATGAGCATAAAATTTTAAAATTTTGCCTTTTATGTGACGCATATAACCTTTAAATCCTAACACTTTACTTGTTTCAGTCATTACATTTTCATATTAGTTTATAGACTCATAGATAGCCCTTCTTGGTATTCCCTTTAGTAATTTCTTAAAGAACATATTGTAAAGAGTATGGCCTAGAACCTATGTGTATTTGGAATAATTTTTACATATAGAAAATCTTTATTATGTATGAGTAGGCATAATTCATTTATTAATGCTATGTTTAATTACATCTTGCTTGATTATATCTTAAATTAATAAATGAAGTCATTGGTATTAGAAACACAATGTGAAGTTAATCAAAGAAAAGTTCAAGATGTGAGATTCCTATGTATACAAATATGTTAATATCTTAATATCTCTAGTCACATTATTAACTAGGTAGGACATTGTTAATATGGATAGAATAAGACTTATTATACTTCTTGAATAATTCAAGTAGTGGTTTTCATAGCTGTGATCATGGATATGATCAAAAGTTAACATACGGATGTTTGTTAGAGAGATAAGTACATTGGAGACCTGCCAAGAAAATCTTCACATGGATATTAAATTTATATCATTGAGGAATCTTTTTATATCAATGATGCATGTGTCTTTAAACTTGAGAACATCAAAGTTATCATAAGTAGTGAGTGGTATAGTTTGACTCCATAACTATTTACCTCCATGAAAGGGTGAATATAGTTAGGAGGATGGATATATCATGATTTACATAAAGATAGTTGAGTGATCAATAGAGAATTCACAATTCAAGATTTATTAAGAGATTTATGACCAATATCTAGTAAGTGTACTAGATCATATAGTAATAAGAAAAATAATATTAAAACCCTGAATATCGTACCTAAAAGAACATGGATTGCTAAGCAAAATACCCAAGTTTTTTAATTGAAAATAAGAACTAAACTAAATTAACAATAAAATATAACAAAAAACAAAAACTAGATTAATATAAATTTAACACAGAGTAAAAACTAAAACACTCTGTTAAAGGAACTATCCACCTCAACTTCCATTGCAATAACTCAATTTCAAAAGTAACACAAGTAATTATGGAAAAACCAGTTAAATAAAGCCATATGGCTTATTCAGACTATCATTCTAAGCATTAAACCTTTCTTATTAGGAATAATTCAACACTTACCATAAAGATCAAGTCTTAAATTCCTAGACATCTATTAAACTCTTTTTCAAACAAACTTAACTTTAATCTATCCTTAGTTTAACTTTTCTTAGTCTTAATCCACTCTTACCAACACACAATTAACTCAAATGCTATCCATACTAATGAATTAACCCAAGAACATACATATCATAGCTCATATTTGAAATCGATCATCAACCATTTTGCAAATGAGTTAATCATCAATCCAACACCAATTAGAGATAAGAAATTGCTCAAGAACTAAGAAATAATCAAACTTACAATGAATTAAAGCTCAAACTAATTCATTACAATAAAATTGTAAGGGTTCAAGTTTCCCTTAGCAGAAGAAAAAAAACTACTTAGCAAACATGATTAAAATGAAAGAAAAAATAAAATAAAAAGATATAATACTCATAAAGCTTTAAACTTTCTCTTGATGTTTTCTTGGAACACCAATAGAAAGCTTGACTCTTTTAGAGAATTGAAAACTAAGAATAAAAGAAAAACTAAGCTAGAACTACTTTACAAAATTAACTAAAGAAAACTAGGTCTAAAAACTAATAAAATTTCATATCTCCATTATCCTCTTCAATTTTGGTATCTTGAGCATCCGTTTATAGCCTACAAAGAAGATGTTTTGTGCCTTGAAACTTCTTAAACCAAGTTGTAAAAGAGTTTTAGCTAACTAGGAAGTTTTTTTTTTGCGTCAATTCATATCATACACTCAAGAAATTGGCTTTAGTCACTCGGCTAACTGATGAAATGCTCAAGAGAGTGGCTTATTCACTCAGCTAAGTGATCTTCTACTAGGATGAGTGATTTTCTTCTTTGGGTGAGTGGTGGGTGAATGTTTTTCTTCTTTGGGTGAAAGAGAGTGAAAGTCCACTTAGCTGAGTGATTTTTCACACTTTTCCATGTGCTTCAAGTCTACCTTTTACGACACAATCTTGCACTCTTTCCCAAATTTACAATTTTCCCCTTAACTTTTCCTTTCTTCAATTTACTCTTTTTTTTCAATTAAGTCCTGAAAAATACCAAAACTTGCAATTAAACCTAAAAACAACCAAATTAACTAATTTATCATGAAATCAACAAAATGAACTAATTTAAACACCTAAAAACACATTAAAAATATGGTATGATTCACAACTATCAATTTATCTCATAAGTTCTAAAATATCCTTATTTAGAAAATCTCTTATTAGAGTAAATTGCACAAGTGAATAAGATTCACTAAGGGCATTTTGAGAACAAAGATTAAACATTAGTAGAACAGATATATTGAGGTTTATATTGGTTGACTTTTCTATCACTTGGATACTCATGATATTTTACTAAAAGTCTTTCATGATTTATTTACATACATATGGATAAATATTAATTGGATAATTAACATAATAATTTAAAAGAGTTTGAACCATGCAATTCTATAATTGTTGTTACTAAAAAACTTAATGGGTCTCACACTTATAGGGAAAGGGAATTTTGGCAAAAATACAACATTAGATATTATTATGGACTAAGAAAAATAAGAATAAAAAAATTATTTAAAAGGGTTTAATTAATTGTCCATGCACAGAGGACTCCTAGAGGAAGCCTACACATAATTTGGAGAAATAGGCCAGAATGGTCCATTTTTATCATTAACAAAATATCATTGGACTACAAATGTTATAGGATTGATTAAAGATATTAGATCACTTGGATCATTGATATTGGGTTAAAAATAAAAGTGGTTTGTGCAGAAGCCCTCTGGAAAATAGGTTTGCACAAATCGCTAATAAAAAGCCTTAAAGGCCTAGCTTTAGGGAAAAATCAAATTAAATATATTTTATAATTATTATGGAATTCATATATTAAATTTTAATGTATTTATAATTGATTTTAGAGTTTAAATCCTAGTTTGTGTAGAAAAGCCCATTAGAAAGCCTTCTAAGTAAAAGTCTTTCTAAAAGGGCTTAAGCTTAAATGAAGTCTAAATCAATTAAATGATTTAAGAAGTCCAAATGAACTAATTTTTCAGAATTTTAATGGTCTGAAACCAATTAGACTCGGTTTTTTAACCTATGGTATAAAAGCCTAAGTATGGTAGGATTAGGTCAAAGACTTTTTTCCACTGTCTTTTTTTCTCTATAGCTGAATTCCATTACTTGCACCTATAAAATTTTGGCTGGTGTTACTAAAAAATAATTTGGTTAATGTGAAACCCCAGCGTATATTCAAAATAGAATGCCAACATACTATAATATTTGAACATACACAAGAAAATAAATCCCCAATCTAAAGATTCCCAAACAATATATGAATAGAAATGATTATAATAGATTAACTTGAAAACAATAAGATAATAAAATCAAGCATACATAATCATGCAACTTGCCTAAGTCTAGTTCTTCAAGCAATAGCAATAATTAATAAATATTAAAATCTCACAAATATTGGCAAAGCTAAGAGAAAAATCTCATAAATCAATAATAATCAAAAGTGTATATAAAACAAAGCTTATAATTCATTTAAATAGCAAACAGAGAATAAACCTACTCAAACTTAAACTTACAGAATAAAGAAAATAAGAAATAACAAAGAAATATCATAACTGGGTTTTATAGTGCCTCAGTAGAGGGGTATTTTCCTCGACTCTGATTTTGTTGCCTCAGTAGAGGAGTATTTCACTCCACTGAGGTGAGCCTCATTACCCTCTAGCGCCATTTTGCTTGCCTCAATATAGGGAGTTTTACCTCCATCAAGGGGGACTAAAATGCCTTGTATTCTTTGGCTTGCCTCGGTAGAGGGAGAAATTCCTTCCATCGAGGTGATGTCCACTAGACTAAAAGATGCACTTTTCTGCTTTTTCTTCTTTTTTCACTTAAACTTCTTCCCTCTTTTCTTAAAAACTTATATCTTCAATTAAATATATATTACAAAGAGAATAAACACCAAATTGGTCTTCAAAGTTCAAGTTAGCCTCTTTGATCTCTTGGATTGGCTTTTTTCATATAAAGCTTTATGAAAGCTTGTAGAGCTTTTTTAAGCTTCTTTGACTTTGCTCTTGCTATTGGTTTTTAAGAAATAGCTAATTCATCTTTCTTATTGCCATTATGCTTGGTTATGCTAGTTTTTCTCACATCATCCCCTCCCTCTTTAAAAGGATTCATCCTCAAATATGAACAAAGTGAAAAGGAGATAAAACAAAAACATTGAAAGTAGCACTAACATTATACTCACCTGGCAAATTAATCTTATATGCATTATCATTGATGATTTCTAACAATTGGAATGTCCTATCACCCCTTGCATCAAGTTTTGACTTCCTTTGCTATGGAAACCTCTCTTTTTGCATATGCACCCAAACCCAATCACCTAGCTCAAAAATAACTTATTTTCTCCCTTTATTAGCATTTTATGCATATATGTGACTCTTCTTTCTTGATTTTCTCTCCTGCTTTCCCATGTATTGTTTTAACCAATTCAACCTTTTTTTTCCATCTAAGCTAGCAAGCTTATTCAAAGGTAAAGGCATCAAATCCAAAATAGTTAAGGGATTAAAACCATACACAATTTCAAATGGAGAATAACCTATAAAAGAATTATAGCATAATTATATGCAAATTCAATAAATGGCAAACAATCTTCCCAAGTTTTCAAATTCTTTCCCACAATAGCATGTAACATGGTTCCTAAAGTCCTATTTATTACTTCAATTTGCCCATCAATTTGCAGATGACACATAGTAGAAAATAAAAGCTTAGTACTTAACTTTTCCAATAAAACTCTCTAAAAAAGACTTAGGAACTTAACATTCCTATCAAACACAATGGTTCTAGGAACTCCATAAAGTTGAACCACTTCTCTCAAGAATAATTCAACAATGTTTGTTGCATCATTTATTTTATGGAAACCAATGAAACGAACCATTTTATTAAATCTATCCACTATAACAAATATGCTATCTTTACCTTTCCTAGTCCTAGGTAAACCCAAAACAAAATCCATTGATATGTCAGTCCAAGGTTCATTAGGTCAGGCAATGGTGTATACGATCCATGAGGCATAGATCAAGACTTAGCTTGCTTACATGTAAGGCATTTGGCACAAATTCTTCCCATATCTCTTCTTATGTTTGGATGATAAAAGTATTCACTAAGCATATCTAAGGTCTTTTACACTCTAAAATTCCCCATTAACCCTCTACTATATGATTCCCTAACAAGATACTCCTTATTATAACATGTAGGAATACAAAGTTATTTTCCCTAAAAAGATATCCTTCATGTCTATAGTAGCTCTCAAATGCAGCATGTTCAAAAGTATGATACATAGTAACAAAATCAACATCACCAACATAAAAATCCTTTAAATGCTCAAATCTAAGTAATTTAAAAGTAAGCATAGAAATCAAAACATACCTTCTTGATAATGTATCAGCTATAACATTTTCCTTACCTTGCTTGTATTTGATCACATATGGAAATGTATCCAAAAGTTCTACCCAACCTATATGCCTCTTATTCAACTTACCCTATCCCTTTAAATACTTGAGAGACTAGTGATCACTATGTATTGAAAATTTCTTAGGCAACAGGCAGTGCTCCCACACCTCAAGAGCTCTCAGCAATGCATACAACTCTTTATCATAGGTGGAATAGTTTAACACTAACCCCCTCAACTTCTCATTGAAATATGTTATGGGATCACTTTCCTGCATCAAAATAACACCTATACCAATCCTGAAAGCATCACACTCAATTTCAAAAGTTTTAGAACAATCAGGTAAATGCAAAATAAGAGTAGTATATAATTTCTCTTTCAAAGTACTAAATGCATTTTTTTTGCTCTTTTCCCCATTTAAACCCAACATTCTTTTTAACTACTTCATTCAGTGGTGCGACAATAGTAGAGAAATATCTAGCAAATTGCCTACAAAATTAGCTAAGCCATGGAAACTCCTAACTTCACTCACACTCTTCGGCATTGGCCATTCTTGAATAGTCTTCACCTTTTTATGATCAATTTCCACTCTTTTGGAACTTACTACAAATCCTAAGAAGACAACTTTATCATGCAAAATGAACACTTCTTAAGTTTTGAATATAATTTTTCCTTCCTCAGTACCTCCAAAATAGCTTTAACATGCATAATATGTTCATTTAAGTTCTTGCTGTAAAATAAAATATCATCAAAGTAAACAACCATAAATTTTCCAAGAAACACATGTAAGACACAATTTATTAAATGCATGAATGTACTGGGTGCATTAGATAATCCAAAAGGCATTACTAACAACTCATACAATCCATATTTAGTCTTAAACTCAATTTTCCACTCATCTTCCTCTTTCATCCTAATTTGATACTAGCCACTTTTTAAATAAATTTTAGTGAAATAACATACACTATGCAACTCACCCAGCATATCATCTAATCTAGGAATAGGGTGGTGATACTTTACAATAATTTTGTTCACTGCTTTACAATCCCCACACATTCTCCATATTTCATATTTCTTTGGCACTAATAAGGCCCATACAACACAAGGACTCATGCTTTGCCCCACATACCTTTTTAAAGTAATTCATCCACTTGCTTTTTTAACTCCTTTGTTTCCTACAAATTGCTTCAATAAGCTAGACAATTGGATATTTGAGATCCAGGTACAAAATCAATTTGATGCTCAATCCCTTTCAAAGGTGGTAATCCATATGAAATATCTTCTAGAAAGATATCTTCAAATTCCTGTAATAAAGTCACAAAAACACTAGGCAACATGGGGTTAAGATCACTTTTAGTAAACAAAGTTTCCTTAAATCAAATTAAGACTAGAGCTCTCTTGCCTAAGTATGCACTTTTTATCTCTTTTTATTTTGCATAAAAACATAATTATTTGTTAACCTTTTCATTCCTCTCAAGTTTTTCTTGCTCACTTTTCTTTTCACTCTTTTTCTTTTCACTAACTAACTTTTGCTCTGTTGCACATCCCGCTATCTTTTCCTCACTTATACAGTCACTCACCATTGGGCCTTTATTCTTATTCTTTTCTATCATGGCCTTTTTTCTCTCCTCTTTCTTTTTCACCTCATTGCCCTAATTCCCACTTGAAGTTTGCTGAATTTTCAATTGTTCAAGGTAAGTTTCTTTAGGTGATAAAGGTGTTAAAGTAACTTTATGTCTATTATGCATAAAAGAATACCTATTTTTATACCTATCAAGCACAACATGCCTATCAAATTGCCAAGGCCTACCTAATAAAATCCTAATAAAAAATTACCAGCTTGCATTGTCACTACATCACATATAACCTCATTAACATATCTGCCAATAGCAAATGTAACTACAACCTGCTTAATCACTCTAACTTCTCCACTATCATTCAACCACTACAATCTATATATGTTAGGATGTCTAAGACACTTTATTCCTAACTTCTCTACCAAAGTAGTGCTAGCCATATTAGTGCAACTACCCCTATCTATGATTAGGCTATAAAATTTTCCACGTACTAGGAATCTAGTGTGAAATATATTTTCCTTTTGTTCTAGGTCATTCCTTCACATTCATATTTAAAACATGCCTAGTAACTAAGGCTTCACCTTTAATAGCATATTTAATACAATCATTATTATTAGAATAATCTTCTAAAGGTGTCATACTTAATTCACTCGCATTAGACTGATTCCCATTATTAGATTTAGAAATAATTTTTCCTGCTTAATAACCGTAATTTTCCTTTTATCACATTCAGATGCATAATTTTCCTATTAGCATATTCAGATGCATAATATCCTTATGTTTTAAACGTTTAGATGAAGGATCATTAGTACCTTTTTAGAATAAAGTATTCTTTTCCTTACTTTTATTAGTTTCAAAACCTTTCTCTTTAGAAGTCAAATGGTCATCCATCTTCTTTTCTTCATTTTTACTCCATTTTGGAATCCACTTGTTGCTAAAATTTGTAAATGATCTTGTTGCTCTCCTTTGCTTTATTTGTCTCTCCACTTTCAAGGAAATATTCACTAAGTCCTCAATCTCTCCATAATGGTGCAATTCCACTACAACAACAATTTTCTTTTTCAATCACCCTATGAGCCACGCAATAATTTGCTCTTCTTCCTCTTTTATGTTTACTTTGATCAATAGCATCTTCATCTCTTTATGATAATCTTTTACTGATCTAGCCCTTTAGACGAGTCTATGTAATTGCTGGTATAACTCCCTATAAAAATAAGATGGCACAAACTTCCTCTTTATCACTCTTTTCATTTCTTCCCAAGTAGTTATGGCAGATCTCCAATCCTTCTCCTACCCATGACTAACTCATTCCACCAAACTATAGTATAATCACTAAACATTACTCTGTTAATTTCACCTTTTTCTCCTTAGCATAATTATGACAATCAATAATTATATATCCATTTCTCTCCTACCCTAAATATACTTCAGCATCATTTCTACCTTTAAAAGATGGAATTTTCAACTTTATTTCACTAAGATTGCTATCTCTCCTCTCTGTTCTTTCTTTTCTCCTTACTCTAATCCTCATGGATAGGACTTCCTTATCATTATCCCACTCATCTAGATCAACCTCTTCATCAATCTGTCAACCTCTCCTAGCTATTCTTTTAGAGTTAGAGGCACTCACTTCTAACTTCTCTAACCTATCATTTACACTCCTCACATCCCCCATAAAATTTTCAAATGTGCAATGCATAGGTTGCACTGAATAAGCTACCTCCTTAAAAGACATCCCTTTTTTAGTAGATTCCTCGATCATTGTGTAAACCTATAAAAGATGTTAGATAAAATAATCTCACAACACTCCCTTATGTGTTTATCTCTCCACTCTCAATTGATTTCTCATAATTGTACTTCAGAAACAAGCATACATAATTAAGTAAATTGATTAAAAGAAATAATTAAAAACCTAATAGGAACAGTAAAAATACCAACTCTAAAGGTAAATTGACCAAATTGAACAAAATCATAAATTAGTACACAAGAAGAAGATTTCGTGTACTATAATATATATGGATGTTCAAAAATGTACAATATGTTAAACTAGTGTAATTGGAACTAACAAAGAGCTTAGACACTCAAATTGATACTTAGAATAAAAGAAAATTAGATAAGATGGATGCACTTAAATGCAATGTTTAACTAAACCTAATGTTTAGTTTAAATAGAATATATGTAGACTCAATAAGAAGAATTCAAAGATAGCATGCAATAAAGACTATTTAAAAACTTAAATTAAGAGTACAAACCTGGTATTGATGGCTTTAAACCAATTATCAAAGTTTATAATTCCAATTCTTGCTAGATCAATTCAATTAAAGAGCTAACCACTCATAATTGCAAGATAAATGCTCAAATAGATAAATGGCAATTTTTTTGAATTTAGTAAGAGCAAAAAACTCACAAATTGTTCAATTTTGAATTTAAATGGTATAGCAATCCGAATTGATCACAAGGATTTTTTTCTAATTGAATTTTTAAATTTAATAAAATAAACAAAAATAAAGAACTCACCATTAAAAGGATGGTTATTAATTTATCCCTTAGCCTATGCTCTTATACCAATTAATGTGGAACCCCATCCTATATTCAAACTAAAATGCCAACATACCATAATATTTGAACATACACAAGAAAATAAATCCCCAATCTAAAAAAATCCCAAACAATATATGAATTGAAGAGCTTATAATAGATTGATTTAAAAATAAAAAGAAAATAGAATCAAGCATACATAATCATACAACATGTCTAAGTCTAGTTTTTCATGCAATAGCAAGAATCAATAAATATTGAACTCTCACAAATATTGGCAAAGCTAAGAGAAAAATCTCATAAATCAATAATAATCAAAATTTTATATGAAACAAAGCTTATAATTCATTTAAATAGCAAATAAAGAAGAAACCTATTCAAACTTAAACTTTTGGAATAAAGAAAATAGGAAATAATAAAGAAATATCGCAACAAGGTTTTATAATGCCTTGGTAAAAGGGCTATTTCCCTCTATTGAGGGAGCACTCTAATTGTGTTACATTGATAGAGGGGAATTTCCCTCCACTGAGGTGAGCTTTACTATCCTCTAGTGCCATTTTGCTTACTTCAATATAGGAGCTTTCCCTCCACCGAGGTGACTAAAATGCCCTGTGTCTTTTGGCTTGCCTTAGTAGAGGGAGAAATCCCCTCCAATAAGTTGATGTCCACTAGACTAAAAGATGTACTTTAATTAAACACATATTACAAAGAGAATAAACACCAAATTGGTCTTCAAAGTTCAAGTTAGCCTCTTTGATCTTCTAGACTTGCATTTTTTTTATATAAGGTCTTATAAAAGCTTGTAGAGCTTCTTTAAGCCTATTTGATCTTGCTCTTGTAATTGGTCCTTGAGAAATAGCTAATTCATCTTTTTTGTGCCATTATGTTATTTGTTGTCATATCATTGGTTCTTTATCCTTTCACTAGTGTGAATCATTCATTGGAGATGTTTTAAGTTGGATATTATGGTTCACATCAACCTGGTATAGTGAAAATCAATTGTGTAACAACCTTCAAGGTGATTTTTGAAATTCTCCTAATTAGAAATAATAATTTTATGGAATGATCGTAACTTTAATGGATATAATTTTTATTTTTTTGGCCTTGTATATGCTACATAGACCCATTAAATCACAACATGATATTAGAGCCTGGATTTTATCATTAAATTAAAAGTTGATTTTCTTCCATTATAAACATATAAAATTTAGCTATATAGATTATTACCCCATGGATGAATTTTTAAATTTTTAATCTGAAGATTTATGATTAACATATTTAGAAATATTGATTTTTTTAGAAATGTGTTATTAAAAGTAAACGTAAAAAAATGGTATGAAACCAAATTGAATAGAGTTAGAAAATATTCCGTGCACAGAAGAATATTCCCAATAAGCTGTTCATATTTCAATCTTTTTTTAATCCATATAAAAGTTATTTTATTGATAATTTATATTTTTAATATCAGATATTAATCCATGGATCAAATAGAATCAAATTAGAATTTATTATGCATGAAAGCCTATTCTAGCTAAATTGTTGAGCAGACTAGGGTTCCACATGTGTTCTTGATTAAAATGAATTTTTGATCTTTCAAATTGATATATCAGATATGTTAATGCATTTATAAATTAATTTAAGTGATTTAATTTGGGCCCTAATTAAATGGATTGAATTAGCAATCTAAAATTGCTTAATAAGCTTAAATGAGTCTTGGAGTTTGATTTAAATTAACATACAAATTGGTTGGCTCAAGGAGATAATTAAAATTAAAATATTATACCTTAAGTAAGTTTATTAATTGATTTTAGGGGTTAGAGTAGGCCCAATACATGTAGGGCTCAAATTGCCTAGTCTGTTGGGAATTAATCGGTTAAATACATCACATGTATAAGTGAAAATTAAATTTTTTAACCAATATATTTGATCTTGCCATGAATATACAATATAGATATTAATGAGAATAAAAAAAATACCTTTGATTTTTGTTGAACAATTGTTTTTCCTTCTTACCGGGTTGTCGCAAACCATAGTGTCCAAAATTGAACACCTCCAACAGTAATCCACACTAGAGAAGGATCAAATAAACCAAAAACTATTGGAATTACAAGGTGCCCAAAATTTCTTGATGCTAGCAAAGAGAGAGTGGCAGCTAGGGTTAGAGAAGATTAGAGAATTTCTTTTCTTATGAAACTCTCTTAACCCTAAAACCCTTATCTTGAATTTTTATAGTTAGGTTAAAAAAATCCAACTTCATAATGGGATTGGGCTTTTTAAAATTGCTGGAGAAATATTAATTAGGCTTCTGAAAATATTATTAATTCATTTGGGCTCAATTAAATCCAATTTAAGTCCTTTCATAAAGGACCCTGCATAAACCCATAAAACTAGGCCCTTTATGCATATACTTGGATTTAATCATCCAAATTAATTCTAAATCCATCCAAATTAAATATATAGGCTCCATAACACTTATGAAATATATTTGATTTATTTTAGTCCAGGAATCAGGCCGCTAAGGCCTTATATTTGGAGTTGGCATGAAACCCATCCTCTGGTGGGTTTACGCACAAAAATCAAATCTTTGGTCCTCTTATATTTCTCCAATGGATCTATTAATTATTATATCAGCCCTATAAAACTTTTTGAATCCTTCTTGTAGGATCTATAAGTTGTTTTGAGCATATTGATTAACTCAGGAATTGTTACTTGGATCTTGTTCATGTTGAAGTTAAGTACAAAAGGTGCAAAACTTGGAGCCAACGAGTATAAGATTAAATCTATGTATGGATCATTATCCATTGCATAGCCAAGTCTACTCAAATGCTCAATGTACCCATACATCTTTAATACATGAGTAGCAGCCGAAGTGCCTTCCACCATTTTGCAGCTAAATGGAGCTCGAGCAATCTCATATTGCTCAGTTATAGCTTGAGAAGAAAAAAGCTCCTCTAGATGTAAAATGATGGTTTTAGCATCCATTATCTCATATTGCTTTTAAAGCTTTGAGGACATAGCACCCAACATCAGACATGCCACTGCTTCACTATCCTCCATGTATTTTTTATAAATGCCCTTAATCTCATCAAGACATCATTTGATGGAATTGGTTGTGGATCTTTATCCAAGACATAATGGATCTTTTCAGCTCTGAGAATAATTCTCACTTGCTTGATCCAGTCAGAATAATTATTCCCAACTAGCTTGTTATCCAAGATTGATCGTAGGTTTATATTTGAATTAAGCCCATTAAGTGGCTTTAATGAATTAAATTTAATCCAATTAATTCAAGGTCCATTTTAATTAATCCAATTAATTAAAAACACATTAGTATATCAAATATATCATATTTAAATGATTAAAAATTGTTCTAAATATGAACTTACCAAGAACACCCGAAGAACACCAATTTATATATCGAACTTTTTGATTAAACTAATTTTCATGCAAAACTTATTCAATTTTAATTTTATTTGATCCTATGGCTTAATATCACATATTAAACACATAAATTATCATCAAAATAATTTTAGAGTGGATCAATAAAAATTTTATTTTGAACAGCCCCTTAACTTTATTGAAAAATAAAAATTCTCCACTCCTAAAGAATGATTCTTTTCATAAAAGAATTGTTTTATTTTTTATTTTATTTATTTGATCACATACATCCATAAATCAATATTTATTATTCATGAACAACCAAATCTGATATTTTAAAATTTATGAAATGAATAACTCAAAAATAAAAAGAAAACTATTCCGTGAATAATATAGAATTGTAGATTCATGGCAAAACCGTGGCTCTGATACTATGTTAGGAATTAATCGGTTATATACATCACATGTATTAGCGAAAATTAAAATTTTTAACCAATATATCTGATCTTACCATGAATATACAATATAGATATTAATGAAAATAAGAAAAATTATTAATTCATTTGGGCTCAAATAAATCTAATTTAAGTCCTTTCATAAAGGACCCTGCACATAACCCTTAAACTAGGCCCTTTATGCATATACTTGGATTTAATCATCCAAATTAAATATATAGGCTCCATAACACTTATGAAATATATTTTATTTATTTTAGTCCAAGAATTAGGCCTCTAAGACCTTCTATTTGGAGTTGGCATAGAACCCATCCTCTGGTAGGTTTCTACGCAAAAACCAAATCTCTAGGCCTTTTATATTTCTCCAATTGATCTATTAATTATTATATCATCCCTATAACACTTATAGTCCAATAATTAATTATGAAATATGTTATTTCAATTAGATCCATTTTCCATAATATTTCTACAAAGTTTTGTGAATATTTCTACTTGAATATAATTAATTAAACTCTTTAATTAATTATTCTCTTATTTATTCTTATTCTCCCACGATAATATCAAATATTATTATCCTTTTCATTTTACTATTTTATCATTTACTCTGTATGTGTGTGACTTATTGGGTTCCTGTCCATATTGGCAGTATAATATGTAATTATGAGTTCTATTTAAAACTCATATGATTTAAACTTCTTTAAATCATCTTATCAATCTCTTATTGATATTTATGATACACTATTATACAAGTCATGTGCAGCTCTATCTAAGCATAATGACTACCCAAATGTTAGGAAAATCAAGTGGTTTTGACTATACCTTTCCATCAAAACAGTTACCGTGCAATTACTCCTTTCACCACTCCTATCTCAATTAGATTCTGAGTATGGATTTGCATCAACTCATATAAATCTAATTATGTATGTTCTATTAATTTAACCATTGTATCCAAAATACCTTTTATGGATCCCTATCCATCTTGGCATATTACTCTTGCTAGAGATTCTCTAAACAAGGCAATTATAAAATCATGCAAGATAACTTCCCTTAATAAATATGGGATGGTGAATCCTTTATCAATTACTAAACTATCTTCAAGTAGGTCATGATATACCCAACCTCCTAACTATGTTCACCCCCAATTGGAAGTAATCAGTTATGAAGTCAAAGTATATCACTTGCTACTTAATATAACCTTGGTGATCTCAATTCTATGGATACTTGCACAACCGCTATGAATAGATTCTTCACTGACATAAATTTAATATCCATATGAGGATTCTCCTTGCAGTCTCCAATGAATTTGTTCTTTTAACAAGCATCCACATGTTAGCTTTGATCATCTCCCATAATCATAATAATGAGAACCACTGCTTGAACTATTCAATAAGCATAACATGTGCTAGTCTGTTCGAATTAACAATGTCCTATCTTGTTAATTTAATGACTAGAGATATTTAGATACTAACATATTTGTATGCAATAGACATCTCATATTATGAACACTTTTATGATTTCCTTTGCACTGTATTTATAATATATAGGACTTTATTCATTAATTTAAGATATACAAACACATGTATTTAAACATAGCATTAATAAATGAATGATGCCTTTCATTAATAACATGAATTTATATATATGAAATACATCCTATTTACATAGGCTCTAGGGCATACTCTCTAACATAGTCATCGCACAAAACTAATTTTTGTGTGAACCCTCACTTAGGATTTTAATGTGGAATTTGGCCAACCTATGAAATTGGACCCAAATCAATTTTTTATTATTTTGATATGATTAGTTAATTACTCAATGTAAAAATCAATGGGATTGATGATTAAGACAAAACTATGCAAGAACACATTTGGGTAACTAACTAGTTCATGTAACAAAATTTCTTAAATGGATGGTTTCCTAATTTAATTGCACTAGGATAATAACTTATAACATTCTTTAGTATTTGAAACAAGTTATTTCAGTATACATGATCAATATTTGATATTATCCCAAAAACACATATTATTCAATCTTAAAATGAAACTTTACAGACATCACAACTCCTGTTATCGATCATCCCTCTAGAGTTTTCTTAATTGATTATTTCCTTTCATCCTCTAATTTTTGTCCAAGATGCCTTTTTTTGATTTTCACTTGGTAAGGTACCCAATTATAGTAAAGCTGCAATTTTTTTGTTTTTGACCCACGAGGCATTTGTTCTTTTTTTTCTCTTTTTGTATTTAGCCATGGAACCTTTTCAACATTCACTTGCTCTCTAAACTCGTTACCATCATTGTCTAATCTAAAGGCAACACCTTTGGATAATAGCTTCTTAAGCATAAAAGGTCCTTCCTATGTTGGCTTGAACTTACCTCAGATGTCTGTATTCTCTATCCTCATCTACTTGAACACAAAATCCCCTTCTTTATGTGGGTGTTCCATAACTTTCTTCCCAAATGAATGAGCAAGGCTCTTATAATAAATTTGATTATGATAGTAAGCTCTCATCTTATCACCATCTAATAGGTTAAGGTGTGATAGTCTATATCTAGCTCATTCTGCTTTCAGTAACTTAGCCTCTAACACTACTCTTAAAGACTAATGCTTAACCTCTACAGGTAGTACTGATCTTATTCTATATACCAAAGAAAATAGAGTGGCCTCAATCGATGTTCTGGCTATAGTCCTGTAACCTTACAATGCAAAAGGTAGCTTGTCAGCCTAATTTTTATAAGTTTGAACCATCTTGTCTTCAGTTTTCTTTGTAAGATGGTTGATTTATCTTCTATTTTCTTTTTCCTTTCCCTTTTCTTAAAGTGTCCTATGTTTTATGGCCTAATTTTAATTTTTTATCTAGTTTTTGGAGGCTCTCTCCTGACTGGGTAAGGTAGTTGCAGCTTGTGATCTGTCTCTCGAGTTGGCCTTCCCTTTATTTTTTATTATTAGTTCTTTGGTAGGCTGAGTGTTTGTTTAATTATCTAAGTTGGAAGTGTTTCTTTTTAGAGGTGTTTTGTTAGCATAGGATCCCTATTTTTTTAAGGAGAAGTAGTAGAGCTTAGTGGAATGTTTTCTCTTTAGGTTTTGGTTTTGGTTCCTGGTTTTGCAGTTCTCTTAGAACCTGGGGGTTCTTCAGTTGTTGTATTAGCTCTGTTTATTAAATAATAATTTCTTGGCTTATAAAAAATATAAGGAATTCCATGACCATAAGAGACCTTTCATTCTCTAAATTTTTTATTGGAGCATCTATTTGAAATGCATTATTCCTATTTTTGATTCATTGCCTTCATACTAATAACTCTATTAATGTACTTATGTGTTGTGATTTTCAAATAATGATATCAAATTATGTTTGATCGTTTACTTGCCTGTGATTTCTTTCTCTTTTGTTTTATTTGTAACATCCCAAATATGGCCTTAGTAGAAAATATGAAAATTTAGAAGATGTATATGCAATTTAAATGTTCATTTAATCTAATAAGGTCAATATAGGGGTGAGAAACTGATTTTTTATATGACAAATGTGGGAATTTATAATATATGATAATAGAAGGGTTAATTTATAAATAGATTTAATTATGGGGCTAATGTTTAAAGAAAGTTAGGAGTGGGGTATGAATTAGAAAAAATTATAAATTAAAAGGTAAACTTGCTACATGCAATTAAAGAAGGGAGTAAAAAGGAAGTTTGCCACTCATATAAATGGAAATATGTTAGTGGGAGAGAGAAAAGGAAATCATTTCTACTGGTGGAGTTCATCTTGGCCGACACCTTCTCTCTCTTCATTCTCCTTTCTTCTTTGTTCCCTTCTTTAAAAGATCAAACCTTTTCTCACTCTTAATTTTCATAGAATTCGGATGCATGTGATGATGTATGAGAGAATTCTTGAACTCAATCGCTAAGGTAAGGAGAAATTGAGCATTCTCTTCTTCTTCTCCTTTTTCATCAATGGTAGGATTGTATGCTTTGATGGAAAGGAAGATTCTAGATTTTTAAGGCAATTATATGTGATTTGTTGTAAAGGAAGATAGTAGTAAGAAGAATAAGGGCAAAGGAGTCTTGAAGGAGTAGGGATTTCTATTGGTTTCGACTAAGGTATGGGATTTGTGTGCCTTGAGATTATGTGATTCTTCTTGTCCTATCAGATGTAGGCAATGGAAGTCTTGATTAGAATATAGAAATGTTAGTGCATGTTAAAAATGAAAAAGGAATTTATATTTCTTAAAAGGATTATTGCCTAATAGCTTTACTTGGTTCTATAATAATACTATTATAGGAGAAATTAGCATGATAAGGACTTTATCTAATTGAGTTATACGTCTATGTCATATTATGTGTTGATGGTAAAGTTATGGAATCTCAGTTAAAGGTATTAATTGGAAGTATTATGAATTTTGATGCATGAAATGTGGGTTTAAATAATGTAAGCTTAAGCAAGTTAATTAGTCATAAAATGGAATCTATACAAGAGTTGCTGAAGTGATGAAAAGATATTGAGATTGTATAATTCAGGTCTGTCGCACTCGTGATAATGTTCGTGCTCGTGACAATGTACTATAAGTGGATTGTTATTTTTGCCTCTATCGCGCTTGCGACTACTTACATAGTATGTGCTCTTCCTTTAATGCTTTGCTTTATTGTGTGATAATAACTATACTATTTTGAAACCCCTACATACCATGTATAAAAACCATAGCATGCCAAACATTAATATGAGCATAGTATTGAAATAAATAAATATATATATATATATATATATATATATATATATATATATAGTTAAAGGATGATCAAGAATTCTTGGGATTATATGATAAAAGAAACCAAATGACATGGCATGTTTTAGAATTTCATTTATGAGTCATGTGCTGTGATTAGCAACTAAACAGATATGTTTCATTACTTGATAGGAAGAGGCATGTTATGCACACATATGATAGTTATTGGTAGTAAGTTTAAAGAACATAAAAGGTTGTATGTTAGATGCTTTTGAAATAAGCGATGTTTTATCATGATTATGAACATGTGACATGCCTAAAGATAACATGTTCAAGTTTATGATCATGATGATATGCATGTTTAAACACAGATATGTGTAATACTTTAAGAATACATGAATGCATGTTATACACTAGAGAATTGTCTATTATGATATGATCACATACATGTACAAAGTATATAATATTGGTGTAAACATGATTTATATATATTAAATAAGCTTAGAAACTATATTACCTGCTACTAGAGTTCAATTGTGGATAGATAGCTGCCTATAGGGATATTGTAGCTGCCACTATTGACCTTTTTAGGTCTAAAGTATAGTTGATCCTATTAGATCATGCACAGCCCGTTTGGGTTGTTTGTTGACCCTGTTTGGGTCCTTGATCGGTCCACCGTATAATTGTCCTTAATTGGATCCATAGTTTTGATATCTTTGGATATCCACCGTTTGATACCTTCGAGTATCCACCGATCCCGTTATCCACCCTTAGAACTTAAGCAGGCTAAATAAAGCACTAATGTTTCATAGTTAATCAAAGTATGATTTATGCATCTGATAAATGGATTATCTTATATAACTGTGGTTTCTAATGCATGTATTGGTATCTATTTACATTATATACAGATCTCGTTATGAATTGTTTAGATTCATGTATACTGAATTAGTTGAAGGGTTATATTATTGTTTTATTTTTTAAAAATATTGTGCTTTGTTTTATACTTATTCCTAATATGTTAATTTCATTATTTACAATTATTGTATGTTATATATATCTCTGACGAACACAGTGAGTGGTTGTCTTTCATGTTAAATATTCCCACTAAGCTATATAGCTTAGCACGGGTTATTTTATCCGTATTGGTTCTATTGTCAAAGTTTTTGCTCAAGAACAATCTTTGCATTAGGACAGGCCAACACCAAAATCCTAGAAGTTGATGTATGGTTATATTTGGTTAATTTTTGTACAAGTTCATTCACATGTTTATATGTATGAAAAGGGTTATTAAATATATGTATGTCATATGAAGTAAGTGATGTAATAAGTTTATTGAAAGAATGCTAAAGTATGCATGCCTATAGGAGCTAGAATGTTTAGTTATATATATATATATGCTAGATGATTTGTTGAATGCATGCATGACAATGAATAAAGTTAAGATAGTTATAATTAACATGAAATGATGAGTATGTTGCAAGATAAACCATTATGCATAAGTCTTTAAAAGACCAAAGTTGTGGGAAACACCTAATTGATGCACATGATACTTAATTAAATAGATTATTTGATATGATAAATGTATTCTACATTGGGTTAATAACCTACTATAATAGGATTGAAAGGTATAATATGATATATGATAAAGGCATTAGAATAGGGTGTTTCATTATTCTTTATATTAAGTTCAGTAAGGACACAAAGAGAACAAGTTGTAGATATATTATACCCACTGGTTAATAATACTTTAGTTAAATAGTTAAGTAAATTTATATTTATATGAAATCATTCAGGATGCTGGGAGAACTGGTATTTCTACTTCTATTTGCTTATCTGTTGATTGCTCTATTCTTTTATTTCCAGGATGTTAAAATTGGGATTGAGCATTGATGAGGATGCTAGTGAGGGAGATGGCAGCTTTTTATATTGGTTTCTAAGGTAAGGATTAAGATCAGTGCTTTGTTAAGCTGTTGTCAGATTTTTTTAGTGGCAAAACTCTTTGCTTGTCTTCTTATTTTTAATATATTAAGAAGAATAATAGTGGGACCTATGTATATAGCCCATTACTTTGCTTATTTCCAAAAGTTAGTCTAAAGTGCAAACCCTTCATGTGAAAGTCACTAAACAAATTATTAAGGAAGGACATGGTCAAAAGCTATATAGGTATTCAACATGTTTCTGTAAGTACCAATAAGCTATTTAGTGTTGCTCCAAGCATTAAAAAATTGCCACTCATTTTGGGTTTTTCTTTTTAAAGCAGTAGCATATGTCAGTGTACTGATGATGGTTTCAACTTTCTAGTCACAATAGCAAAAACTTATTTGAAATTTAACAACATTAACTTGATAAATCTATCTTTATCAAGTGTTTATTGAGGCATTCCAAATTGACAATTTGTTGTTCTATGTTAAAAAAAATAAAGATTGATATATTCTTTTAGATAATAGTTCTTTTTTCACTCTTATTATTTCTGATGAAAAATGTTAAATAAATGCAAAACTCTTAAGCTTTTATATTCAAGAAAAAAATTTTGAATTTATCTATATATGTCTATAAGAATCACTAACTATTGATAATGGCATCCACATCAGGGGTTATTGTAGTCTTAGAGATTATGATGGTTATTATTATTAAAGTGTGCTAACAACATCTGTAAAGCTAATTTACAGTAAATTTGACCTTTTATATTGGCTTGATAGCTAAGTTGTTGCCACTTAGAATAACTTCTAATACTTTTATGAAAAGGGGCTTTGGATCCTAGTAGTTGCATTTATTATGTACCTAATGTGTTGTAGCATACATTGTGTGTGTGATCTATGTTAAATCCAATTTTCTAAATCCTGCTATTGTTGCACAAAAAAGTGTGAATGCTGAATTTGTTTTACTCATTTTATTACTTTTATTGTGTCCAGGCCATGCTTGTGCATCCTGATAAAAATATGTTGAATCTTTTCAATTGATATTTGTTTTGGCCACTGAGATTGTTCACATTTCAAAGGTGAATTGGTTGCAAGAAAAGTTAAGGTGGGTTAGATTTTTTGTTGTTTGACTTGACGTAGTTAAAGTCCAAGTATGAAGCTACTCAAATGATAAGATATCTTAGTGATGTTGTCCCTTCAAAATGTTAGAGAAACTCCCAAGTCCCAACTAATTTTTTTAAAAAAATATATATAAAAAGGTTCATTATTATTATTATTATGGTGATGTATATATTCCATTAAATGTTTTTATTTATGTACTATTTTATATCTTTTTTTTTTCTAATAATAGTGTTAAGACTTTTACAGTCACGTTGAAAAAGTAGCTTTTATAATTAAGTTTACATAATTTTTTTACCGAGTTCTTTAGACTTAGTATGTGGTGCACCAATCAAATGACGGATTAAAATCTAAAAATATATTACAAAAATATTTTTTTAAATATCAATATGTCATTGGCTTGATTTATTGCACCTTGTACATAAGTTGATTTAATAATGCATTATTCATTTGAATTAGGAAAAATATTTTCAAGTTGATTGATTTTCTAATTTTACCAATAAGCTTTATTTATTGATTACTTTTGTCTTTGATCCTGTCACTGGGTATATAAGAACTCATGAGCCTCAACTACTTCAATTTAAACCAAATCGATCTAAAATAAGTTATAAATTTTTTTCGATGTTTATTTTTTCTATTTGTAATATTTGCACTATTTATAAAAAATAAGTTTTGAATTATTTTCAAATGCATCAAATATTTTTTAAGGCTACAAAAATTGATGGATTTTTTTAGGTTTACATCATAAAAACTAACAGAATTCATTATTTTTCACTTCTTATTCTCAAGAATTTGCTCGTACAATTTATATTTGTTGTTGTGGCCTTTGTAGTATTTGTTTTTTGTCATTCTCATTACAACGTCTTTGACTGTTGTTAGTTCTTATTTTTGGATAAATTAGTTCTGCAACTATTATCGCATGTTATATAGTATGCCCTTATTTTTGCTGGAAGGATGAATCTTGACTTACCTTTTCCATTGTTATTTTTGCTAGAGCTTGAAACATCAAAGGAAATGGAAATCTTTGTCTAATAGAGGTGCAAAAGTTTTTTAAGTTGAAAAGTACATGAAGAGTGCATGTATGAAGTAAGTTAGCTATCTTTCAATACCTTTATGATCATCTATCACTCTATGTGTTTTGCACTTCCTGGTTTTGAGGATTAAACTACAAATAATACTCATTGTATATTTTTATGATTACCTTCACTATTTATATATCGTATTAAATATAATTTGGCGGGATGAAATTTAATTTTTCCTATGAGAAATTAAGATATTTGTTGGATAAGACCAACTTTCTGTATATGGCATTAAAGTTTATGTTAATTTTTGGTTTACATTACATTGCCATGTAATCATATGTTTTTGTTAGTTAATGGCTCTTCTAGGCATGCAATGTCCCAAACTTTCTTTTCTATCATTCATGGGTTTCTAATATTAAAAAATTGTATTACTTTTTAGCTACAGATTAGCGATGGATAGCACCATCATTAATTTTTTACCGGTGGGTGTATTTAGCAATGGAAAGTGGTTTTCGTTGCTAATTTTAGCAATGAAAATCCTTAAAATTTATATTTCATTTTTAAAATTGACAAATTCATCGACTCTTACATTGGTTAAATTTAGCAATGGAATTCATTTTTCGTTACTAGAAATAGCAACTGCTGAATTAGCAACCAAAGTTTCCGTTGCCAATTTTTATTAGCAACAAAAAAATTGATATTTTTCATTGTTAAATTGTAATTTTATTGTAGTGACTATTAAGGTTGTCTTTGGTGTGAAGTGAACAATAGTGGGCTTTATTTATTAGGCCAAATTTTTTGCTAATTGATTATTTAGGTTTAATTCAAACTTTTGATTGGGCCACAAATTAAATTAGGGAAGTTAATATAGAAAGGCCAATTACACATTTGGGTTTCCTTATCTTGATCTTATTAAGACATATTGGGTTATTCTTTTTGTTTTAGCTTAAATATTTTGGTTTCCTTAATTTGACTTAGTTTGGATATTTTTTGGTTTTCTTATTTTGTTGTCTTAATGTTATCACATAACTTTACATCAAGTTGATTTTTCCATTATGGAAATTTTAATTTCCATTTTCATTAGTTTTGTCATTTCATTCATTTAAGTTCTTTCTTTGGTGTCTCTTATATCTTTTGTTTCCATATACATCATAATTAACAATTTGTTCCTTATTAATTAGAATTTGTATATTCAGGCAGCATACATATCTTCATCCTGCATGCTTATTCTAACATTCTTTGTTTCGATATTTTGCTTCTAGTATCGAAACTAACTTTTTTGTTATGCATTTTCATTGCATTTTGCATTTTAATTTGTTATTTATGAATCATATTAACTTAAAGTTAGGTTTTAAAGTATAATTAAGGATAGCAAGCTTGAGTAGAAAAAGGCTTGAGAGTGTAAGCTTAAGAAAGGGTAAAAGCCAAATTGAGTGAAACACAAGTTAAATGCCATCTTTTTAAGTGAAATATGTGAGGGAGTGAATTGTGAGTCCTTTTTATTTCTTACTAAAATTTGCTTGCAACTCATAATATGTAATGTCAATAAAGGAATGAAAAGAGGTAATGCATGAGGAAAAGGATGAAAATGTGCCTGATTTGAAGTTGATGTACAAGGCATTCATAAGAGAATTTAAGAAGTTTACTACTATGATAGATGGGATGGATGAGAAACTTAATAAAAATTATAAAGCTTAAATCAAAGTAGATCAATTGATAGCTATAAGAATAAGGAGAAAGAATTAGGCAGATTATATAATGAAAATGAAGAAAAGGTACAATTTGTAATGGGTAGAGTGGGAAGAGAAGAAAGAATAAAGAGAAGAGACAACAACCTTAGTGCCATAAAGTTAAATATTTCATCCTTTAATGGCAAAAATGATGATGAAGTGTATTTAGAATGGGAGAGTAAGGCAGTATGATTTTTTCTTGTCACAATTACTCATAAGAAAAAATATGAGATTAGCAGCAGTGGAGTTTTATGATTATGCATTAGTGTGGTGGAATGAGTTAATAAAGAATAAAAGAAGGAAAAGGAACCATCGATAGCCATTTAGGAAGAAATAAAAAGAATGGCTATGGCTAGATCATGGGAGGATTGAATAGGGAAATTGTTGATGTGATTGAATTGCCATATTATATAGAGATGGAGGAAATTGTTGATTCTTTTTTATAAAAAAGAGATTTGTACCATCTTATTACTATAACGAATTACACCAGTAATTATATAGACCCACTCATGGAGTTAGATTAGTAAAAAATTATCACAAGGAGATAGAGATGTTATTGATCAAAGCTAATATAGAAAATAAGGAAAAGGTGACTATAGATAAGTTCATGGGAGGATTAAATAGGGAAATTACTTATGTGATTGAATTGCCACATTATGTAGAGATGGAGGATATAGTGAACATTACCATAAAGGTGGAGAGCCAACAAAAAAAAGGGTAGCAAAATCATTATCTAATTCCAACAACAAATGAAGCCTAAAATGGAACAAAAATAAAGATAAAAAGAGGAAGCATGATTCTAAATCTAAGGAGAAAAACAATGAAACAAATAAAGGCAAGAAAAAGAGTACTTAAATCCAAAAAGGTAATACCAATCCTTCATGTAAACCTTATAAATATAGGGATATTAAATGCTTTAACGAAGGCATGACCATTATACATTTGAGTGTTCTAATAGATTAACTATGTATATTAGGGGAGTTGAAATTGTTTATGATTCTAATAATGGTAATAAATCTAATGGTCATGATTTAAGTATGCCACCATTAAAGGATTGTTTTAATAATGATGAATGTGTTGATTATGATGTTAAAGGAGAAGCCTTTGTTACTAGGCATGCATTGAATGTAAATGTGAAGGAAGATAGCCTCAAATAAAGGGAAAACATTTTTTCACACTAGATGCTTGGTAGGTGGGAAAGCTTGTAGTCTAATCATAAATAGAGGTAGTTGCACTAATGTAGCTAGTACTACTTTGGTAGAGAAATTTGGGCTAAAATATGATAAACATCTTAACCCATATAGGCTACAATGGTTGAATGATAGTTGTAAGGTTAGAGTTACAAAATAGGTGTTTATTGCATTTTCTATTGGTAGATATGCTGATAAGATTTTATGTGATGTTGTACCAATGTAAGTAGGTCATGTTTTGTTAGGTAGCCCTTGGAAATTTGATAAGCATGCTATGCATGATGGGTACATGAATAGGTATTCTTTTATGTATATTGGGCAGAAAATCACCCTTGTACCTTTATCACATAAGAAAACTTACCTTGAGCAATTAAAAATTCAGCAATCTTCAAGTAGGAAATAGGTAGTGAGGTGAAAAAGAAAGAAGAGAGAAAAGTGGTCACGAAAGAAAAGAATAAAATTAAAGGCCCAAGGGTAAATGAGTGTACGAGCGAGGAAGAGAAATTAGGATGTGCAAGAGAGTAAAAGATAGTGAGTGAATAACTTAAAAAGAGTGAAAAAGTTAAGAAATAGTCATGCTTTTATGCAAAAGAGAGAGAAATAAAGAGTGCATACTTAAGCAAAAGAGATATAGAGCTTTAGTATTGATTTGATTTAAGAAAACTTTATTTATTAAAGATGACCTTAACCCCGAGTTGCCTAGTATTTTTGTGACCTTATTGTAAGAGTATGAAGATGTATTTCCTAAATATGTACCATATGGATTACCACCTTTGAGAATTGAGCACCAAAGTGACTTTGTACCAGAAGCTCAAATATCTAACTATCTAGTTTATCAAAGCAATCCAGATGAGACAAATGAGCTATAAACATAAGTGGATGAATTGCTTCATACAGGGTATGTGCAAGAAAGTAGAGTCCTTATGTTGTACCGGTACTTTTGGTTTCAAAGAAAGATGGAACTTGGAGGATGTGTATGGATTGTAGAGCGATCAACAAAATCACTATAAAGTATTGCCATCCTATTCCTAGATTAAATGATATGCTAGATGAGTTGCATGGTGCATGTTTATTCACTAAAATTGAATTAAAAAATGGATATCATTAAATTAGGATGAAAGAGGGGGATGAGTGAAAAACTCCATTTAAGACCAAGTATGGATTGTATGAGTGGTTGGTTATGCCTTTTGGTTTATCTAATGAACCTAGTACTTTTATATGCTTAATGAACTATGTCTTGCATGAGTTTCTTGGAAAATTTGTGATTGTTTACTTTGATGACATTTTGGTTTATAGCAAGCGCTTTGATGAACATATTTTTCATGTTAAAGCTATTCTGGATGTGTTAAGGAAAGAAAGGTTATATGCAAACCATATGAAGTGTTCATTTTGTAGGGGTAAATTGATCATCTTAGGTTTTGTAGTGAGTTCCAAAGGAGTAGAGGTCGACCATAAAAAGATGAAGGCAATCTAAGAATGGCCAATACCTAAAACTTTTAGTAAGGTAAGGAGTTTCCATGGCTTAGCTAGTTTCTATAGGTGATTTGTTAGAGATTTCTCTACTATTACTGCACTACCAAATGAAATAGTCTAAAAGAATGTTAGATTTAAAAGGGGAAAAAGCAAGAAAATGCATTTTGCACTTTAAAAGAGAAATTATGTAATGCTCCTGTTTTACAATTGCTTGATTTTTCTAAGACTTTTAAGATTGAATGTGGTGCTTCTCGGATTGGTATAGGTGCTATTTTGATGTAGGAGAATCATCCCAAAACATATTTTAGTAATAAGTTAAGCGGACAAGTATTAAACTATTCTACCTATGACAAGGAGCTATATACAATGGTGAGAGCTCTTGAAGTGTGGGAGCACTACTTCCTGCCTAAAGAGTTCATGATATATAATGATATCAATCTCTTAAATACTTGAAAGGATAAGGCAAATTAAGAAAAAGGCATGCAAGTTGGGTGGAATATCTTGAAACATTTCCATATATGATCAAATACAATTAAGGTAAGGAAAATGTGGTGGTTGATGCACTACCAAGAAGGTGCACTTTGATTTCTATGCTTACTTTTTAAGTTACTTAGATTTGAGCATTTGAAAGAGTTATATGTTGATGATGTTGATTTTGCTAATGTGTTTCAAGTTTATAAATGTACTTTATTTGATAAGTTTTATAGGCATGAAGGATATCTTTTTAGGGGTAAACAACTTTGCATTCCTACATGTTCTATTAGGGAATTGCTTGCTAGGGAATCACATAGTAGAGGGTTAATGGGGCATTTTGGCATGAAAAAGACCTTAGATATACTAAGTGAACATTTTTATTTTCCAAATATAAGAAGATATGTGGAAAGCATTTGTACCAAGTGTATTACATGTAAACAAGCTAAATCTAGGTTTATAACTCATGGGTTGTATAAACCTTTACATGTACCTAGTAAGCCTTGGACTGACATATCTATGGACTTTGTATTGGGTTTGCTTAGGACTAGGAAAAGTAGAGATAACATATCTATTATTGAGGATAGATTTAGTAAAATGGCTTATTTCATTGCTTGCTATAAAATAGACAATGCAACAAATATTGCTAATCTTTTCTTTAGGCAAGTGGTTCAAGTTCATAGTGTGCCAAAAATTATTGTTTCAAATAGAGACATTAAGTTCCTAAGTCACTTTTGAAGAGTTTTGTAAGAAAAGTTACGTATTAAACTTTTATTTTCTACTACATGTCACCCACAAACTAATGGGCAAACTGAGATAATTAATAGGACTTTAGAAACATGGTTGAAAAGAACTTCAAAACTTGGGAAGATTGTTTGACATTCATTAAGTATGCATATAATCATTCTACACATCCTTCTATAGGTTATTCTCTATTTGAAATTATGTGTGGTTTTAAGCCATTAACTTTGTTGGATTTGATGCCTTTACCTTTGAATAAGCTTGCTAGTTTAGATGGAAAAAAGAAGGCTAACTTAGTTAAAATAATACATGAGAAACCATGCGAACAAATTGAGAAAAAGAATTGCATGTATGCACAAAAGGCCAATAAAGGGCAAAAATAAGTTATTTTTGAACCAGATGATTGGGTTTTGGTGCTTATGCAAAAAGAGAGGTTTTCACAGCAAAGGAAGTCAAAACTTGATACGAGGGGTGATGGACCATTTCAAGTATTGGAAAATATCAATGGAAATGCATATAAGATTGACTTACCTATTGAATAAAACATTAGTGTTAGTTTCAATGTTTTTTATTTCTCTCTTCTTGATTTGGATTCAGATTTGTGGATGAATCCTTTTAAAAAAGCGAGAGGATGATGCTAGTATAACCAAGGAACATCAAAAAATGAATGAGTTCAAGGATGAGCTAGCATTGCCAGATGAACCAATAACAAAGTCAAGAGTTAAGAGGTTCAAGGAAGCACTAAAAACATATATAGGCCAAATTATGAACGCTATGGATAATCAAGAGAGAGTGGGGCTGAATTATACCATGTCCAACTTAATGGGGCCAAATGGATAAGAGAAGATTAAAATGGGCTTGATTAATTATTTTAAGCTAGTAAAGTAGCTTTGGGCAGCCTAAGGGACTTATTTTATCATGTTAGACTTGTTTTGTTTTAATTTATTTTGTTGGACCTTCATCTAGCTTAATAGGCTTGTTTAAGTGATATGGACTTTGATTAGCTTGGGCTCATTTAATTTACTACTTTTAGGCTTGTGGGATGTATTTAGAGTTAATTAGTCTGGGCTTAAGTTATTTTTGTATGAGGCCTATGATTAATGGCCTTTTTAGGGTTTTATTTTCTTAAAAGGGTATAAATACCTCATTGTAAACATTATAAGGCAAATTTTGAGATTTTGATTATAGATTTTATGGCTTGGCCGAAATTCCACCTTGGCGAGCATTGTTTTTTTTCTTCTTTTGCATCAAGAACTTTATTCTTATTAAGGTCTTTTCTTCTGGTGAATTTTATTCTTAAGTTTTTAAATCAACATAATTATATGTGTTGCCTCTCATAAATTGATTGGGGATTCATTAGGGTTGGGAATTTATTCTTGCTCATGTTCATGCCATATTGTATATTTAAGGGATTTCAGGTTCTTTAGCCTTAAGGTTTCGTATCAACTAAACTAATTAGATTTAGGTTTTTAACTTAGGCATAAAAGCCTAAGTTTGGTGGGATTAGGTCAGAGAACTTTTTCTGCCTCATTTCTTTTTTCTGTAGTTGAATTCCATTACTAGCCTTTATGGAATTTTTGTTGGTGTTACTCCAAAATATCTTAGTTCTTATGCTTTTCTCTAGTGTGGATCATTCATTAGAGGTTTTCTAAATTGGACAATGTGGTTGATATGATCAGACAACAATGGTGTGAGCTTTAAAGTATTCCCTTAACTTCTTGGTGCATATAATGAGTACAATGGTCAACTATTCTATTTAGCTTTTTCTCAATTATAGTCCTCTTAGCACTTTGCTAACATAATAGATTAGTAGTTGTTAGGTTCTCTTTTCTCAAACCAAAATTACTACCACTGCTTCTTTTGAGGTTGAGAGATAAAGGAAAAACTTTTCACCAAGAACTTGTCATCTTAACAATAGTGGATTTGTGAGGAACTACTTCAAATCTTCAAAGGCTTTCTGTTAGCCTTCTTTCCAAATAGAAACGTAATTTTTTCCAAGTTTCTTAAAGAAAAGTGTTTAGCATTTTACTGAAAAAGATATAAATCTCCCTAAAGCTATAATCCTCCCATTTAACTTCTAGATATCTTTCACACTACTTAGGGGTTACATGTCTATTATTGCCTTTATCTTCTCCGGATTAGCTTTAGTTCCTTTCTTCTTTTCAAATTCAGCTCTACTACATTGGTTTATTTTCCTTAATTATAATCATATAAGCTTTCTTAAAGGCTTTTAAATTTTCTTTTAGGATTGCCACTCTTGACTATATGGGCACTTTCATCACCATATACCTTATACTAGTGATCGCTCCATATTGCAAAAGTAATGGTCTTCCAAAAATTGCATAGTATGCAAAGCTCATGTTTACAACCTTAAAAGTGCTTTTACATGTATGTGTCATAACTTTATCTCCCATTTCTACAACAAGTTGACTGATCCAACTACTAGAATAGTGGCATCACTAAGATTGACCAGTGGAGTGGTATTTGGCTTTAGTTCTCCAATCAGAAGGTTCATTTTCTCGTAAGCATCTAAAGTGGGGATGTTCATTGCACTCCCATTGTCAACCAAGATTCTTTTAGTAAGAAAATTATTGATTTTTGGCTTGTACAATTAAGGCATCTTCATAAAAGGAACTTCAAGTCCTTAGTATCTTCAAGGGATATTGAAATAAGTGGTAAATTTTCAAACTTTGCTGAGAAGTATATACCTTTTCCTTTATTTTTTTCTTTTGGAAAAATTTTCCTTATATGATGATCAGCAACAGTCATGTTAGTCACTCATTCCCTATATTTTTGCTCATCAATATCTTTTCATTTTCTTCTTTTTTATCTTAAAAATCTCATTGGTTTCTTGCATCAAGAGTCTTACATAGACTTCTATATGGTTCCCTATAAATCTTTTTAAGGAAACCTTTTGCAAGAGTCTTTCAATTTCCTCTTTTAAGGAATTACGCTCATTAGTTGTACGGCTAATATGTTTATGAAACTCGTAATGTTTGCTTTTATCCCACTTTACATATGCCCAGTCAAACATCTTTTTTGGTCAATTCAGCTTGTTGTGTTTTTCTTTAATCCATATTAAAACTTTGGTAAGGGGGAAATTGAGTGTGAGTATAGGTTCTAGTCAGATTGCTAACATGGCGATCAAACCTTCCTTACTCAATTTCCTTCCTTGTTTATGTGTTTGCTTTTTTTGGTCTTTTCGTCCTTCCTCTTCCCCATCTAATCGACTGCATTCTATCTATAACATTCGACATTCTTTTATTAGTTCTAAGCACATCTTCCAATTAGATTTACTGATTGGTTCTATCAATAAAATTTGAAAAATATTTTAGTGGCCAAGTGGTAATTGATTCAAACAATGGAAAATTCCTTACACTTCTACCGAGGGAAGTTATAGCTATCTCTACATGAAGGTTTTTTTTTAATCTTATATGCCAAGTTTGAATTATCCATATAATCCCTTAGACTTTTAAGGCTTATGACAAGGATGTCCTCTCTCTCCATACTTTTTCATTCTTTGTATGGAAATACTAACTCACGATATCTCTCATGCGATTCAGAACTAGAAGGGGCACCCAATCTGTCTCTCAAAAGGTAGTCCTCCATTGACACACCTTTTCTTTGTCGATAATTTGATCCTTTTTGCTGAAGTGGATATCTCTCAATTGGAAGTTATTAATGAAGTCATCAATTGTTTTTGTGCTAGCTCAAGTTAGAAAGTTAATAATTGGAAAACCAATGTTTACTTCTTGAATAATATCCCTTCGCATTGTCGCCATAAGTTAAATCGAAGCTTGGGGTTTAAGGAGACCAATGATTTGAGGTCCTATCTTGGGATACCTCTCCTTCACACTAGAGTTACTCAGAAGCACTATGGATACATTCTTGATTGTATGTATAATAAGATTAATGCCTGAAACTCTTCCCAAATTTCTATTGCAAGAAGAATTAATCTTACAACTGCTGTTCTTTTAGCCATGCCTTCTTATTTCATACAAGCATCTCTGCTTCCTTCTATGCTGTGCCATGATTGTGAACAAGACATGCACCAATTTGTGTAGGGAGGGTCTGAACAATATTGTAAAATGGCCATGATTTCGTGGACTATTATTGCTAAGCCGAATCTGAATGGTGGCCTCTCTATCCGAGATCCTCAACTTTTTAATGCAGCTTTTATCATGAAACTTACTTGGAGAATTTTCTTTTATTTAGAGCATCTATGGGTAAAGGTTTTTTATGCTAAATTTGTACTAAATACAAATTTCAAAGGGTAGCAAGCTCATGCCTTATAGCCTCCCGTAGTTGTTCAGCTATTTAGAGAGGGATTTGTGCAAATTGGGAAAATATTTCTAGCCATGCTCTTTGGTCTATTGGTAATGGATTAAAGGTCAATTTTTGGTTTGATCATTGGGTTCACAGCTTGGAATTTTCTCTATTCCACTATGCTTCTATGCTTATTCCAAAAAATTTGATTAAGCAACCTGTTACATTTTTTGCTAATGATAGCTATGGCTGGAGATGGATTTTGTTTGAGGATTTTTTTCTCCAGATATCCTTACTAAAATTGTTACTGTCTACCCACCATTTAGCTAAGCTGAAGATGATATTCTCTTTTAGGGTTTATTTTCTATTGGGGAGTTTACTATGAAATCTGCTTATCTCTTTTTGAGTGAGCAACATGTGATTGAAAGAGATGTTATTTGGAGGAAGATATGAAGTCTGCGTGTGACACAAAGAATTAAAATATTTGTTTGTCTTTCTCTTAATAATGGGTTGACGACTAATTTTGAAAGAAAAAGGCATCATTTGACTTTTTCAGATGATTGTCAATATTGCAGTACTTCGATTGAAGATGCCCTTCATATTTTGAGGCATTGTGTCTGTGCTTCAATTTTGGACTCTCCATATACCTCCACATTTGTTAGGGCCCTTCATGGCTGATAATAATTTAAAATCCTGGAAAAATTTTAATATTGATCTTCAGGATGTTCAGGTTAGAGGAATGTGTTGGAACGAACTCTTCTCTATTTATTGCTGGTTCTTACGGAAGAACAAGAATGAGTCAATTTCTCAAGGCAAGAGAAAACTATCCTACACTCTGCTTGGTGAAGCTTTCTCCTTTGCTCACACCTGTCATGATGCTTTGCATTTTGTGGAGTATTCTAGCTCTTATAAGACTGACTCTTTGATGGTTATGTGGAGTTGCCCTTCCCTGGGTTTTGTGAAGTTAAACTTTGATGCTTCCTTTATACAAGTGGGAAGTGTTGCAACCTATGGTGGTTTATTGCAGGATAGCTTTGGCCAATGGATTTTTGGATTTATAGTCAACGTTGGTGTGTGTCCCATTTTACTTGCCGAGGTTTGGGGAGTATTCTATAACCTTCAAAGAGCCAAGAAGATGGAATTTTCTCAAGTGGGTGTGGAATGTGACAACAAGATTGCAGTGGATATGATATGTGGAAGTGTGCGATTAATATGAGTTGCCTGTCTCTCATCAAATAGATTTGCATTGCAGCTAAAGACTTTTTCGCTGTTTCTTTTACCCATATTCACAGAAAAGCTAACTTCACAACATACTTCCTCTCTCACCTCGCATATGGTTTCCCTCTATGTTACCATATCCTGCACTTTGCTCCGAAAGGGATTGGTATTTGACTCAATCATTATTTAGTTAGTGTTTCCTATTATCATTGGTGGTTGTTTTGTGAGCTCTGCTCACCTCTTGTTACCAAAAAAAAATTAGAGAAGGATAATTGAGATAGAACTAGCAGTATTACAAAATGGAATCCTATTCTCTCTTCCCAGTCCTCCTACAAAAGGAAAAGCTTACTTCCTCCTAAAATTAAAATCGTAATCCAAACAAGAAACTAAGTAATAAAAGAAAATGCAATCCAAAATTAATTATGCTTCCTAATTCTTTCAAAAGTATGAAAATCTTCCAATAAAAATCGCAATCAACTGATCCAAAAAAAGTAGAATTTAAATATCAATTGGGCGCAACTTGCAGTTCTACGAGACCTAACATTCTTGTGCTCTCCATTGGGTCCACACGAGCCAAGTCGAATCAGTCTTTAAAGCTCTCAAATACTGCCAGTTCCAGAATGTCAACCCCAACTCATAAATTCCTGCCAGTTATATTCCAGTGACTCAGAACCTACCAAAAATCACAACAAGAACAAATTATATCTTTTACAGTATTTTCCTAAAATTAATATTTATTATGTGCCAAAAATATGCAATATAGGTCAATATTAGTTGGCTGACTATCTTCTATCTCAATAGAAAATTGTCAATTTTGAGATGATATTTTATGAATGGTATTATAAAATAATTATAAATCAAGGAAAAAAAATCAGAACCTACTCATGCAAAACAATTACAATGGATGACATATTAATGGAAAAAAATTAAAAAAGAAAAGTGTATTTATAAAGCCTCTTCCAATCAGTTTTGGTTGGATTAAACGAAGACGAGACAAATAGGCTCTTTAAGAATCATTAATTTCACAAAAAAAAAATATATATATATATATATATATATATTATTACCTTACAATTACCCTTAGTGGTAACGTCCAGAGTATCCTTGATTACGTCAAATTTTATATATTTTTGTCAAATTGTTTGGTGAATTTTTTGTTAAGCTAATCAATTCCCTCCCCGTTGCCGGAAAAAGAAATTTCTGCAGTTTTGCTGAACAAGGTGGCGAGAGGTTCTTCTTCTTTCATCAAAAAGTTTAGAAATTATCTTTAAATTTTGATAGAAAGGATATATTTATTTTTAATATTTTAATTGATGTAATAATATATTAAATATTTTAAAATTTAAAAAATATTTATTTTTTTAATATATCCAGAGTATTATATATCTATTTGTACGAATGTAATATATAAAAGAAAAACTGTTAAAAGATGAATAAAATTTGTGTAACTTTAAAGTAAAAAACATAATATTGTATTAATTGAAATATTAAAAATATAATTGTATTTTTTATTAAATAATAAAATCAATTTTGTACCTTTATCCATTTAAATAAATATCAAAAGTTTTTTTTAATATGAATTCAAATTAGTCTATGGGTAAATTTTAAATAATAAATAATTATACATTTTAATTTTTAGTAAATTTGTATTGTGCAAATTTACTAATGAGTTTTGAATACGAAATAACTATAAAAATATAATTAATAATATTCTCTGCACAATTTTTATGCAAAGTAAGATGATCCAAGTCGTCCTTTGAATTATTTCAGAATTGAAGGACTACTTGTGGTGTAAGGTGTGGATCTTTGGTAAATGAGAAGATCAATTTGACTTTTGCCATTAGTCAATATGTCCTACACAATTTTTTTTTAAGAAATATAACAAAATTTTGAGTTAAAAAACTTAAGGAAGGACTATAACAAAATTTGAACTGACAAAGTAGTTTTTGCAAATATCATGAGGTTAACACCTTAGAAAAATTGTAAGAATCACAATGTAGTCTCCAGAAACACCTATATTTGTTAGCAACTAAAAATTGAAGGAAAAAAAATTAATTTCTCATTTATTGATTGAAACAAAATAATAAGAAATACATTAACGTCTCTAACAAAATATTTTAATAAAAAATTTAATTTTAATATGTTATAAAGTTTTAAATTTGAGTTTTCAATCTCACTTCACTTTTAAAAAATAAACATTAAAAAATTTAAAAAAGATAAAAACTACCGCGTAATCATAAAAATTTTTAAATACAAAATAGTTTTTTAAGAATTTCCATTAAAACCCAAAAAAATTGAAACACCAAATTAGGAATATTTATGAGGGGTTTTTTAATTCAGGAAAAAAACCTCTTTTTTATTTAAAAAAAAAAAAGAAAGTAGACTATGTATTTGGTTACATTAAAAAAAAAAAAAAAGAAGAAGAAGAAGATGGAAATTGACAAGCACTGATGCATAGTGTCTTGTATCAAAAGGAAATTAGATTTTTGAGGTGGACACGTAAATATTTGACTTAAAAAAGACAAATCACATTTTCAACCCAGTAAAAGACAATTTGGATTTTGACTCGTAAGAGTAAAGGTAGGTGGCGGTGGACTTTATGTGACTTTGAAAAATAGTCAACTCAGTGGAACTCACGCGGCGTGCACGCGTGGGAAGACAGTTGGGTCCCACTTTCCCAGAACCGAAGCCAGCCCCTTCCTCAAAGTCAGAGCCATGAAAGTTATTAATAATTCTTCTTTTTAATTGATTGTTTTAAAATTGTTCAAATCTTCTAATCATTTGGCCTGCCCTTTGTTCACACTCCGCTCATCTTGAATTCCTTAATTAACCAATTGTCAGAAAGAAAAAGATGGGGGAAGAGACCAAAGTCAATTGTATGATCTCACCATCCACTAGGAGTTCATTATTATACATAACTTAATTAGTTGAATTGCATATCAGAAAACACTTCTAAAAAAGATATTTCAATAGTAGAAATTGATCTTAACATTATTGCATATAAAAAAACAAAGTAGATATTTTTCGAGGCTCACTTTTTTTTCTGGTATTAAAAAAATATTTTATATCAAAAAGAAAAGTAGACTATTCTTTTAAAATAATAATAAAAAAATGATTATAGTAGTTATCACGTAGATTTGATTTATTGAAAAAATAATTTGTCCAAACGCATTGTAAAAAAATTAACAAAATTGAATGAAATATCTGTTATGTGCTCGTGATAATTGGCTCTATATTAAATTAAACTTCTCTTTTCCTCCATTGATTTTTCTTCCAAATGTCTATAATTAAATACAGTGCTCTATTCCAATAAAAACATTCTTATGTATTAATGCATGGGGTTGTTAATTAATTATTTTGTCTTCATTATTAAAATATTGATTTAATAATTAAAAATACTAGGGATGATTATGGATCGGTTAACCGATCCATTAGCTAAAAAATTATTTAGTTTATATAGATTAATTTTTTCAAAACACTAACCATTAATCAGTCCATATAATCGGTTAATCAGTCCATCGATTTCGATTTTTAGACTGATTAACCAATATTTTTTGGTTAATCACTATAATTATGACCAATTTTTTTTGTTAATCACTATAATTATAAGATGCAATTAAAAAAAATTAAAATTTTCAAAACACTTAAAAATAATTTTTGAATACCATACTTAATTCAACATTTTTTTCATACTACAAATATAAAGTTGAAATGTTCAAAGTACTTGAATATTAAAGTTACAAACTAAACACATAATGTTCAAATTAATTCAACAAGTAAATATCAAATATAAATACAGTTCACATAAATTTTTGCATAGTCAACTCTCTAGTCATCAACTTGAATCACATTATGGTCACCTATATCACAAGTTGACTCTACAATTAAAAAAATGTTACAAAATTAAAGATTGTTGAAACCAACAATAGAAATATAAGTAGAAAAATCAAAATTAGAAAGAATAATACCTATCTCTACACTTCAAGTTCATATGAAACTTGTTCAATTGAAATTGGTTTACTACTTGGTCTAAGCCAAACTTGTCCACAAATGAGTGCTTCCACAATTTTAGGAGTTAGACTAGATTGAAATGAGTCAAGAATACGACCTTCTGCGATAAAAGCATATTCTGATGCAATGGTTGACACAAGCATTGCCAGTACATCTCAAGCCATTGTAGAAAGTATTTGATACCTTGATGAACTAACATTCCACCATTTCAATATATCAAAGCCTTCTTTGTCTTCCTCAAGAATCTCATTGTAATACCTATCAAACTTAGTTTTTACTTCCCCACTACCTTTAGATACCTTTTGCTTCTTCAAAACTACTAGAATATTATCGGTAGTAACTCTACACTTAACCTCATTTTTATCAAGCTTAATTATTTTAATTGCTTCTTCTTGAGTGGATGGTACTATTGATGCACCATAAGAATCATGCATGGTAGATAAAAATTTTTCTCAATATTTCTTTTAACTTTTCACTATTATCAGAACTATAACAATTCTCAATAATGACATCAACATATTCCAATTTGAAATAAGGATCAATCACCACAGCAACAAACAACATAATATTCACGTTATCAACATTTATGCAATACTTATCAAATATTTTTTTTCATCTTAGCAGCCATTACCCTTAAACCCAAATGGTCACTTTTACACCACAATGAAATCAACAAGCCAATACCATAAATCTATCTCATATATTCATTCCCAGTGATATAAAATGAGCTAGACAAATTCATTTTATTTCATAAAACACATAAAGAAAAGGAAGAATACTTTTAGCATATTCCCAATCACCCCTCTCAGGTAAACCACTCTTACTCAAAATTTCAGTCACCTCAAGTAAGTTAAAAGCCTTTTTAAACTTAACAGTAGACTTTAACATCAAATAAATTGAATTCCACCTACTTTCACATCTAGGCATATAAGACTTGAAATGTCTAGTAACTCTTTTTTAGTACAATCTTTAAATGTACTTAACATGAAAGAAGAAGATCTAACATACTTTACTGCATTTCAAATTTTTTTAATTGAAGTATCAATATCTTTCAAACCTTCTTTCACAACAAGACCTAAAATATAGGCATCACATCTCATATGCAAATATTCACCATTCAAAACACTACCCTCTCAACTATTTAACCTTCTTTTTAAATATCGAATACCCAAGTCATTTGAAGCTGTATTATCAATAGTCACAATAAAAACTCTATGGAAATCCTAATCAAGCAAACACTTTGAATCGATTAACCCATAACCTTACCCGAATGACTAGAAATTGGATAAAACGAAATAATCTTTTGATGCAAATTCCAATCCTCATTAATGAAATGACATATGATACACATATAACTCAAATTCTGAATAGAAGTTCATACATCAACTGTAAGGTAGATTTTAAAAAATAACTTCTTCAAACAATTTATCAAATTCAATTTCTCTTATTTATAAAGATTATAATAATCCCTAGCAACAGTAAAACATTATGGCATAACAAACAACGGTTACATAAAAAAAATTCATGAAATTTTTCATGTTCCACAAATCTAAAAAGAATCTCATTAGAAATGATCATTTTAGCTAGACATCTCCTACACTTTTCTTGATCAATTTTCCAAGTTGAAAGTGAATGTATAGTGCCAGCAAAACTTTCACTAGGTAAATGTTTAAATGTCAATGTGCTTTGGCTTTTTTCTACATTTGCTAGATATGTTTTACACCTACTCAAATGGTTACTCAAACAACTAATGCCACTAGATGATGGACATGCAAGAGAGTTCTCACAATATTTGCAAGTAGCCTTTTGGTCAATACTATTATTACCGGCAATTTTATCAAAATAATTCCAAACACAAGATTTTTGCTTACCACACTTCTTTGATTTTGGAAATGGCAATTTTGTTGGATTTCCACCTTAAGTTATTATATCTATTTGAACTCGTTAAGTACACTCTTCATTTATTGTTTGTTTTTGTTGCAGTTATCCTTGTGGGGTGGTACTTCTACTACTGCTATGAAATTTTCAGTAATACTTGACAAATTCTCCATAGATTCTGAACAAAACAAAGAAATAAAGTGTTAAACCTAGAAGTCATCAACATTCAAGAAACAAAACTAGCAAAGCAAGGTATTCTACAAATTAATAAATGAAATTTTTATGTTCTATAACTACTACGCACATAAAATTAAACACTAATTAATTACGCTTGCAGAAATTGATAACAATGTGCTTATATACAAACTATTGCATTATTAAAATGATGAATAATGATGAAATACTTATCATATAAATCATCAACCTATTAATGTAATAGTTTCTAAGAGTTTTGGATCCAATAATAATAAAGGTAATCAACTGATTTCGCACCTAAATGATATTTTCTCATTATTAAGATTAATTAATTTATTTAATTATATATTAAAGCTAATCATATAGGCATATTAGTCATTTTTGTAGAATACTTATTCTATTTTAAACTTGTTGAATAGCTAAGCATATGTGTGCACTTTGAGCTTTTTAAGTAAATTGATTAGATGTTCATGTGTTTTTCTTTGTTTTTGGATATCTTTTCAAAGTAGATTAGGATAAAGCATTAATGATGTTGTGGTGTTAGAATTGGCATTTGTTAACTATTTTCTTTTTTTTTTTCCTTATTAAAATGGAATTAATTTTTTAGCATGCCCATTAATTTCTAGATAAAGCTTTCTTAAACTTTTTCTTTAATTAATTATTTATGATATTTTATCATTAGTTAATTAGTTTATTAATACAATCATAAACTAACCTTAGATATATTTTATGCTTTCTATAGAGATATCATGGTTAAACATCTATTGCATAAATCTTCACTTATATCATGTACTTATATAATGATTATAATCAAATTGCTTTTCTAATTTTAAAATTTACTTATCAAGGTTGCATTTGATTTCCAACAAATTTCAAATAAAAAAAGAAAAATAAAGAAAGACGAAAGTTTAAGGAACCAGATAGCAACCCACAGTAGAGAGTGGAAACAAAAATTAGATATACTGTTAAAGAGTATGCCCTAGAGCCCATGTAAAAGGGATGTATTTCATATATATAAATTCATATTCTTAATAAAAGACATCATTTATTTATTAATGCTATATTTAAATACATGAGTTTGTATATCATAAATTAATAAATGAAGTCTTAGATATTATAAATACAGTGTAAAGGCAATCATGAAAGTGTTCATGATATGAGATATCTATTACATGCAAATGTGATAATATCTAAACATCCCTAGTCATAGAATTAACAAGATAGGATATTGTTAATCTGGATAGACTAGCACATGTTATTCTTCTTGAATAGTTCAAGCAGTAGTACTTATAATTGTGACTATAGAAGATGATCAAAGCTAACATGTAGATGTTTGTTAGAAGAACAAGTTCATTGGAGACCTGCAAAGAGAATACTCACATAGATATTAAATCTATGTCAGTGTGAAAGCTCTTCATAATGGTTGTGCAAGTATCCTTAGACTTGAGATCACCAAGGTTATCTTAAGTAGCAAGTAATATACTTTGACTCAATAACTAATTACTTCCAACTGGAGGTGAATATAGTTAGGAGTTTGGGTATATCATGACCTACTTGAAGATAATTGAGTAATTAGTAAAGGATTCACCATCCCAGATTTATTAAGAAAAGTTATCTCGCATGATTCTATAATTACCTTGTTCAGAGAATCTCTGGAAAGAGTAATATGCCAAGATGGATAGGGATCCATAAAGGGCATTTTAGGAACAATGGTTAAATTAATAGAACATATATAATTAGATTTATATGAGTTAACAGAAATCTATACTCAGAATCTAATTGAGATAAGAGTGGTAAAAGGAGTAATTGCACGATAACTGTTTCTATGGGAGGGTATTTTTAGAACCACTTGACTTTCCTAATATTTGGGTAGTCATGATGCCTAGCTAGAGGCCACTCATGACTTGTATAATAGTGTATCATAAATATCAATAAGGGATTGATAAAATGATTTAAAAAATTTTAAATCATTTGAGTTTTGAATAGAACTCATAATTACATATTATACTACCAATATGGACAGGAATCCGTCACACACATATAGAGTAAAGGATAAAATGGTAAAATGGCAAGAATTATAATATTTGATATTATTATGAGAGAAGAGAAATGAATTAGAGAATAATTAATTAAAAAGTTTAATTAATTATAATCAAGTAGAAATTTTCGCAGAATTTTTTAGAAATATTTTGCAAAATGGACCTAATTGAAATATTGTATTTCATAATTACTTATAATTTAACTATAAGTATTATAGGACTGATATATTAATTAATAGATCCATTGAAGAAATATATAAGGCCCAGATAATTAGTTTTGGTGCAAAAATCCACCAGAGGATGGGTTTCATGCTAACTTCAAATAGAAGGCCTTAGAGGCCTAATTCTTGGACTAAAATAAATTAAATATATTTAATAAATATTATAGAGCCTATATATTTAATTTGGATGTATTTAGAATTAATTTGGATGATTAAATCCAAGTATATGCATAAAGGGCCTAGTTTATGGGTTATGTGCATAGTCCTTTATGAAAAGACTTAAATTGGATTTAATTGAGCCCAAATAAATTAATAATATTTCAAAAAGCCTAATTAATATTTCTCCAGCAATTTTAAAGAGCCCAATGATATTATGAAGTTGGATTTTTAACCTAACTATAAAAATCCAAGATAAGTGATTTTAGGGTTAAGTGAGTTTTCACAAGAAAAGAAATTTCTCTCTTCTTCTAAACCCCAGTCGCCACTCCCTTTCTAGCATCAAGGAGAATTCGGCCATTCTTGTAATTCCATCATTCTTTGGTTCATTTAATCATTCTCTAGTGTGGATCACGATTGGAGGTGTTTAATTTTGGACACTGTGGTTTGCGACAACTCGGTGAGAAGGAAAATCAATTGTTCAACAAAAATCAAAGGTGATTTTTCTTATTCTCATTAATATTTATATTGTATATTCATGGAAAGATCAGATATATTGGTTAAAAAATTTTAAATTCTGCTTGTACATGTAATGTATGTAACCGATTAATTCCTAACATGGTATCAGAGCTAAGATTTTGCCATGAATCTATAATTCTATATTATTCGCGAAATAGTTTTCTTTTTTATTTTTGAGTTATTTATTTTATAAACTTTAAAATATCAGATTTGATTGTTCATGAATGAGAAATATTAATTTCTGTATGTATGTGATCAAATATATAAAATGAAAAATAAAACGATTCTTTTGAGAAAAGAATCATTCTTTTTGGCTTGAAGGATTTTTATTTTTCAAGAAAGTCTAGGGGCTGTTCTAAATTAATTTTTTATTGATCCACTCTAAAATTATTTTGATGATAATTTATGTATTTAATATATGATATTAAGCCATAGGATCAAACAAAATTAAAATCAAACAAGTTTTGCATGAAAACTAGTTTAATCGAAAAGTTCGATAAATTGGTATTCTTCATGTGTTCTTAGTGTGTTCTTGGTAAGTTCATGTTTAGAACGATTTTTTATCTTCTAAATTTGATATATCTGATATATTAATGTGTTTTTAATTAATTGAATTAATTAAAATGGGTTTTGAATTAATTGGATTAATTTTAATTCATTAAAGCCACTTAATGGGCTTAATTATATTTATGGATTTGATTTAAATTAGTAAATGACTTGGTAGGCTCAAGGATCTGATTTAAATTAAATATTATAGACTTTAATTAAGTTTATTAATGAGTTTTAAGGGCTGGAGTGGGCTTGGCTCATTCTAAAAGGCCTAAATGGTTCAATAGATACAAAACTAGTTTGTGAGTGAACACACTTTAGGGTTTAAACTGTAGGTTTCAGCCTACCCATTACTTTAAGCCCAAAATTGATTCTTTAATTATTTAATGTGATTAATTAATTAAATAATCAATTAAATTGAAAATTAAGGTAAGAACACATGCATGCAAAAAAATTTTCTAAAATGAAAAAAGTTTTCTAATTTGATCACATTATTAAAATAACTCAAAAGTAAGTTTTAAGAGTTGAAACATAGTTTATATTCCATTATATGATTTTTATTTATGCATTAGAAATACATATAAGGGTGTATGATTGGCATGATGGATAGTTATGGACAAAAGCCCAATGTGATTGAGCATAATGCATGTTTCGGCCCAACAAGGACTTTTATGTCCCAGCCAATTATTTTTTATTTTTATTTCTTTTTCAAATTGTAATATGTAATTATATTGCTTAGATTAGAATTAGAGATAGATATGGAGACCACTATCAAGGAGAGAGATGGGTAGGTTGGAGATCCAACAAGATTGAAGATAATGTAATTATTTTTACTTGTTTGAAATATGCATATTACCTAAGTTTGAGCTTTTGATTTCCCTTTTGGCTCAAGGAGGTCAATATAGTAAAGTCCATAACTATGTCATATTTGTATGCTTATATTTATGTGATAGATATAGGATGTATACCAATGTATGCCAACTATGTATGATGAGACTTACTTAACTAAAATCCCTCAAATTAATACTATGGTATATAAGCCTTCCATTAATTGGAGGAGAACCAGAGTTCTTTATAGTATGGGTTATTGACCACAGTCAAGCTCACATTATATCGAATATGTTTAAATCTAATTAAATGGGTCATCTTAGCTAGCCCATTAGTTTATTGACTATAGTCAAGGCTAATGGTTCTAGAGGCAAGATTAGGAAATGCATATATGATATGCATGTATCAAGAGTTGATAACCTAATGATCCAATAGTTGTGTAGAGACACAATTGGTATAGAGATACCTACCTTTCAAGGGTATGGGGTTTGACTTCTTGAGTACTGTAACACCCCCTATGCAAATACCCTATTACACATGTATCATGAATACTATTAATCATGTTTACACTACATGTTCATTTAATCATCATTTAGCCATTAATCATGCCATATGGTTTCATATGCCTATATTCGTGCTACAAGTCTATTCCTGTTTCCCATTTCATACCTATTATCATGCATATTAGACTATATGAATATTACTTTATGTATATCACATGCACACATATTCTGTCTTAGCTTTACTACTAGTGAGTTACAATATTCCACATAGGTTTTATACATAACATAAGATAATTGGTCTTTATACAAAACATATGATAATTGTATTACAAAACATCCTACATCAAGGTTATCAATCGATGGTTGGCCCTTCCTGATGCAGAGAACGTCCCTCAACAAAAGACTTGCTACTTGTACCTACATGGATAAATAACCCGTGCTAAGCTATAAAGCTTAGTGGGGAATATCTACAGATGGATGACCACACACATAGGTCATTAAAACATGCATTTACAATATGCTCATATATTATAAACAACATGTCCAACATAACATGACAACAGTAACATATACTTTAAAGCGTAAAGCATATTCTCATGAACATAAACATCGTACCCAGGAGAGTAACACATATTTCATTTTCATAATTCGTATAGATGGCAATTTTCCATGTGAACATATTCAATTGAAACATAATTCTTGTGGTAAACCAACAATATAAGCCACAATATCAAGCTTTAGTCAAATAACTTTAACTATTTAATTTTGATCATTCTATGATAACGTTTAGCCTGCCTTAGCTTTATCGGTGGATAACGGGAACTATGGATACACATTGGTATCAAAGAAGGATATCCGAAGATATCAAATCTATAGACCCAAACGGGGCCAAACTGTACTGTGGACCGGTCAAGCATACCCAAACGGGGTAGCCTATCAACCCAAACGGGGTTGATCATGATCCAAACGGGATCATATATACTATGGACCCAATCGGGCCAAACTATGGCAGCTGCAATTTCCCTATAGGCGCCTATCTATCCACATCTAAAACTCTATCGTAGGCAGAATTATATTCGTGTTTAATTCACATATTAATACTTTATTCATATATAATATTGTGCACATATACATAGTCTTATAAAACTATGAATTCTCTGGTGCATAATCAGATATATGCACATTTCATATGCCAAGTTATACATCTGGCTCATTCAAATCTGTATGACTATACAATTTGCATCATAGCATATAGGCATGACATATAATCATCATATTATATACTTGATCATGTTCACATTAAGCATCTCACATGTTCATAGTCATGCTAAAACATCTTCTATCTCATAGGGCAATTACATGCTCATATACTCATATACATAATCATAAATGTACATACTTGTGGGTACATTTGCATATAGTTGACTTATTCTTTTGAGCATGTTTACCAACACATATAATATCAACATGTTTCCATATTGGCATATACACATGCCAAGGTCATACCATTATATTCTCTATTTCATATCACAGGTACATGTCAAAATGTGCACTTTCATGTCATAGGATTTACATGTGTGTATATATATATATATATATCAATTTGGCATATGACCATCATGTACAAGACTAATTACATGTATAGGTTAGATATTTCATCATTAGTCTTTATTCATATACACAAATGAATGCATATGTGTGCATATAAATCCTTCATTGATAGTCATATTACATGTCTCATTCAATTAACTTTACTATCACATAAGCAACTATATGTCTCAATCAATTTAAAGTCATATTATCAAGTGTAGTAACAATCTACTCATAATTGTAGTTTCTGTTACATTGAACAGTCTAGAAAATAAGTCCGGATTCAACCCTAGATTACATGTATTTAGAGACAGATTTAAGCTTAGATTTCTTCATATGAAATTTAGGTATGGAAGTCTATTTTTATACGCAAAAAGAATCACTCAATTCCGAGGTCTCTAGCTTAACTTATAAGCAAAATAGTACTAATAGATCATTCAGAAAATCACACACGTGGCCATGTGCAAAGAAGAAGAAAAACTCACGTGGCCACGTGCAATGAATGAAGTTTTATGCCGAAGAAACACACATGGTCACGTGTTTTCACAAGAGGAACCAGACGTGGCCACGCACAAGGGAAAGAAAAGGCTCACATGGCCACAGGTAAGAAAGAAATATACACATGCGTGGCTACGTGCTTCAAGCAGAGAACCTATCCAAATTTTCACTATCAGACAATGAAAATCAGTTCTCAATTCTTTCTACAAAGTTGTAGATATATTTTTATAGTTTTCAAAACATCAAAAATCAACTCAATCAGAGCTCTCAATATCAAGATATACCCTAAAAACCGAAGACTGCTCTCAAAAATAAAGGCAGCAAGCAGGACCCGGATTCAAGCCTATTTTCTCTATCATAAAAATTGATTCAGATTTCGTGTTCTTCATATGAAATGAAGATCTGTGAGTCTAGTTTTATATCCAATTGGAATTTCTCAATTTGAGTCACGAAAACTCATGATGTAAAAAAAATACTACAGACTGGTCATATGATCCTTAAAACAGATTTCTTACATCTTTCAATCAAACGTGTATTTTTCCTTTCTAAACCACTTCCAAGCTTGAGATTCACATATAAAACATATACTAGAAGCAGTAAAGACATCTCTCATGCTAACACATCAAGCATACACACACACTTATGCAAGTTCCCATACCTTGGCTCATAAACCCAATGTCTTCAACCTCTATCAATACCCTTTCCTTTGCTCTTCCTTCCTTCCTCTTCTCCTTCATAAATACCATCATCATCATCATCATATATTTCCAGCATATATACATTTTCTCAGTCAAAATGAAATAAGAAGAAGATGATGATGAAGGGTTCAATTAATATTTTAATTACCTTACGTTTAATACCTTGTACTCTTGATTAATCAACAAACATCATCCTCAAATTGTTTGAGATAAATCAATGGAAATAAGAATGAAGAAGAAGATGATCTATTTTCTGGTTTTCTCTCTTCAATTGCCGACACCTTCACTCACACAGCCACTTCTACATTCCACTTTCTTCTTTCTATTTATATAAGTGGCAAAATCTCCCTTTTACTCCCTCAAAATCTTGCATGTCACACAAATGCCACAAACCTTTATGCATGTTAGACTTTAACCCCTCCACTAACTCATTTTTCTTAAATCAACCTATCAATTTATTCATTCTTTTAAAATTGGCCACTAAAATGCCAAAAAATACAAATTAACCCCAAATTAATATCTTTTACTTCAATTACATCCTCAATTACTATTAAACTATATTCTTTTATTTTATTTTCATGCAATTAACATAATAACATGATAATTTAGCCCCTTACTTAATCACAAAAATATGCAAATTAAATTAGGGTCATGTTAGGGGCCTTACAAGTACAGTCAAGGTTAAATTTCATATCAAGGATTGGATATTAGCCCACTAAGAAAACCATCTGGTTTTCTCGGATTAAATAATGAAGGCTATTGATTCGCAATAAAATAGTGGGAGTAAATGGATTAATTAAAGATATGATTAATGCATACATATATATATATATGAACATACTCTCATATGATTTCTTTTTCACATCTAGGTCATCATCATGAGCACATCAAACGTAAACATACGATCAATCTTAGATAACAAGCTGGTTAGCAGCAATTATTTTGACTGGATTAGACAAGTGAGAATTATTCTCAAAGCTGAAAAGATCCATTATGTCTTGGATAAAGATCCATTACCACTTCCATCAGATGATGCCATTGATGAGATCAAGGGCACTTATCGATAATACATGGAAGATAGTAAAGCAGTAGCATATCTGATGCTGGGTGCTATGTCCTTAGAGCTTTAGAAGCAATATGAGGTGATGGATGCTAGAATAATCATTTTGCATCTAGAGGAGCTTTATTCTTTTCAAGCTATAACTGAGCAATATGAGATTGCTCGAGCTCTATTTAGCTGCAAAATGGTGGAAGGCACTTTGGCTGCTACTCATGCATTAAAAATGTATGGGTATATTGAGCATTTGAGTAAACTTGGGTATGTAATGGATAATGATCTATACATAGATTTAATATTGTACTCATTGGCTCTAAGTTATGCACCTTTCGTGCTTAACTTCAAAATGAACAAGATCCTTCAAGAAGGATTGAAAAAGTGTCATAGTTGTCACTCCTGCTAAAGGCAAGAAGCATAAGATGACCAAGGTGTAGCTAAAACTTGGTGGGGTTTCTAAGAAGAAGGTTTCCAAGAAAGAGAATCCTAAAGGAACTTGCTTCCATTGTGGGAAAGATGGTCATTGGAAGCATAACTACAAGGCCTATCTAGATTCTCTCAAGGAGAAGAAGCAAGCTGATGCTTCTACTTTAGGTATTCATATGATTGAAATAAATACTTATTCTATTACTTCTTGGGTATTAGATACCGAATCTGGATCTCATTTGTGTAATGATCTATAGGGGCTTAAAAGCAGTAGAAGAGTTGGAAAGGCAGAAATATGTTTATAGTCAACTACTGGACAAAGCATCTTAACAATAGTTATGGGGACTTATCATTTGCCTCTTTCAAGTAGATTAATACTGGAGTTGAAAAATTGTTATTATGTTCCAGCATTATCTAAAAGTATTATTTCTTTCAGTTATTTATTGAACGATTATGACATTTCTTTAAAGGAAAAATGTTGTTACATTTTCAAGAATAATATATTTTATGCTAAATCTATCATTGAGAATGGTATATTTTTTCTTGATTTAATTAAATAAGTGCATAATATGGGTACCAAGAGAATGAAACAAGATAATCTAAAAACCTTGTATTTATGGTATTGTCATTTAGACCATATAAATGAGAAACGCATGACCAAATTACATAAGTCAGGTGATTTGGGATCATTTGATACACGTGAATCTTGTTTATTAGGACAAATGACAAAAGCTTCCTTTATTGGTAAAGGAGAACAAGCTAGAATCGTTTTGGACTTAATACATTCAGATGTATGTGGTCCAATGACTACACATACTAGAGGAGGTTATTCCTACTTCATTACTTTCATAAATGATTACTCCAGGTTTGGATATATCTATCTAATGAAATATAAATCAGAAGCATTTGAAAAGTTTAAAGAATTTAAAAATGAATTGGAGAAGCAACTTGGCAAGAGTATTAAGATATTTATATCAGATCAAGGTGGAGAATACTTAAGCCAATAATTTCAAGATTATCTTAGAGATAATGGGATTTTATCTCAATGGACTCCACCATATACACCACAACATAATGGTGTATCTGAGAGGAGAAATAAAAAACTATTAGATATGGTTTGATCCATGATAAGCCGAGCAAACTTGCCTAAGTTCTTTTGGGATATGTATTAGAAACTGTTGTTTATGTGTTAAACAAAATTCCTAGTAAATCAGTTGATATTACTCCATATGAGATATGGAATAACAAGAAATCCACACTTTCTCATATGAAGGTATGGAGTTGAACTGCTTATGTAAAGAGGACAATGTCAGACAAACTAGGTGTTAAGTCTGACAAATGTTTATTTGTGGGATATCCAAAAGAAATGTTTGGATATTATTTCTATAATCCCTTAGAACAAAAGGTGTTTGTTTCAAGGCATGTTGTCTTCTTAGAAAGAGAATTTTTACTATGAGAGGACAGTGGGAGTAAAATTGAACTTGGTGAAGTTCAAGACCCATAAATAGAAGTAGATCAACCGATTGAACCCGAGACTGAATTTCATAATAATGAGATTATAATTGAACCTAATTATACACAAAATCTTAGAAGATCTACTAGGATGCATTCTATCCCTATGAGATATAGATTTCACATTGATTTAGATAGAGGCATAACTATAGTAGAGGACAATGAGCCTACAAGCTATCAAGAAGTTTTGAACAGTTTAGAATGTGATTTATGGCTTAAGGCTATGCAGTCTAAAATGGACTCCATCTATGAGAACAAAGTATATAATTTAGCTCAACCACCTGAAGGGATAGAACCCATATGGTGAAAATGGGTCTTCAAAAAGAAGACCGACATGAAAGGTAATATAGTTATCTATAAAGCTCGCTTAGTAGCTAAAGGCTATCGTCAAAGAGAAGGAATTGACTATGATGAAATATTTTCTCCTGTAGCGATGCTTAAGCCTATAAGAATACTTTTAGCCATTACAGCTCATTATGATTAAGAGATTTGGCAAATGGATGTGAAGATAGCTTTTCTAAATGAAAATCTGACCAAAGATGTGTATATGACAAAACCAAAAGGGTTCACATTGGGAAATGGAAAAAAGGTAGGTAAGCTTTAAAAATCCATTTATGGATTGAAGCAAGCCTCTAGGAGCTAAAACATATGATTCAATGAGACAATTAAAGAGTTTGGTTTCTCACAGAATGAAGATGAACCTTGTGTGTATAAAAGGGTCAGTAGGAGTGCAATTGTCTTTCTAGTTCTATATGTAGATGACATATTGATAATGGGAAACTACATTTCTCTTCTCCAATCTATTAAAATATGGTTATCCAAGAAATTTTTCGTGAAAGACCTTGGAGAAGCATCCTATATTCTAGAAATAAGGATATGTAGAGATAGATCTAATAGGTTGTTAGGTCTTTCTCAAAGTACATATATAGATAAAGTATTGAAGAGGTTCAATATGGATCTCTCTAAGAAAGGGTTTATACCCATAGTGTATGTGAAATACCTCTCTAAGTCTATGTATCTGCAGACACTAGAGGATAGAGAGATCATGAATAGAACACCATATGCATCTGCAATTGGTTCTATCATGTATACTATGTTATGTACACATCCAGATGTATCATTTGCTTTGAGTGTCACAAGTAGAGTCTAATCTAATTTTAGAGAGGAACACTAGGTAGCTATTAAGAATATCCTTAAGTACTTGAGAAGAACTAAGGATATATTTTTGGCATATGGAGATGATAGTTTGAAAGTAAATGGATATACTGATGCTGCTTCCAGTCTAACAAAGATGATTGTAAATCACAGTATGGTTTTGTGTTCATAATGGGAGGATGAGCAATTAGTTGGAAGAGTTTCAAACAAGAAACAATTGCTAATTTCATGACAGAAGCTAAGTACATTGCTGCTTCAAAGGCAGCTAAAGAAGCAGTATGGATCAAAAAGTTTATATCTGAACTAAGAGTGGTGCCTAGCATGGTTGATCTGATTCCTTTATATTGTGACAACAATGGAGCCATTGCACAAGCAAAGGAACCACAGTCTCATCAGCGATCCAAGCATATTCTCAGATGCTACCATCTCAGAAGGGAAATAGTAGCTAGAAATGATGTGAAAATAGAATAGGTCCCCACATATGATAATATGGTGGATCCCTTCACTAAAGCATTTTCCCAGATAAAGTATGATCACCATATAAATAACATGGGTTTAAGACATATGAGTGATTGGCTCTAATGCAAGAGGGAGATTGTTAGAGAGTATGCCCTAGAGCTCATGTAAAAGGGATGTATTTCATATATATAAATTTATATTCTTAATAAAAGGCATCATTAATTTATTAATGCTATGTTTAAATACATGAGTTTGTATATGTTAAATTAATAAATGAAGCCCTAGATATTATAAACATAGTGCAAAGGCAATCATGAAAGTGTTCATGATATAAGATGTCTATTGCATGCAAATGTGATAATATCTAAATATCCCTATTCATAGAATTAACAAGATAGGATATTGTTAATCCGGACAGACTAGCACATGTTATACTTCTTGAATAATTCAAGCAATAGTTCTCATAACTGTGATTATGAAAGATGATCAAAGCTAACATGTGGATGCTTGTTAGAAGAACAAGTTTATTAGAGAACTGCAAAGAGAATCCTCACATGGATATTAAATCTATATTAGTGAGAAATCTCTTCATAGCAGTTGTGAAAGTATCCTTAGACTTGAGATCACTAAGGTTATCTTAAGTAGTAAGTGATTTAATTTGACTCCATAACTGATTACTTCCAACTGGGGGTAAACATAGTTAGGAGGTTAGGTATATCATGACCTACTTAAAGATAGTTGAGTAATCGATAAAGGATTCACCATCCAAATTTATTAAGGAAAGTTATCTTGCATGATTCTATAATTACCTTGTTCAAAGAATCTTTGGCTAGAGTAATATGCCAAGATGGATATGGATCCATAAAGGGAATTTTAGAAACAATGGTTAAATTAATAGAACATATATAATTAGATTTATATGAGTTGACAGAAATCCATACTCAGAATCTAATTGAGATAAGAGTGGTGAAAGGAGTAATTGCATGGTAACTGTTTTTATGGAAGGGTATAGTTAGAACCACTTGACTTTCCTAACATTTGGGTAGTCATGATGCCTAGCTAGAGGCCGCTCATGACTTGTATAAAAGTGTATCATAAATATCAATAAAGGATTGATAAAATGATTTAAATAAGTTTAAATTATAAGAGTTTTGAATATAACTTATAATTACATATTATACTGCCAATATGGAAAGGAACCTAATAGGCACACACATATAGAGTAAAGGATAAAATTGTAAAATGGCAAGGATTATAATATTTGATATTATTATGAGAGAAGAGAAATGAATAAGAGAATAATTAATTAAAGAGTTTAATTAATTATGATCAAGTAGAAATGTTCAAAGAACTTTTTATAAATGTTTTGCAAAATGGACCTAATTGAAATATTATATTTCATAATTAATTATAATTGGAATATAAGTATTATAGGGCTGATATAATAATTAATAGATCCATTGGAGAAATATATGAGACCTAGAGAATTAGTTTTGGTGCAAAAATCCACCAAAGGATGGATTTCACGCCAACTTCAAATAAAAGGCCTTAGATGCCTAATTCTTAGACTAAAGTAAATTAAATATATTTCATAAGTGTTATGAAGCCTATATATTTAATTTTTATGGATTTAGAATTGATTTGGATGATTAAATCCAAGTATATGCATAAAGAGGCTAGTATATGGGTTATGTGCATAGTCCTTTATGAAAGGACTTAAATTGGATTTAATTGAGCCCAAATAAATTAATAATATTTCCAAAAGCCCAATTAATATTTCTCCAAAAATTTTAAAGAGTCCAATGACATTATGAAGTTGGATTTTTAACCTAGCTATAAAAATCCAAGATAAGTGATTTTAGGGTTAAGTGAGTCTTCACAAGAAAAGCAAATTCTCTTCTTCTAAACCCTAGACGCCACCCCCTTGCTTGCATCAAGGAGAATTTGTCTAGCCTTGTAATTTCATCATTCTTTGGTTCATTTGTTCATTCTGTAGTGTGGATTATGTTGAAGGTATTTAATTTTGGACACTGTGGTTTGCGACAATCCAGTGAGAAGGAAAATTAACTGTTAAACAAAAATCAAAGGTGATTTTTCTTATTCTCATTAATATTTATATTGTATATTTATGGCAAGATCAAATATATTGCTTAAAAAAATTTAAATTTTGCTTATATGTTTGATGTATGTAATCGATTAATTCCTAACATATACCCTGTTAACACGTCCTACTAGAAACCTTAAATTACAACCAACATGTTGAGCAAGCACAAGAATTCAACTACCCAAGTAATCCAAAAACCTATCTCTATCCAACTTCAGATATATGAAAGCATAAAAGCAAAAGCCAGATCTTCAAATGGAAAGACCTCTAGTAGCATCAAAAGAACAAGAGAGACCAAAAGCAGAACTCTCAACCAATGGCATCAAAAGAATAAAAGAGACCAAAAGCTGGAATTAATTCCTAACTAACTTAATTATTTTCAGCTTCAGTTATTATCTAACTCTTAATTAGGCAAAACAACATCAAGTTTAAAATGATGAAGATACATTAAAGATTTACCTCAAGTGTTGGACTAGAAGTAGATTTACCTCTAGTGCACTATACTATCTGTAATTTAAAGAATATGAAATAACTATTAGAGATGAGAGGCAGAACGACAGTAAGGGATAATGAACAAATAAGAAAGTTAAGTAGCTCAATAGAATGATCCAAAAATAAATTAAAAAGTTAAGATAATACTTATCAATAGAGATGAGAGGTAGAATGATGATGAGGGAAAATGACATAGGTGAGGGAGAAAAATGGTGAGGGAGATCGAAGTACGATGAATAGCGACCGATGTGAAGGAGAAGGGCAGATCCAAAGAGAGAGCAAGCAACGACTGGCATGAGGGAGAGAGGTAGAATGGAGTTTGAGATAGGTAAGGTTTATATATATATATAATTAAACCGATTGGTTAATCGAAATAGATAATTTTTACAAACCATAGATTAAAAACAAAACCCCTATTTTTAAAAACCTAAACCATTCTCTTTGGTTCAGTTAACCTCAAAAATTAGTTCGATTTTGGACTGATTTTTTAGTTAGCCTTTTTTTCAATTTTTTGCTCAACCCTAAAAAACACTAAGTGCCAATTTAATATACATTTAGACTTATTGATGCTTACACCAAATTTGTCATGACCCGTCTAAGATTATGATCGATGTTAATATTCTAAAAGATTTAAGACCACTACAATTCATAACAAACCTAATGTTTCATGAAATCTTAAGCAGGTCATATATTTAAAAAAATGAACCTAAAAGGTACAAGTATTACAGAAAAATACATTTCATAAAGTGAGAATATCAAATATTATAGAATACATGAGTTCAAATAATTACATTTATCAAGTCAAAAGGTATAAATTCAAACTTCTGAACTAGAAAATTGGGGATGATTGGGAATTGAACATTGAATAAAGGGAGTTGAATGGTGTCCAGCAAGTGTACTAGATCAGTTAAGTAATATAGAAAAATAAGATTAAGATCCTGAAATATCGTACCTTAGGGATTGAATAAATATTTGTATTTCAGATTTATAAGTAAATGATGTGCGAAAGAATTCCCAAGATTATAGTGAAAGCAAAAACAAACATTAATTAAACAATTAATAATGAAATTCAAACAATAAATTGCAAAAAAAAGAACATAACAAGATTGTAAAATAATGGTAAAATTCAATATTATAAACACTTCTTCTGAAGGAACTATCCACCTTAACTTCTATTGCAATGACTTGATTAAAAATAACATAAGTGATTATGAAAAACCAGTGTAAAAATTGAATATCTTATTCAGAATATCATTTTAAGCATTAAATTCTCATATTATGAACAATCTAACATTTAACATATCGATTCAGTTTATAAAATCCTAAAATTTGATTAAATCCTTTTTCAAGAGATTTAATTCAAGTCTATACTTAATTCAACTTTCTTAGTCTTAATTCTACTCTTACCAACACATAATTACCATAATTTTTAAAACATAATCATGCATCAACTTAAGTGAATTAAACCAAAAATATGCAAATCATAAGTCATAGATGAAATTGACCATTAACCATTTATTCAATACATTAATCATCAACATGACAAAATTTAAGATAAAAATCATCTTAAGAACTAAAACATAACACACTTGCGTTGAAAATTAATCACAAACCAAAGTCATTACAATAAAAGTATAAATGTTCAACTTTTCTTCAACAAAAGTAAAGAAAACTACTCACTATTCATGTTAAAAATAATTTAAAAACTAAAAGAAAATATTACAATACACATAAGTTGTTAGCTTCTCTTGAAGTCTTCTCAGAACATCCAAATAGCAGCCTTCAAAACCCAGGTTTTTTTACTCTTCAAAGCTAGGTCTGAAACTTTAAAAACTATCCTTCCTTTCTTCAAAAAATCATGCTCCTTTAAATACTGACATTTTTGTCTACTAAAAATACCTCAAAAGGAAGTAAGCCTACTGCAAATAAACTTCATATTATAGAAGAAAATAGAGTTTAATCTTGTGTGAAACACCTTACCTCGGTAAAGGGAAAAATCACTCTACTGAGGAGATTAATTTTTACCTGTGTCCCTTGAGTTGCCTTGTTAAAGGCAAAAGTCCCTCCATCGAGGAAAACTACACTACATCTCACATTACCGTAGTCTTCTTAATAGAGGGAGAATTTCCCTCCACCGAGGTGGATCTTTTCATTTGCCTTTTTAAATTATCTTCGGTAAAGGAGAAAATCTTCTTCACATAGAAGCTTCATTATATACTTCAACATGATTAATTCTGCAAAATCTTTAAGCTAAATAGATTTTCTCTTTTCCTATGTAACTTTTCCTTTTTCTTCAATTAAGTCCCTAAAAACATAAAAAATTATGATCAAGTCCAGAAAAATAGAAATTAAACATCAAATTAAATAAATTAACACTAAAATAACATATTAACCACACTAAAATATACTAATAATATAGTTATAATTCACAATTATTAGGAGTCAATTTGAATTAATATTAGAAAATATTTTAATTCCACATATACAATATATGAGCAATGTACATTCATATGTTATGCAACATTTACACAAAAAACAACGGAAGTTGATATGTCAGAACTGTAGGCAAAAAATATCTAATGGTTATATCGCTCTTTTAAATCCAATAACTGGTGGATTGAAAGTCTAACTCAACCAAAAACACATCCAGTCAGTTAGAGATTGAGAGCATAGCTCAATTGAAAACCCTTTTACCATCACTTATGTTGGGAATTATCGGTTACATGCATCTCATACATAAGCGAAATTTAAAATTTTTAACCAATAGATCTGATCTTGCCATGAATTTACAATATACATATTAATGAGAATAAGAAAAATCACCTTTGATTTTTGTTGTACAGTTGATTTTCATTTTCACAGGGTTGTCACAAACCATAGTGTCCAAAATCGAATACCTCTAATGAGTAATCCACACTAGAGAATGATTGAATGAACCAACAAAGGAAGAGAACAAGGGCTGGCCGAAATTCCCTAGATGTTAGCAAGGGGACTAGTGGCTAGGGTTGAGAGAAAAGAGAGAAAAATGTTTTCTCTTAATTGTTCACACTTAACCCTAAAACCCTATCACTTGGATTTTTATAGTTAGGTTAAAAATCCAACTTCATAATAAGATTGGGCTCTTTAAAATTGATGAAAAATATTAATTGGGCTTTTGGAATTATTTATAATTTATTTGGACTCAATTAAATCCAATTTAAGCCCTTTCACAAAAGACTATGCACAAAACCCATAAACTAGGCCCTTTGTGCATATACTTGGATTTAATTACCCAAATGAATTCCAAATCCAACCAAATTAAATATGTAGGCTCCATAATACTTATAAAATATATTTAATATTTTTTGGTCCAAGAATTATGCCTCTAAGGCCTTCTGTTTGTAGTTGGCGTGTAACCTTTCCTTTGGAGGGTTTCTACGCCAACTTCACTTCTTTGGGCCTCCTTAATTCCTCCAATGGATATATTAATTATTATATCAGCCCTATAACACTTATAGTCCAATAATAATTAATTATGAAATTCATTATTTCAATTAAATCCATTTTATAGAACATTTCTAAAAAGTTCTGCGAACAATTTTACTTGATCATAATTAATTAAACTCTTTAATTAATTATTATCTTATTCATTTCTCTATCCCGATAATAATATAAAATATTATTATCTTTGTCATTTTAATATTTTATCCTTTTCTCTATATGTGTGTGACCTATTGGGTTCCTGTCCATATTGGCAGTATAATATGTAATTGTGAGTTCTATTCAAAACTCACTTAATTTAAACTTCTTAAAATCATTATATCAATCCCTATTGATATTTATGATACACTATTAGAAAAATCATGAGCAACCTTTAGCTAGACATCATGACTACCAAAATGTCAGGAAATTCAAGTGCTTTGACTATACCCTTCCATAGAAACAGTTACCCTGCAATTACTCCTTTCACTACTCTTATCTCAATTAGATTCTGAGTATGGATTTCTATCAACTCATATAAATCTAATTATGTATGTTTTATTAATTTATTCATTATTCCCAAAATGCCCTTCATGGATCTCTATCCATCTTGGCATATTACTCTGGCCAGAGATTCTCTGAAGAAGGCAATTATAGAATCATGCAAGATAACTTCCCTAAATAAATCTGGGATGGTTAATCCTTTGTCGATCACTCAACTATCTTCGAGTAGGTCATGATATACCCAATCTCCTAATTCTGTTCACCCCCAGTTTGAAGTAATCAATTATGAAGTCAAAATATACCACTTGCTACTTAAGATAACTTTGGTGATCTCAAGTCTGAGGATACTTGTACAACCGCTATGAAGAGATTCCTCACTGACATAGATTTAATATCCATGTGAGGATTCTCTTTACAGGTCTTCAATGAACTTATTCTTCTAACAAGCATCCACATGTTAGCTTTGATTATCTTCCATAATCATAGTTATGAGAACCACTGCTTGAACCATTCAAAAAGCATAACATGTGCTAGTTTGTTTGAATTAACAATGTCCTGTCTTGTTAATTCTATGACTATGGATATTTAGATATTAATACATTTGCATGCAATAAACATCTCATATCATGAACACTTTCATGATTGCCTTTACACTGTGTTTATAATATCTAGGACTTCATTTATTAATTTAAGATTTACAAACTCATGTATTTAAACATAGCATTAATAAATGAATGATGCCTTTTATTAAGAATATGAATTCATACATATGAAATACATCCCTTTTATATGGGCTCTAGGGCATACTCTCTAACAATCTCCCACTTGCACTAGAGCCAATCACTCACATGTCTTAGACCCATGCTATTTATATAGTGATTGTGCTTAATCTGGGAAAGTGCATTAGTGAGGGGATCTACCGCATTATCATATGTGGGGACCCTTTCTATTTTCACATCATTTCTAGCTATTATTTCCTTTATGAGATGGTAGCATCTGAGAACATGCTTGGATCGCTGATGAGACCGTGGTTCCTTTGCTTGCGCAATGGCTCAATTGTTGCCACAATATAGAGGAATCAGATCAACAATGCTAGGCACCACTACTAGTTTAGATATGAACTTTTTGATCCATACTACTTCTTTGGCTGCTTCCGAAGCAGCAATGTACTTAGCTTCTTTCGTGAAATCAGTAGTTGTTTCTTGTTTGGAACTCTTCCAACTAACCGGCCTTCCTCCCATTATGAACACATAACTAGATTGTGATTTACAATCATCTTTGTCAGATTGAAAACTTGCATTTGTATACCCATTTACTTCCAAACTACCCTCTCCATATACCAAGAATATGTCCTTAGTCCTTCTCAAGTACTTAAGGATATTCTTGATAGTTTCTCAGTGTTCCTCTCTAAAATTTGATTGGAATATGCTTTTGACACTCAAAGCAAATGCTACATCTGGACGTGTACATAACATAACATACATGATAGAATCAATTATAGATGCATATGATATTCTATTCATGCTCTCTCTATCCTCTAGTGTCTACGGACACATAGACTTAAAAAGGTGTTTCCCATGCACCATGTGTATAAACCCTTTCTTAGAGAGATCTATATTGAACCTCTTCAATACTTTATCTATATATGTACTTTGAGAAAGACCTAGCAACCTATTGGATCTATCTCTATAAATCCTTATTCCTAGAATATAGGATTCTTCTCTAAAGTCTTTCATGGAGAATTGCTTGGATAACCATATTTTAACAGATTGGAGAAGAGAAATGTCATTTCCCATGATCAATATGTCATCCACATATAGAACTAGGAAGACAATTGCACTCCCATTGACCCTTTTATATACACAAGGTTCATCTTTATTCTGTGAGAAACCAAACTTTTTGAATGTCTCATTGAATCATATGGTCCAGCTCCTAGAGGCTTACTTCAATCCATAAATGGATCTTTGAAGCTTGCATACCTTTTCACCATTTCCTAATGTGAACCCTTTAGGTTGTGTCATAAACACATCCTCAGTCAAATTTCCATTTAGGAAAACTGTCTTCACATCCATTTGCCAAATCTCATAATCATAATGAGTTGCAATGGCTAAAAGTATTCTTATAGACTTAAGCATCACTACAGGAGAAAAGGTTTCATCATAGTCAATACTTTCTTTTTTATGATACCTTTTTGCTACTAAGCAAACTTTATAGGTAACTATATTACCTTCCATGTCGGTCTTCTTTTTGAAGACCCATTTGCACCCTATGGGTTTTATACCTTCAGGTGGTTGAGTTAAAGTCCATACTTTATTCTCATATATGGAGTCCATTTTAGACTGCATAGCCTTAAGCCATAAATCATGTTCTAAATTATTTAAAACTTCTTGATAGCTTGTAGGCTCATTGTCCTCTACTACAGTTATGCCTCTATCCATATCAATGTGAAATCCATATCTCATAGGGATAGAATGCATCTTAGTAGATCTTATAAGATTTTGTGTATAATCAGGTTCAACTGTAATCTCATCATTATAAAATTTAGTCTCGGGTTCAATCGGTTGATCTACTTTTATTTGTGGGTCTTGAACTTCACCAAGTTCAATTTTACTCCCACTATCCTCTCGTAGGAGAAATTCTCTTTCCAAGAAGACAACATGCCTTGAAGCAAATACCTTTTGTTCTAAGGGATGATAGAAATAATATCCAAACAATTCTTTTGGATATCCCACAAATAAACATTTGTCAGACTTAACATCCAATTTGTTTGACATTGTCTTCTTCACATAAGTAGGACAACCCCATACTTTCATATGAGAAAGTGTATATTTTTTGTTATTCCACATCTCATATGGAGTAACATCAACCGATTTACTAGGAACTCTGTTTAACACATAAATAGCAGTTTCTAGTGCATATCCCCAAAAGGAGTTAGGCAAGTCTGCTTGTCTCATCATGGATTGAACCATATCTAATAGTTTTCAATTTCTCCTTTCATATACACCATTGTGTTGTGGTGTATATGGTGGAGTCCATTGAGATAAAATCCCATTATCTTTAAGATAATCTTGAAATTCTTGGCTTAAGTATTCTCCACCTCGATCTGATCTAAGTGTTTTAATACTCTTGCCAAGTTGTTTCTCTACTTCATTTCTGAATTCTTTGAACTTTTCAAATGCTTCTGATTTATATTTCATTAGATAGATGTATCCAAACCTGGAATAATCATCTACGAAAGTAATGAAGTAGGAGTAACCTCCTCTGGCATATGTAGTCATTGGGCCACATACATCTGAATGTATTAAGTCCAAAACCATTTTAGCTTGTTCTCCTTTACCAATAAAGGGAGCTTTTGTTATTTTTTACAATAAACAAGATTCGCATGTATCAAATGATCCCAAATCACCTGACTTGTGTAATTTGGTCATGCATTTCTCCTTTATATTGCCTAAATGACAATGCCATAAATAAGAGGTATTTAGATTATCATGTTTCATTCTCTTGGTATCCACATTATGCACTTCTTTAATTAAATCAAGAACAAATATAACATTCTCAATGATAGCTTTTGCATAAAACATATTGTTCTTAAAAATGTAACAACACTTGTCCTTTAAAGAAATGTCATAATCATTCAATAAACAACTGAAAGAAATAATACTTTTGGATAAAACTGGAACATAATAACAATTATTTAATTCCAGTATTAATCCAATTGGAAGAGGCAAATGGTAAGTCCCCACAATCATTGTAGAGATGTTTTGTCCAGTAGCTAACTGTAGACATATTTTCGCCTTTCCAATTCTTCTAATGCTTTTAAGCCCCTGTAGAACATTACACAAATGAGATCCATATCCGGTATCTAATACCTAAGATTGTTTTAAAGCAATAGAATAAGTATTAATTTCAATCATATGAATACCTAAAGTAGAAGCATCGGCTTGCTTCTTCTCCTTGAGAGAATCTAGATAGGCCTTGTAGTTACGCTTCCAATGACCATCTTTTCCACAATGGAAGCAAGTTCCTTTGGGATTCTCTTTCTTGGCAACCTTCTTCTTGGAGATCCCACCATTCTTTGGTTGTGCCTTGGTTATCTTCTTCTTCTTCTGCTTCTTGCCTTTAACAGAAGTGACAACCATGGCAATTTTTGGATCCTTCTTAAAGGATCCATCAGCTATTTTGAGCATGTTGATTAACTCAAGAATGGTTACTTGGATCTTGTTCATGTTAAAGTTAAGCACGAAAGGTGCATAACTTGGAGCCAACGAGTACAAGATTAAATCTATGTATAGATCATTATCCATTACCTCAAATGCTCAATATACCCATACAGCTTCAATGCATGAGTAGCAGCTGAAGTACCTTCCACCATTTTGTAGCTAAACAGAGCTCGAACAATCTCATATTGATCAGTTCTAGCCTAAGAAGAATAAACCTCCTGTAGATGTAAAATGATGGTTCTAGCATCCATCATCTCATGTTGCTTCTGAAGCTCCGAGGACATAGCACCCAGCATCAGACATGCTGTTGCTTCACTATTCTCTATGTATTTTCGATAAGTGCCTTTGATCTCATCAATGGCATCATCTGATGGAAGTGGTGGTGAATCTTTATCTAAGACATACTAGATCTTTTTAACTCTGAGAATAATTCTCACTTGCCTGATCCAGTCAGAATAGTTGCTGCCAACCAGCTTGTTATCCAATATTGATCGTATATTAATGTTTGATGTGCTCATGATGATGACTTAGATGTGAAAAAGAAAACATATGAGAGTATGTTCATATATATGTATGCATTAATTAGGTCTTTAATTAATCCATTTACTCCCACTATTTTATTGTGAATTAATATCCCTCACTATATAATCTGAGAAAACCCGATGGTTTTCTTAGTGGGCCAATATCCAATCCTTGATATGTAATTTGACCTTGACTATGGTTAACAAGCCAAACTCCATACCCTTGAAAGGTAGGTATCTCTATACCAATTGTGTCTCTACACAACTATTGGATCATTACGTTATCAAATCTTGATATATACATATCATATATGCATTCCCTAATCTTGCCTCTAGAACCATTAGCCTTGACTGTGGTCAACAAGCTAATGGGCTAGTTAAGATGACCCATTTAATTAGATTCGAATATATTCGATATAATGTGAGCTTAACTGTGGTCAACAACCCACAATATAAAGAACTCTGGTTCTCCTCCAATTAATGGAAGGCTTATATACCTTAGTATTTATTTGAGGGTTTTAGTTAATTAAGTCTTATCATACATGGTTGGCATACATTGGTATACATCCTATATCTATCACATAAATATAAGCATACAAATATGGTATAGTTATGGACTCTATCTCTATCTCTAATTCTAATCTAAGTAATCTAATTACATATTACAATTTGAAAAAGAAATACAAACCAAAAACAAATGGCCGGGACATGAAAGTCCTCATTGGGCCAAAACATGCATAATGCTCAATCACATTGGGCCTTGTCCATAACTATCAATCATGCCAATCATAAACCCTTATATGCATTTCTAATGCATAAAGTAAAACATATAATGGATTACTAACTTTGTTTCAACTCTTGAAACATACTTTTGAGTTATTTTAATAATGTGATCAAATTAGAAAACTTCTTCCATTTTGGAAACTTTCATTTTAGGAAACCTTTTGCATGCATGTGTTCTTGCCTTAATTATCAATCCAATTGATTATTAATTAATTATCGATTGATTATTTAATTAATTTATCATATTAAATAATTAAAAAATTAATTTTGGGCTTAAAACAAGGGTGGGCCAAAACCCACATAATAAAACCCTAAAATGTGTTCACACACAAACTAGTTTTGTGTCTATTAGACCATTTGGGCTTTTTGGAATGAGCCAAGCCCACTCCAACCCTTAAAACCCATTAATAAACTTAATTATAGTTTATAATATTTAATTTAAATCAGATCCTTGAGCCAACCAAGTCATTCACTAATTTAAATCAAGTCCGTAAACATAATTAAGCCCATTAAGTGGTTTTAATGAATTAAAATTAATCCAATTAATTCAAAGCCCATTTTAATTAATCTAATTAATTAAAAACACATTAATATATCATATATATCAGATTTAGAAGATTAAAAATTGCTCTAAACATAAAGATATTAATAACATACCAAGAACACACGAAGAACACCAATTTATCGAACTTTTTGATTAAACTAGTTTTCATGCAAAACTTGTTCAATTTTGATTTTGTTTGATCCTATGGCTTAATATCACATATTAAACACATAAATTATCATCAAAATAATTCTAGGGAGGATCAATAAAAATTTAATTTAGAACAGCCCCTAAACTTTATTGAAAAATAAAAGTCATTCACGCCATTCTCAATGGTTGTTTTCTCAAAAGAATCGTTTTTATTTTTTGTTTTATATATTTGATCACATACATCCAGAAATTAATATTTCTCATTCATGAACAATCAAATCTGATATTTTAAATTTCATGAAATAAATAACTCAAAAAATAAAACTTATTCTGCAGAAAAATATAAAATTGTAGATCCATGGCAAAACCGTGGCTCTAATACCATGTTGGAAATTATTGGTTACATACATGTCATACATAAGCGGAATTTAAAATTTTTAACCAATAGATCTGATCTTGCCATGAATTTACAATATACATATTAATGAGAATAAGAAAAATCACCTTTGTTTTTTGTTGTACAATTATTTTCCTTCTCACCGGGTTGTCGCAAATCCCAGTGTCCAAAATCGAACACCTCTAATGAGTAATCCACACTAGAGAAGGATTGAATGAACCAACAAAGGAAGAGAACAAGCGCTGGCTAAAATTCCCTAGATGCTAGAAAGGGGAGTGGCGGCTAGGGTTGAGAGAAAAGAGAGAAAAATGTTTTCTCTTAATTGTTCACACTTAACCCTAAAACCCTATCACTTGAATTTTTATAGTTAGGTTAAAAATCAAACTTCATAATAGGATTGGGCCCTTTAAAATTGTTGGAGAAATATTAATTGGGCTTTTGAAATTATTAATAATTTATTTGGGCTCAATTAAATCCAATTTAAGCCCTTTCACAAAAGACTATGCACAAAACCTACAAACTAGGCCCTTTGTGCATATACTTGGATTTAATTACCCAAATGAATTCCAAATCCAACCAAATTAAATATTTAGGCTCCATAACACTTATAAAATATATTTAATTTATTTTAGTCCAAGAATTCGGCTTCTAAGGCCTTCTATTTGTAGTTGGTGTGTAACCCTTCCTCTAGAGGGTTTTTGCGCCAACTTCACTTCTTTGGGCCTCTTTAATTCCTCCAATAAATCTATTAATTATTATATCAGACCTATAAAACTTATATTCCAATAATAATTAATTATGACATACATTATTTCAATTAGGTCCATTTTACAGAACATTTCTAAAAGGTTATGCGAATAATTTTACTTGATCATAATTAATTAAACTCTTTAATTAATTATTCTCTTATTCACTTCTCTATCCCCATAATAATAATAAATATTATTATCCTTGTCATTTTACCATTTTATCCTTTTCTCTATATGTGTGTGACCTATTGGGTTCTTGTCCATATTGGCAGTATAATATGTAATTGTGAGTTCTATTCAAAACTCACTTGATTTAACCTTTTTTAAATCATTTTATCAATCCCTTTTGATATTTATGATACACTATTATAAAAATCATGAGCGGCCTCTAGCTAGAGATCATAACTACCTAAATGTCAGGAAAGTTAAGTCGTTTGACTATACCCTTCCAGAGAAACGGTTACCATGCAATTACTCCTTTCACCACTCTTATCTCAATTAGATTCTGAGCATGGATTTCTGTCAACATATATAAATCTAATTATGTATGTTCTTTTAATTTATCCATTGTTCCCAAACTACCCTTCATGGATCTTTATCCATCTTGGCATATTACTCTGGCCAGAGATTCTCTGAACAAGGCAATTATAGAATCATGCGAGACAACTTCCCTTAATAAATTTAGGATGGTGAATCCTTTGTCAATCACTCAACTATCTTTAAGTAGGTCATGATTGATAAGTGTGAATTATATATAGTTTTTGATATGTTTTTACCTGTGTTATTTAGTTGTTTTGGTTTTATTTTAGGTTAATTTAGAGTTAATTTGTTAATATTTATGTTTTTGAAGTTAATTCTATGTTTTGTTTGATTTTCATATTTAAATTGTTAATAAAGGGCTTAAAGTGAAAAAAGGACAAAGTTTAGGGCTAAAAGTGCAAATATGAGAAATTTAAGCGAGAAAACGAGCGTCCAGTCCAAAGCCTTGAGACGTGACCACATGAAAACATTAAAGAATAAGACATGTGGCCATGTGAAGAAGTATACATGAAGAGCCGTGGCCATGTGAAGAAAATTGAAGGGACTAAGTGAAGACACGTGACCACATGGATTCCAGTGAAGGACCACACGTGGCCACGTGTGGAGGAAGAGTATATATACACGTGACCACGTGTAGAGAAGGTACATTGAGGAGCGTGGCCACGTGATCCAATTTTCCCACTTCACAAAGGATTTTCGAGCTTCCTATTTTAGCAGAATTTGATTCCTTTTCTCTGACTGGAGTTTAAAAAGGAGTCTACTACAATTTTGCCTATAAATAGCAGTCCAAAACACAGAAGAAGGGGATGAATCCTGAGTATTAAGCTTTGTTTTCTTAGTTTGTTCTTACATTGCTTTGTTTTTACTATTTTCTTAAACACTTTGTTTTAATTTTAAGAATGGTTTGTGAGTATTTTTCTTTAACTTTTGCTAAAGGATACTTGAATCCTTAACTTGTATTGTTATGACTTAAGTTTGTTCTTCAATTTTTAATACAAGTTGATTATTTCTTGGTTCTTAAACATAGTCTTGTTTTTTTTTCTCAATCTTAAGTTAATTATTAACTTGATTAAGCATTGGTTAATTAATTGGTTTAAGTTGATTAATGACTTGCATACTCTTAGGTTAATTTAGTTAGATTAATGCATGATTATAATCTGAATAAGCTATAATTGTGTGTTGATTTGAGTAAGTTAAGATTAAGAAAAGTGTAACCAAGAATAGGTTGAAGTTAAATCTCTTGAGAAAGGCATTAATAGATATCTAGGATACTTAATTTAGTTCCTTATGCTAAGTGTTAAGTTTATCTGAATAAGAAAATTTGATACTTGGAATGATAATCTTGAATAAAGTTATCTGGTTTTATTAAACTGAATTTTCCATAATCACTTGTATGTTTTCTTTTATTTAAGTCATAGCAATACTTGTTAAGGTGGATAGTCCTTTAGTGAAAGTTGTCTTTAATATTGATTTTTAACTCATTCAATTTACTTGTTTTCAATAGATCTCTTCTTTACTTTAACTCTTTCAATTGTTTTAATTTAGTTTTAAATTATTGTTTTTAGTTTTGATTCTTCAAATCATCACAATTTTGGGATTTTCTTCTTTCTTTTACACACAAAAAATTGGTTTTGAAATTGAAATAACACATTCAAGCACAAGTTTCCCTTGGGTTCGATATTTTGGGTCATAATCTTATTTTCCTATATTACTAGCTGATCCCGTACACTTGCTATACACCGATCAAGTTTTTGGCGCCGTTGCCGAGGATACATTGGCATTTGTTTATTTATTTTGATTTTAAAGTAATTTTTGTGTGTTTTCTTCTCTTTTTCATCTAATTTCTGATTTTCTTTTTGGGTGACTAGTGGTTTATGGTGAGAGATAACCCCATCCTACCATTAGATCCTGAAATTGAGAGGACGTTTCATAGGATTAGAAGGCTAAGAGGTGACATGAATGACCCAAAAATAGAACAACCTATGAATGATCCACCACCTAGGATCGAAGAGCAAAACCTATGAATGGGTATAAACCTAGAACCATTAGAGATTATGCTATTCCTAGGTGGAATGAAGAACATAAAACTATTAGGATTCCTCACCACCAACCCTTTGAGATTAAACTCGCTACCACCACTATGGTACAAAGAAACCAAATTTCAGGTTCGAATATAGAGGATCCTGCACAACATTTAGATATGTTCTTAGAAAAGAGTGACACTGTGCAAATTCCTAATGTATCGACTGATGCAATTAGGTTGAAACTCTTTTCATTCACCCTAATAGGAAAAGCTAGGGATTGGCTTCAAATGCTACCAAATCAATCCATCCATTCTTGGCAACAAATGCAAGAAAAATTTCTGTGCAAATTCTTCCCACCCACCAAGATTGCCCTCATTAGAAAATAAATTAGTGATTTTCAACAATATTATGAGGAGCCATTCCATGAAGTTTGGGAAAGATTTAGAAAAAATTTAAAAAGTTTTCCTCATCATGAAGTTCCTATTTTTCAATTAATGCATATTTTCTATGCAGGTGCCCATCCATCAAAAAGATCTTTGTTAGATGTAGCTTCAAATGGAAGTTTCATGAATCAAATTCCCGAGGATGCATTTTTACTCCTTGATGAGATGGCCACCAATGATGCTTAATGGGCAACCTCTAGAGCAACTCAAAAGAAACAGGGAGTTCATAATATTGATAAAGTAGTTATGTTGAAAGCTCAATTAGAATTAATGGAAAAGAGATATTCAAAAGAAATAAATGAGCTTAAAGCTAAAAATGTCTCTATGTTATCTAATGAAGTTGATTCTTATGTAAGAATTCTAGGACCTTTGGGAATGAAGAATGCTGAAAGTATGGTAGAAGAAGTTAATGCCTTGAATTCGTATAGCAATACTTACAATACAGGATGGAGAAGCCATCCAAATTTTTCATGGAGGGAAGGTAATCAAGGTTCTTCTTTTAACCCCAATCCTAGACCCCAATTTAACCACAATCAAACTTCCAATAATCAACTTCCATACCAAAACCAAGCTCCACCTTATTACCCAAATCAATACCCATCACAAGCATACCACCAACACCCGGTTTTCAAAAATCTCAACCTCCCCCTCCTCAAGAAAAGAAATCTAATATTGAAGAAATGATTGCAAATTTTATGGCTTCCCAAAACTCAATTTTAGCTAGTCAAGATGCTAGATGGAAATTGCAAGATATTTTGATGAGAAACCAAGAGGCATCCATTAGAAACCTAGAAAACCAAATGGGGCAACTTGCTAGTTCTTTATCAAACCGTGCTCAAGGGACATTTCCATCCAATGTAGATCAAAATCCAAAAGAGGAAGCCAAAGCAATCACTTTAAGGAGTGGGAAAGAGTTAGAGAAGACTGAATTTGGTAAGAATTCTTCTAAAAAGGTGGAACCGACAACGGAGGTAAGTGTTTCTAACTCTGAAAATAATGAAAAAGTGCCTCCTATGATTGAAAAGGGTAAAGGTAAAGAAAAGCTTGTTTCTACTGTTCTTGATGAATCTCAATTACCTTTTCCTATTCTAGCTAGAAAAGAAAAAAAAATGAACAATTGAGTAGATTTTTAGACATGTTTAAAAAGCTACATATAAATTTACCATTTGCTAAAGCTTTATTACACATGCCTAAATATGCTAAATTTATGAAAGAATTATGCACTAATAAGAAAAAACTAGAAGGCATAGGAACGGTTCAATTATCCGATAATTGTAGTGCTATATTAACCAATAAAATTCCTGAAAAATTAGAAGATCCAGGTAGTTTTACATTACCTTGTGAATTAGAAGGTAATTTTGTTGGAAATGCTTTATGTGATTTGGGTGCTAGTATTAATTTGGTGCCTTATTCAATTTGTAGGAAATTGAATCTAGGTGATTTAAAGGAAACCTGAATGACGCTTAATTGGCGGATAGATAGGTGAAGAGGCCAAAAGGAATCATCGAGGACCTATTGGTAAAAGTAGGAAATTTCATATTTTCGGTTGATTTTATGGTGATGGACATGGAAGAAGATAGAAAAGTGCCATTAATTATGGGGAGGCCATTCTTGAACACAGCAAGAGCCTTAATTGATGTTCATGGACAAGTGGTTACTTTAAGATTTAACAAGGAGGAAATGGTTTTTAATGTTAATAAAATTTTAAAACACCCCTCGTATGATTTTGAAGAATCCATTTACTTTGTTGATGAGGTTCAAGAATGTGCCAACACAAAGCAAGAGGAAATCATTCTCAAAGATGAGCTTCAAAGTTGCTTAATGCATCGAAAGAAAATGGAAGAGTTGGATACAAAGGAGAAAAAGTTGATACAAATTCTGGAATAAGAGCATAGTGAAGATAATAAAATGAAGGATAAACCATCCCTTCCTAAGGGAGATTCTGAACTTAAAACACTTCCATCTCATTTGAAATATGTATTTTTAAGTGATAATGCTGATTCGGTAAATATTTCATCTTTGTTGACAGATTTGGAAGAAGAAATGCTCATTGAAGTCCTCAAAAAGCATAAAGGAGCAATTGGTTGGGCAACATCTGACTTAAAAGGGATTAGCCTAAGCTATTGTACACATCGTATACCCATGGAGGACAAATTTAAACTAGTGGTGCAACCTCAATGAAGGCTCAACCCAACTATGCAAGAGGTAGTGAAAAAGGAGGTATTGAAACTACTTGATGCAGGTATTATCTATCCTATCTCTGATAGTAATTAGGTTAGTCCTGTTCAATGTGTGCCTAAAAAGGGGGGAATGACTGTAGTGATAAATGAAAATAATGAATTAATTCCTACACGTACAGTAACGAGATGGAGAGTATGCATTGATTATAGGAGATTGAATAATACCACTAGAAAAGACCATTTTCCATTGCCCTTTATTGACCAAATGTTAGAAAGATTAGCAGGAAATAAATTTAATTGTTTCTTAGATGGATATTCGAGGTATATGCAAATACCTATAGCCCCGGAAGACCAAGAAAGGACCACATTCACATGTCCATATGGAATATTTGCATATAGGAGAATGCCTTTTGGTCTTTGTAATGCACCTGCCATATTTCAACGATGCATGATGGCCATATTTCATGACATTATTGAAAAATTTATGGAAGTTTTCATGGATGATTTCACTATTTATGGTCATGTTTATGAATCTTGTTTGCATAATCTAGCATTGGTTTTGAAAAGGTGTCAAGAAACAAATCTTGTGCTAAATTGGGAAAAATGTCATTTCATGGTAAGAGAAGGCATTGTTTTAGGGCATAAAATTTCTGAAAAAGGCATTAAGGTTGACAAAGCAAAAGTTGATAGAGAAATTACCTCCACCAACTAGTGTAAAGGGCATTAGGAGTTTCCTTGGTCATGCCGGGTTTTATCGTCGGTTTATTAAGGATTTTTCTAAAATTGCCAAACCACTTTCTAATTTATTGCTTAAAGATGTTGCATTTAACTTTAATGCTAAGTGTTTGCAGTCTTTTAACCTATTGAAGCAAAAATTAGTTAGTGCACCGATCATTGCATCACCCGATTGGAGCTTACCATTTGAAATTATGTGTGATACCAGTGATTATGCAGTTGGAGCAGTCTTAGGACAACGGAAGGAGAAGATTTTCTACACCATCTATTATGCAAGCCATACACTCATCGGAGCCCAAGTAAATTACACCACTACGGAGAAGGAACTCTTGGCAATAGTCTTTTCATTTGAGAAATTCAGGTCTTACCTCTTAGGATCCAAAATTACGGTGTGGTTGGACGATGCCACATTGAGACATCGTTTTGCAAAGAAGGATTCTAAGCCAAGACTTATCCGATGGGTGTTACTACTTCAAGAATTTGATGTTGAAATCAAAGATAAGAAAGGCACAGAAAATTTTGTGGCTGACCATCTATCTAGATTGGATCATGCTAGTATCAAAAATGGAGAAATTTCTGACTTATTTCCCGATGAACATATTTGTGCTTGTTATACTTATGCAAATTCAATTCCATGGTACGCTAATATAGCTAATTTTCTTGCAAGTGGCTACCTTCCTAAGGAATTTACTTGGCAACAAAAGAAAAAGTTCATAGCGGATGCCAATCATTACCTTTGGGACGATCCATACCTTATCAAGACATGCCCGGATCAAATACTAAGAAGATGTGTACCGGAATCGGAGCAAGAAGTTATCATGAACCAATGTCATGGAGGTGAAGTTGGAGGTCATCACAGACCAAATAGGACAGTTCAAAAGATACTCCAATCAAGTTTTTTCTGGCCTACTTTATTTGAGGATGTAAGATCTTTCATAGCTACTTGTGATAGATGCCAACGAGTAGGGAATATATCCAAAAGAGATGAGATGCCTATGAACAATGTGCTAGAAGTGGAAATCTTTTTTGTTTGGGGCATTGATTTTATGGGACCTTTTCCAAATTCATTTGGGTTTGAGTATATTTTGGTAGCTGTGGATTATGTGAGTAAATGGGTAGAGGCAATAGCTACTAGGACATTGATGCAAAAATTATGCTGGAATTTATTAGAAAGAATATCTTCACTAGATTTGGAGCACCTAGAGCTATTATAAGTGATGGAAGCAAACATTTTGTCAACCATCAATTCAAGACCTTGCTTAAGAAATTTGGTGTTAAACATAAAATCACAACCCCATACCACCCTCAAGCCAATAGACAAGTGGAAGTATCTAATAGGGAGTTGAAATCAATATTAGAAAAAATAGTGAATAACTCTAGAAAAGATTGGTCTCTTAGGTTAGATGAGGCTTTATGGGCTTATCGAACTGCATTCAAAACTCCTATAGGTATGTCTCCCTTTAGAATTGTTTTTGGAAAAGCATGTCACCTTCCAGTCGAATTAGAACATAAAGCATATTAGGCTACAAAATTTATTAACTTTGATTTGAGAAATGTAGGAGAAAGGAGGAAATTGCAGCTTAATGAACTCGATGAAATTCGACAATGGTCATATAACAATGCTGCACTTTATAAAGAAAAGACCAAACAATGGCATGATAAGCATTTAAGGGTAAAAGATTTTGTTCCGGGAATGTTAGTGCTTCATTATAATAGTCGTCTTCATTTGTTTCCAGGAAAGCTGAAATCGAAGTGGCTTAGACCATATCAAGTGATGTCAAGCAGTAATTTTGGTGTATTGACGATCAAAAGCTTAAAAGATGGACGTGAATTTACAGTCAATGGTCATCGACTCAAACCTTACCAAATCGAACAGAAAGAGGTTGCTGAAGCAACCATGATTTTTCAAGATACCTAAAACGGTTTGGAAAGTCTAGCTGGAGACTTTGAAAACTCAGAGCTACTATTCTTTCTCTCTTTTCATTTTATCATTGAGTTTTAATTAAGTTTTCATGTTTTTGCATTTTTGTGTGTTTTGATTCATGAAAAGAAGTGAGTAAATCAAGGTTTTTAAAAGAAGACATGTTTTTAATGGAAAAAGTTCGTGTTTTCAAAACTTAAAAATGGAAAACTGGCATTTAAAGAAGAATTTGGTATGTATGTGTTTCAAAAACGAAGCAACTGAGGTAGAAAAATGCATGTACACGTGACCACGTGTGGCTCTCTCTATACCATCATGTGGCCATGGGTTGATGAAGTGCAAAATTTATTTGATACACGTGACCACGTGTATTTCTCAAGAGAAACATCACATGGCCACGGGTTAAGACACTGCTCCTTTCATTTTATTCACACGTGACCACGTGGATTCTCATACAGAGACCACACGTGGCCATGCATAATCCTAGAGCAAGAATACACGTGACCACATGTAATTCTTCATGTGAACCTCACGTGGCCATGCCTCATCATGCTACATATATACACCATTTCACGATTTTTATTTTGCTTCGTCTTCATTTTATTTTGCTCTCTCCCATGCCCACGCCTCACCAACACAAAATTCACCCGTGACCACAGATTTTCACTCATCACCGATCATCACCATCTCCATTTGCTCTCTCTTTCATTTTTCTCTCTCTCTTACCTATCATCTCTTCTTTCTCCACATTTTCTTTATAATTTTAGGTTTTTTTTACAACTCACACATACCACCTTCACTTTCTGCTGCAATTTTGGTGTAATTCTTACTTCCAAGTAAGTATTTACTCTCCTTACTCCTTAATTATTTTTTGCTTATCATCCATGGTTGTGTTTTGTGTTATTATTTTTCATGAATGTTTAGTTTTTAGGTTAATTTGCACTTAACATTTTGTTTGCATGTTAATTATTTTTGCTTCTTTAGATGATTATGAGTATTATATGCATGTTATTGATGCTAGGTATGCAATTGGGTAGTGAACAATCCTTGTTATGCTTTTTAAATTCATGCTCAAACTTGTGCCCACAACGTGTTCGATGAAATGCCCCAATGAGCTTTTCTTTAAAAAAACACTCAACTTTCACTCTTTGGTTGGCATATTTATGATGTGCAGGGATGCAATTCATGCATATAGGCATTGTTTTAACATATTCTTTGTGCCCAACTTATTGATACATTTTATGTATATCATGTTGATCTCCACATCTATATGGGACATTTATGCTATCAATTTTACATTTCATCCATGTGTGCTTAAATTCATTCAATGCATGATTCATGTGCTTACACCTTAGTATGTTTTGGGTTACAAGTCAACACTTACATTTTATTTTTCTTTCTTTGTAGTGGCACCTCGAAGGACCAAATATCCTGATGTAGCAAATTCATCTAGCATACGCATTCCGTCGTATGTAGACAGGGCAAAGATCACTAAATTTGACTATTTCAGCAAGTGTACCTATGTCTAGCCCGCTTATTTAAGCCATTTGTCCTCAATATCCTGGCTGGAAATTTATGGGATCAGGATATAGAACCATTGATTTAAAATATTGGCTGGGGGAAGTTCGTTGAAAAGAAACCAAAATTATATCCAGATATGGCATGAGATTTTTTGTATTCTTTTGAATGCTACTTTAAGAGAAATGCAAAGGACGGCACAGTCGATTTTAAGTTTGGTAAGAAAGGATATTCCTTAACTTTTAGTCAGTTCTCTGAAATTTTTGGATTTGTGCCAAATGCCCTTACTGAATGGGAAGATGCTTCGCTTGTGGAAAATTGGGAATGAATCAAGGATCTTGAATTAGATGAGCCATGGGTAGGGGGACAATGCAAGGTCCATGCTTTAAGGACTCATGCATTACAAATCATTGATCATTTTCTTGCAAAGAGTATGTATAATAATTTGAAGAATGCAAGCACCATTAGTGTATCTCAAGTAATTGTTCTCCAATGCATGATGGATGGAATAGCACTAAATGGAGCGGGCATTATAGCTACTCGAATGAAGGACTTGCAGAAAATGCTAGGACACATTTATAATATTTCTATAGGGTGGATAGCTACAGTTTTAGCTTCTGCAGTTGAGCATCCGGTTTATGGAGAACCACTTAAAGGAGATTTGCCTTGTATTGATAATAAAATGCTGAAAAGGATGAAAATTCTGATCCCTAGGCCTCGTGGTCATTGGGCAACTCGGGAGGAGTATTTAAGAGAGAACAATATTCAGTTTGAGGAGCAGCAAGAGGAACCAAATGAGGATTATATTGCCATAGCTGTGCCTTCCCCCATCAATGAGCCTACAACACCGGAATGGGAAGCACCATTTAATCAATTAAGTGGCCGGATGGATGCTTAACAAATTAGACTCGATCAAATGCAAGGAAGATTGGATATGCTTCATGATATGGTCATGGAAGGAAATAGGAGAGTTGAGCATTTTATCCATCACTTTTGGCAGCGATTTCCTTCACCACCACCTCCACCGGAATAGATCTTCATTTACTGTGGACAGTAAAATTTTGAAGAGGGGTAGCCTCCTTTCAGGGAGATTGTCTTTAACTTTTCTTTTCTTTTTCATGAATCAAACTTTGTTATTTTGTGTTTTGTGTTTTTTTTTGTTTTCTTTTATTTTGTTTATGTTTTGTTTTCTTTTCTTAAGTTTGTAAAATATATTAAAGACTTATGTAGTTCACCTTTTCATTTAGTTTGCATGAGAACTTAGTTTGCCCTAGTTACTTCAAAACTTTAAACAAATTGAGGTTAGATATGGAATATGCATGTTTTTGAGCCTTTGCTTAGCAAGAGAACATTTATGTTGTTTAATATGCCTTTGGATAGGTTAATTTTCAACTTGATAAATGTTTGTTAGTTTCCAAATTCTTAAAAGCACTTAGACTAGTTTTTAACTTAGTGAAAAAATCAATACAATGAAGTAGTGAAGTAAGAAAATTTAGAGCACTAGAACCTTCCTCATCACCCTTCAAAGCATATGAACAACTCAAGCAACTTAGAAAATGATCTAGGCAATAATTTTTTTTTTGATAAACTTTCTTAAAGACTTGTATCCTACCTTGATGTAATTATCCTTTGTTAAGTCATTTTGAGCCTATAAGGTATGCTTAATGCGTACCATTAATATTTTCTTGTTACACCTAATGTTTTAACCATATAACCTAAAAAACTTTTATCTCACCCTATGGAATTGACAACTTTAGGATTAAATGGATGCGTGAAAAGAGTACAGTTTTATTGGGTGTAGTAAGAAAGTCTTAACAAAGTTATTGATGAATTCAATTAAAAATATACCTTGTATTACCTTGAGGTTAGCTTGTGAATGCTAGTTCATTAGAAAAAAAAATGTTTGAAGTTTGAGAAAAGGAAAAAGAAAGAAAAAAGAGAACTAGCAAATATGAAAAAATATAAGTGTGGGGTAGTACAAGGAAAAATGGAAAAATAATGACTTCTTGGTGAAAGGATATATTATCTTTTTAAAGAAAGTTTGGAATCAAGGCAAGGATGAGCAGAATTTGTATTGCTTAAGTTATTGGGGTTTTTGTAATCTATTTTTTCTTAGAGTGGTTGTATTCATTTTGATTATCTTTTATCCATTCTTTGATAAACATATCCTTAGCCCCATTACAACCTTTGAAAGACCTATGTGATTTTAAGTTTGTTTTGAGTTGTTTAGCGGAGATGACTTACGGGTTTCGGTGCTAAAGGAGCGGCCTATTGTGTTTCTAGAGTTTCAAGCATGAAATCGATTGTATGCTTATGAATTCATATATTCTATACTTCATTACCTAGTTGTGCTACTATTTTGATTTTCAAAATTGCTTAAAATGATTTGGTCTTGCACACACTCAAGGAAACCAGCTTATATTCTCTTGTTGAAGTTAATCTATTTAGAGCTTATATTAAGTGCTTGTGTTAAAATGCTAAGTTTGGTTTTGAAATTGCATATCTTTATACAAGTTTGATTGTTTTGAAGGAGGGTTTGTTCTAATTTGCTTGAGGGCAAGCAAAGTTTAAGTGTGGGGTATTTGATAAGTGTGAATTATATATAGTTTTTTATATGTTTTTAGCTGTGTTATTTAGTTGTTTTGATTTTTATTTTAGGTTAATTTAGAGTTAATTTGTTAATATTTATGTTTTTGAAGTTAATTCTATGTTTTGTTTGATTTTCAGATTTAAATTGTTAATAAAGGGCTTAAAGTGCAAAAAGGACAAAGTTTAGGGCCAAAAGTGCAAATATGAGAAATTTAAGCGAGAAAACGAACGTCCAGTCCAGAGCCTTGAGACGTGACCACGTGAAAACATTGAAGCATAAGACATATGGCCACATGAAGAAGTATACATGAAGAGCCGTGGCTATGTGAAGAAAATTGAAGGGACTAAGTGAAGACATGTGACCACGTGGATTCCAGTGAAGGACCACACGTGGCCATGTGTGGAGGAAGAGTATATATACACGTGACCACGTGTAGAGAAGTTACATTAAGGAGTGTGGCCACGTGATCTAGTTTTCCCACTTCGCGAAGGATTTTTAAGCTTTCTGTTTTAGCAGAATTTGATTCCTATTCTCTGACTGGAGTTTAAAAATGAGTCTACTACAATTTTGCCTATAAATAGCAGTCCAAAACACAGAAGAAGGGGATGAATCCTGAGTATTAAGCTTTATTTTCTTAGTTTGTTCTTACGTTGCTTTGTTTTTACTGTTTTCTTCAACACTTTGTTTTAATTTTAAGAATGGTTTGTGAGTAGTTTTCTTTAACTTTTGCTAAAGGATACTTGAATCCTTAACTTATTTTGTTATGACTTAAGTTTGTTCTTCAATTTTTAATACAAGTTGATTATTTCTTGGTTCTTAAACATAGTCTTGTTTTTTCTTTCTCAATCTTAAGTTAATTATTAACTTGATTAAGCATTGGTTAATTAATTGGTTTAAGTTGATTAATGACTTGAATGCTTTTGGGTTAATTTAATTGGATTAATGCATGATTATAATCTGAATAAGCTATAATTGTGTGTTGATTTGAGTAAGTTAAGATTAAGAAAAGTGTAACCAAGAATAGGTTGAAGTTAAATCTCTTGAGAAAGGCTTTAATAGATATCTAGGATACTTAATTCAGTTCCTTATGCTAAGTGTTAAGTTTATCTGAATAAGAAAATTTGATACTTGGAATGACAATCTTGAATAAAGTTATCTAGTTTTATTAAACTGAATTTTCCATAATCACTTATATGTTTTCTTTTATTTAAGTCATAGCAATACTTGTTAAGGTGGATAGTCCTTTAGTGAAAGTTGTCTTTAATATTGATTTTTAACTCATTCAATTTACTTGCTTTCAATAGATCTCTTCTTTACTTTAACTCTTTCAATTGTTTTAATTTAGTTTTAAATTATTGTTTTTAGTTTTGATTCTTCAAATCATCACAACTTTGGGATTTTTCTTCTTTCTTTTACACACAAAAAATTGGTTTTGAAATTGAAATAACACATTCAAGCACAAGTTTCCCTTGGGTTCGATATTTTGGGTCATAATCTTATTTCCCTATATTACTAGCCGATCTAGTACACTTGCTAGACACCGGTGAATGATATACCCAATCTCCTAACTATGTTCACGCCCAGTTGGAAGTAATCAGTTATGGAGTCAAAATATACCAGTTGCTACTTAAGATAACTGTGGTGATCTCAAGTCTAAGGATACTTGTACAACCGCTGTGAAGAGATTCCTCATTGACATAGATTTAATATCCATGTGAGGATTCTCTTTGCAGGTCTCTAATCAACTTATTCTTCTAACAAGAATCTACATGTTAGCTTTGATTATCTTTCATAATCACAATTATGAGAACCACTGCTTGAACCATTCAAGAAGCATAACATGTGCTAGTCTGTCCGAATTAACAATGTCCCGTCTTGTTAATTCTATGACTAGGGATATTTAAATATTAACACATTTGCATGCAATAGACATCTTATATCATAAACACTTTCATGATTGCATTTACACTGTGTTTATAATATCTAGGACTTCATTTATTAATTTAAGATTTACAAAATCTAGTATTTAAACATAGCATTAATAAATGAATGATGCCTTTTATTAAGAATATGAATTCATACATATGAAATACATCCCTTTTATATGGGCTCTAGGGCATACTCTCTGATAACTTAAACACATATATGATTATTGCCTTATAGTATTCTCCACTAAACATCAATCTCATCAAATCATATACAAATATTACTAATGCACTCATGGTTCTGGTGTTGCCCACCAGATAATAGGTCCATTAACTTCAAATGTAATAAATCCAATAGAACAAGAACAATAGAAATGCAATGCATGTATGTGCACACACATGCTTATAGAGAATTAAAATAAATCTAATGTTAACTCATAGATGGAGAGTTACAAATGTGTTTGTTTACTGATGTGGTGTATCTCCTTAAGTTCAATGAGAAATTTAGAAAGATTTATTTAGAGTAGAGTAATATTTCTATAATTTTGGACTCTACAAATTTTACGAGAATTATACAATAGATTCGATAGTGTTCTCTCTAAAATGGACATCTTTCTACTTTCACAGAGGGCCAAATATATTTAAAAAGCACATATAAGCTTTCAATAATAATACTTACTAGTCTTTTCAAAATTCAAATTCTCATTCTGCTTAATGAATTACAAATAATAGTAGTAACAATATCTACCACTTATAACAACAACAACAATAATAATTCATAGCACTTAATTATACGTATATATTTATTTACCACATAAATTACTCCATTATCAATCACAAAGATATATACCTCATAATATGCTAAAATTTAAATAATTAACAAACTTAAATAAATTATTAACAATTTGTATATAATTAAACCATATTATCACATTACACGTAAAAATTCTTAATTTATTAATCAAGTCCCAAAATAAAAATTTGATCACACCAATAAATTTAGAAAATTAAGGAAAAATTATCTCTCTAGAGGCTTGTTAAAGTATTCCTTGATTCACCCTAGTATTACTTGTTAAGTTATTGAAATATGTTTTTTTTATGTATAAGGTGTCAAATAAAAGCTTATAAAGCATAGATTCTAAACTTGTAAAAGTCTCCACCTATGAATGCTGAAAAAAGCTAAAAATGTGTAAAGTCATAAAACTCCAGCAAGCTTGAATCACCTATTTTTGAGCTTCATTTACAACAATTCCAACTTTAACCCCATTTCATTTTTTTTCTAAGTTTTATTGTGGCTTTTGTTTTATAAAAAAATGCAATGCTTGTACAACATCACATTTACAAAAATTTCAAATCAAAATATTTCTAAATTCAAGCCTATTTTTGAAAAATCAAACACTGCCATAAGATTTATGAGGCTAAAATCTATAGAAAAGGAGAATTTATTTGGATAATTTTGTGGAATTTTGATAAAGATTTTAGAGAGAAAAAATTATAGAGAAAGAAAAAATTAAAATAGAGGAAGAAAGAGAGAGATATTGTTTAATTTGTTATCCTTCTTTGTTTTTTTTTAAATTACAAATTATTTATTTCAGAATAGGCTTTTTTCATTTCTTACCCCACTAAGAAAATTCATGCTTATATTTTCATATTAAGATTCTAAATACATCTTTTTCCATTGAATGGTTATCCCATATAACATCAATCATTGGAATTGCTTTGGTTCAGACTTATTGGACTTAAAAATCCACAATGGCCATCGATTCAATTATCTCTATAGCATGATGGTGAAGAACATGTGAAAGGTTTAAAATGTACTTCTTTAACATAGACATGTGGAAGACTTCTTGAATTTGAGAAAAATATTGAGGTATTGCTAGTAAATAAGCAACTTCTTCAATGTGATTGACAATTTCAAAGGGTCCAATATAACGAGGTGCCAATTTTCTTTTTTTATGCTTATATTTTTATTTATGTATTAACTAAACAAAATTACACTTCAATTTAATGTAATTTATTCTACCTAGTTTTATTCTATTCTTCATGTCCAGGATTACGTCTCGAATCATTAGATAAAAATACAAAGATGAAGAGAGAAACAAAGAATATAACTACTGTATAAACAAAGAGTTTGAGAGTAAGCATTATAAAATCTCCAAGATCTTTTTTGGTTTGGAAAAAAAAATAGATTCCCTATTTTATATTATGACCCGAATTACATCGATTCGTTTTTGAATCTCTATAAGTGCAATTCCCTCAACACTAGAAGATGTTTTCGCATTTTTTTTACATAATTCTTGATACAGTTTCTTATTTTTTGATCTTCTTGTAGACCTTCAGAGTAATTTTTTAGTTGTGCAAACCAAAGAGAATGATGACTTTGGGTTGTACCAAGTCTGAAACCATAATCCCCCACTACTTACTATACATATCGTGCAATGTCATATCCGTGGATTTTGTTTTTTTATCCATCCTAGGTTTTTTAAGAATATGTTATATTCTTCATATAAGGATATATTTTTTAATACAATAGTTATATGACAAGTCGATCTTTTTATCAGATATCCCTGAGCCCGAGGTGGGTAAATATCATAAAAATAAAGGAAATTTTATTGAACTTTTTGTAAAATTGAGTTCAATTGCAACTCCTTATATTATGCAAGAAAAGTCTTTACGTAGGAAGCCTAGATATCTTCAAGTCTTTTTGAACACCCACACAAAAGCATAATATTTAGACATATATCAACACCCATTGCTGATAACTTAATGTATGTAAAATTTATAAATTAATACTAATTTAATATTAATTATTTTATGAAATTATCGCTAACTAATTGTAACTATTATAATGATAAGAGAAAATACAAGAGACCCTCATTCAACAGCAATAGAGCTTTAAAAATGTTGATGAGATTTAGATATTTCTTCAAGCAATTGGTGGTAATGACAGCTATGGAAGGAATTTTGGCTTAGCTTCTATTGCAAACACACTCCATTCGCATTCCTCTATATCATATACAACTACTTCTAGTAATTAGTCCCAATCCATTGAGAGACTTATTCAGCTAGAGAACACAATTGGTATGTTGTTGAAGCGTATGACAAAGCTATAGAATAAGGTGGAAGAGTTAAGGAGTAAGGGCAACACCTCATCTCAGTGTGACATGCACTTGAGCTTTCTAATGTCCAGGTTGGTTCTTGGAGGCCCGCTTCAGGGTCTAAGACCTAACAAGGCTTATAGATTTGATAAATGGGCCACTTCACATTAGAAAAGGGGTTGTTCCCAATTGTATTGTTAATGGTCAATCCATGAAACCATCTAATATGGGCTCAAAAAGGCAGGTTTCATGGAGTTGACACCTAAAAAGACGTTGGGAAATGAATCTTAACCTTTTGATGTCTATACATAGATCAATATTTGGGACATCACTCTTACTTGTATCTTGGTTAGGTGTTTATTATAATTAGATTTTTTTCATTAGTCCACTATCTCGCTTCTCGCACAATGCATTGCAATAAATTTAAATAAATATTTCAATCAATCAAATAAAATGGTAAATAAAGGGATAAAAAATAAACCTACTAAAATTATTACAGAGGCAAATTGTCCAACAAGAGAATAAAAAATATCATACATAAATCGTGATGTTTATTAGGTTTTGGGAACATTGGTTCCTTTATGCTCATTAACAAAAATTCTTTTTATGTGTGATTTTTTGGGATAAAAAGTTGTCATTGGTTCATTTTATTAAAAAAACTAATTGATTTAGGTAGAAAATATTTTAAGTGACCTTTTCAATTGTCATACTAAAAATTCCTTTTTTACTACCTATTACAATTCCCAAAAATAAAATACATCTAAAATTAAATTAAAAAGTAAAGTACAAAAATCAAATAAATAAACCAACCATAAAGCATAATTAAATAATGTGATAAATTAAATACAATGAAAAGAGTAAGAGAAAAGGAAAGAACCGTTCTAAGGCCGATCTCTCTAATTCCAAATAATCTCCTAAAAGAAACCTCAAATGAATAAAATAAAGGTTCAGAGGAAAAAAATACAAGGAGAGCAAAATAATTAGCATGTAAAACCCAAAATAAATCAAATAATGAATTAAAATAATAAAAATATGCAAACTGGAATGAAGATTTAATTATACAGAGCATGAATCGTGTTGAAATAGAAGAAAAAAAGCATTATAATATGATTAAACATTCCAAATGAAACAAACATGCAAATAACACATAAAATAAGCCTAAAAAGCATAAAAAATGAAGGACATATGGCAAAGACAGCAAACAAATGGCCAAAACACAAAGGAGGGATGGATGAGAAGGAGGCATCAAGATGTTCCGTTAGTTGCTATTTATTGATGGGCAATTGTCGGGCCTTCTTTTCATCTGTTACTCGAAAATGTAGGCAGAATGCAGATTTTTAGGCAAAAACTAGAAGAAATCATTTAAACCTTAAACATGTATATCTAAGATCCTATAACATGAAAAACTAAAGACAACATTAGAAATATAACTTAAATCATGCCAAAATAACAAGAAGACATGCAAACACAAGAATTAAATCATGATAATTATCTTGCATCAATGGAAGAATTTAAAACCTAACATCCTATTCTATCATATTTAATAGATTAAAGTCATCACGGAAATGCAGAGAATACAAAATAAAATTAAATATCATAAAAACATAAATCATGGCATTATAAACAAAGAATAAACATAATTAACTTTGTGATCATGGCATAGAATCTAAGAGAGAGAAACTAAACCAAAAATGTTACCCGCAGAAAGTGAAATTCTGTAACTCTAGAAAGCAATGGTATAAGTCTCAATCCTCAATCCCATATTTTATGAAAACATGTAAATGAGTTTTGTCAAAGAAAAACATTTAAAGCTTGCACTCCCTAAAACAAAGAATCATTTTCTTTTTCTCAAAAGTTTGCTCTTTTTCCAAAGTGAGTCCCCCTTAAAAACACTAAAAATCTTATTTAAATACTTAGGGAGGAGTTAAACACCCACTCTAACTTTAATCCCTCTAAAATTGGAAGTTTAAATTCCTTTAAATTCGCATTAGATCAAATATGATCTTTAACCAAAATTTCAAAACTAGAAAACATGGAAACTCTGGAGAAAATACTTACAAATGGGCATTGGTAGTTGAAAAATGGGCATCCCTCACACAATTTTTCAAAGTTCACAAAAATACACTTAAATTTGACATGGACCTATTTGGACGTGACTTGTTGATAGACGTTCATCTATCATCGAGTTATGGGCATCTTGGATAGCTTGGATAAAGGCATCTATTGAGGGATGACCTTAAAGAAAATGGCCACTAACGTTCATCTTTCCATGACAGATTAAAATTCAAGGTTTTTGAAATCTTTTAAAAAACTTTTGGAAATTTGATGTTAAAATCCACAAAAATATTTTATAAGAAAGTGAAAATTAAGTTCGAAACTTAAGATTCAAAATTTCTATTAGAATATATGAGTGGTTTCTCATCATCGGGAAACCCTAATCTAGGCTACCTTAGGTCATAGTGTTTACACTCAATAGTGAGATCATCCTTTTTCACCCAGTCCATAGTTTAGATTTGCAATATTTAGGTAATGAAACTGGTTTTATGTTGTATTTTGATACTATTATTATGTTTTTTTTTGTGGATTCTTGCTTTACATTATTAGCATATATTTTCAAGATTTTTATTGTCGTATATTAAAATTTTGATATTATACTACCAATCAGGATATTTTTTAAATTTCATTACAAATCTGGATTATCTTTATTTATGAACAATATTGAAAATTTTTGCAAAGCTACAAAATTTTTACCCAGCTAAAATTTTACCAATAAATATTAATTTAGTATTCACTAATAGAATTATTAAATTTGTTGCTAATTTTAATGACAAAAATTATAATTTTCATCAATAAATATATCGACAGAATTCACTTATCCATTGCTAATTTTAACGACAAAAATTATAATTTTCGTTGTTAAAATTAGAAATAGATAGGTGAATACCGTCATTAAAATTAGCAACACAAATTGTAATTTCTATCATTAAAAATAGCAATGGAAATCTTTTTCCATTGGTAAATAAAAAATTTCATGATTACATTTGGTGGGTTTTATGACAAATGTTTAATTTCATTGATAAAATACCAGCGAAATTGATTTCCATTAGGAAATTTTACAAACGTTCATATCTACAATGACTATTTCCGTCGTTAATTTTTATTACTAATGAAAAATTAACATTTTTTATCGGTAATTTCCATTGGTAAATAGTATTTTTCTTGTAGTGATTATGCATCCCTCATTCTTAGATTTGCCTAACTCTTTTGCCTAAAAAAACATTTTGCAATTTTTACTTAATAATAAACATATATTTTTAAGTTATTTGGATTAATTTCGATCTTGTTAACTTAATTTCTCTGATTTCTTCCTAACAAAGATGTGATATGCACTTTTTATTATAAAGAACTTTGAATGGTACCATTAATATATTAGCATGGTAGTTGTTATAGGTAAATTTAATTAATGGCAAGTGCAAATCCCAACCACCATTAATATCCATCACACACATTCTCAACATGTATTTCAAAGTCTGAATAATACGTCTGAACTACCCATCTATTTATTGATGGAAAACATTACTAAAATCCAACCTTGTACATAAAGCTTATTATGACTTTCTCAAAACTTTGATGTAAACACCAAACCTTTGTTGTACATAATGGATATTGGAATGCCATGTAAGCGCATAATCTAGTCAACATATAACTTGGATAATTTACCCACAAAATATTTTATTTTTAATGGAACAAAGTGTGCTAACTACTTGGTTATTCTATCAATAATTACCAAATGGAATCATATCCACACAAAGTTTAAGGTGTACTAACCACAAAGTCCATGGCTATTTTTTCCCATTTCCATTTTGGAATTGTAAGTTGTTGTAATAACCCTAATAGTTTCTAATGCTCAAGCTTAACTTGTTGACAATTCAAACATTTGGAAACAAACTTTGTTACATCTTTCTTTATACCATTCCACCAATACAAAATTTTAAAATATCGATACATTTTGGTGTATCTTGGATGAATATTATAAGTATCAAATGGTGCCTCCTCTAAGATTTCCTTCGACAAATTATCCAAAATTTGAACACATAGCCTAGAAGTATACATCAAGCAACCATTTGTATTATCCAACCTAAACTTTTTAGCTTTTTTACTTCACTTTCACCCACTATCTTGCATAATTGAGGATCTCCACTCAAAGTTATTTTGATTCTATCTTAAAAAATATATTTAATTTGAAAATGAGCTAGTAAGACTCTTGAGTTTTTAATCTATAATTAAACCCCACTAGCATATAGTTTTGGATTTCTCTAATTAGTTATCATTTCTTTATATAAATGTGAGCTAAACTCTTAGTAGATTTGTTACTCAAGGAATTTATAAATACATTAGCTTTACCTCGATGGTAAAGTATTTCAAATCATAATCTTTCAAAAATTCCATCCATTACCTATGTCTTAAATTCATATCCTTTTGTTGGAAAAAAGTAATTTAGACTTTTGTCATATAAAGATAATGCCTCTATATTTTCCATACAAACACATCATTGTCACTATTTGTAAGCCACAAGAGGGGGGTGGGGGTAGTTTTCTTTATGCTTCTTCAATTTGCAAAAAGTATAAGCTATTGCCTTACCATTTTATATTAACACAAACCCAAGATGGTCAACTCGAAAGGCACCACAATACACGGTAAATCCCCCTAATTTTAAAGGCAAAGTAAAAAATTTCTTCCATGTTAACTAAGTTAATGTCACTACTATTCTAAAAAAATTATGTATAAATCTTGTATAATAATCAACAAAACTTAGAAAATGTCACACTTTTGTACCAGTTGTATACCTTGGCCAATTTGACACCGCTTTCACAATCTTTGGATTTACTTCTATACCATTTTTAGACACTGCATGGCCCAAAAAGGCTACATTTTTTAGCAAAAATTTACATTTAGAAAACTTGGAATACAACTAGTGTTTTTCCAACGTATGCAATATTATTATTAAATGCCAAACATGTTTATCCTCACTTTATGATTAAACTAAAAAACAATAATAAAGTGAATAAATAAAGGATTGAATGCCCTATTCATTAAGTCCATGAAAGCTATAGGTATACATTTTGTTACAAATTCAATCATAGGTACATCTTCACTTATAACTTATAACTAATCATATCTAGAATGAAAATCAATTTTACAAAAGTAAGGAATTGGAACACTAAGGAATTGAAAGGGTGGAAATTTTTAATTTCTTTGAGGGTGAACAATTTTGTTCAATTTCTTACATACTATCATGCCTCATTAGTATGTTAATATTGGTAATTGCTTTGTAGGTGGTTGGATCCATAAACATTTCAATTCATAACAAGATAAGAAATTTTTATTCGATGTTTACCACTATATTTAGGATGAATTTTACTTGTTCAATTTGTACTCAAATTAAATTTTGGGACATTGTGTACCTAAAAAGGAGTAAAGGAATATAGTAAAGTTTTGTCATGATGGAGAAGCTAAAAGGCATCTTAGTACGAATCGTATTTCAATGAAAAATTTTCAATCAATTTTTTTTTGGCCAACTATAGACACTAGGTCCCAAGTCAACTCAGGTTAGGATTACCCAATGAGGATATTGTTACTCATGTCGTAGATAGAGAATGGAAATGCTAGTTCGTATCCTCAATTTTTGGGTCTTTTGAGGTTTTCTTTAGGCATCACCCTTTTATGCATTTTTCAAGAACTGAAGCAAGGTTTTTATATGCAAAAAATTTGGGTTAGGGTTGATTAACTCTTGTCATATGTTTAGTGATGACCATCACACACTAAAACATTCACCCTTGTTGCCCATAAGACCTCATTCCTATCTCCTTCTTACTGTCCATAACTCACCTTAAGTGGCACCCGTGACTCGTTAAGCCATGGGTGTAACTCAGTTTGAGTCACAATAAGAAAGGGGTATTTTTATTAAGCTAGTAATGCCTACTTGTCATTATGAGTGGCGCCTGTCACTGGGTTTTTTTACAATTTTCCCCATATTTTTACAGGTTTAAAATAAGAAAGGAAAAAGGGAATTTTTTTCCAATGTTTACCTTGTAACATTTATAATCATGATTACTTTTTGCTCTTCTAAGGGAAATATAAAGTTTGATTTTTTTTTAAAAAAGAGGGAAGGCTTCCAACTGAAAGAATGAAACTCACAAAAATTACAAAGAGTTTTTAAAACTACTTTCCCTATAACTTGGAAAATCAAAAGAAAAGGGAGGCTAAGCACTAGGATTCTCTTGGCTATTTATGATAACTACACCGAGGGTAATATTCTAAACTCATTAATTTTCTTATGCTAAAAATTTAAATGAATAGCTTGTAAATAAAACTCTGTTCTTATACTTTACTTTGTCAAAATTTGATTCTTTTATTCTTAGGCTTTTTGTGTATATTATATGCTCTAATCTCATTTTATGCTCACTATGGCATGATTCTTGAATATTTGGTTAAAATTCATGTCAAAAAACATGTTTATAGGTTTATTATTCATCATCCTTTTCATATTTATTTTTATGTTTTAAACTTTGATTATCTCATTGCTTTGTTTTGTTTCTTAAAGTGAATTTTGGAAATCCAAAAATGGTTTTAAGGTGCTTTTGGCCTTTTTTAATGCATTTATTAGTGTGATTTTAGCTTATGGGTGGAATTTCATATATTGTTAGTCTTGGTTCTGCCTTCAGGGTGTAAGTCATAGGAAGATGACCATGAGATGCCTATCACTCATCGCGAATGATCTGACATCATATGGCCTTCCTTCCCATTGCATGCATTGTTGTTCGTCCATCCCATCTTCCTTAACTTTTTGTTTGTCACCTTTTTGGTAGTTTTTTAGTTCTATCGCATGACTGTGTGATTTTATTTTAGTTAGTGTTTTATGTTATTTCATGTTGCTATTTATTTTTTTATGCAAGTCTATTTTTTACTTATTGTTTATATATTTGTTTCCATACATGCATATATATTTATTTTTCCACTCACATTTATATTATATAGTTTTTTTTTTCATAAATATACAAATATTTCTTTCTTTGAGTATTTATTTTTATTCATTATATTTTTACCCATTTACATTTTTTCTCTTATAAACCCATATGCATGCACATGTTCTCGATGGATAGAGATTTGAAGGCTATGACGAATGCATCATAGTTAATTATTGTTGTTTTGTACTTAATTTGGCCTTTTTTTAATTCCAATTGGTATTGTAATGATAAAAGATTTTAAATCATTGGCATACAAATTCATCCAAAGAATTTATATAAGTTTGAATGGAATTTTCTTATAATAAAAAAGACCAATGTCCTATTTTCAACAATAAAAATAACACGTAAAAAGTAATAATTTTCCTTTATAAGGCTTTCTATCTTAATCAATTAACATGATTTCTTTTGTCAAGCTGCATAGGATTAATTATTTCCTTTTTGATCCAAAATACATAAAAAAAACTCTATTTTTTGTAAATATAAATGTAAGAACCAATCTTCCCATTAAAATTCATATAGTAAATTTTCCATTTTATGTATGATTTATTTATCCAAGTAGATATAATAGCTTTACTACTTTTTTTTTCTAATATGATTCACCAGCTTTCCATGCATGTTTAATTGTGTTTTTAATTTTTTTTAATAACTCATGTGAGAAAAGAGATAAATAATTAATCTTAAGAAATCATTTATATAATATTAACCTAGGTGTGAATAAGAGTTAAGTCTCAAACCATCTCTTGTTTCAGCTTTATATGGTTAGAATAATTTTTTCAATATTCTATTAGGTTTTGACTTCATGATACCTACCTTGTGATGCCCAACAAGCACCCCTATAAATTGCCAAAAATGGAATAAAGGTATCCTAAGATGTTGTCTCATTTCTTTTCGAGGCTCGAGACTTGGAGAATTAGGTTGAATACCTATCCATTATGAAAAGACCAATCTTTATAAGTTAAATGAACCTTCATTTGGTTTTGGGCTCTAAAAATAGGATTTTGAGAATAAGTTACACACCATTCGAGGGTTCAACTTGTATCACACCAACCTTATTTGATGATGTTAAAGTAGACATAAAAGCATGTGATATATGCCAATTAGTTAGGAATATTTCTAACATAGATAAGATGCCTCTGACTAATTTTCTAGTTTATGAGTTGTTTAATGTATAAAGAATTGATTTCATGGTGCCCTTCCCTAACTCGTATGGATATAAGTACGTCTTAGTTGCTCTCTATTATCACTACAAAAAAAAATTGATTTTACTGATGGAATTTGGCTTTTTATTAATAAAAAATGCCCTTAATAATGAATTTTTGATAGATTTAATCCATTATTAAAACATATGTAGATTACAACTTACCAAAGAAAATGTAAAATAAATCTGTTAGTAATTTTGTTCCGAAGTTAGATGGATAGTTCGTCATTCTACTATTTACAAATGGAAAATCCATCAGTATTTTATCGGTAAATTTATTTAATAAAAAATAATTTTTAATTTAATAAAACAGTATGATGGAATTTTCCATCAATATTGTCAATAATATTAATTATTTTCTAAAAAAATCTGCATTATTTATTACAATTTTTTTGCAAAGTCATGTATTTCCTGTTTGGAAAAATAAACATGATAAATTCAATAGAAAAGGTCTAGATTTAAAATTAAATAAATATATTAATTAATGAATTCAACATTCAAAATTAATATACATCTTAATTGTTGTGCAAACAATATGAATACTAGTATTGTGCATAATGTTTTGCAACATTGTACAAAATGTTATCTAAAATTCTATTTGTATAAATATTATTCAATTTATAACATTAAAAAAAAACTATCCATATGCAATAAAATGGTCCATTATATGTAGTTTAGAACCATTAGGATGTACTATGGTTGTCAAAGGTGGTGATGTGATGTATGTTGAACCTCATAGGCATTCGACTTGTTCTTAAATGCCTATTTTTAGGCCTCAAGACAGGATAAAAGTTCATTTAACTCATGAAGAATGGTTGCTTCACAATGGATAGGGATTCAACCTAATCTGATATGCCTCAGGCCTCAAAAAGGTATGAGATAACATCTCGGGGTATCCCTATTCCATTATTAGCGATCGAACCTGTGAGGGTATCTGTTGGGCACCACAAGGTGGTTATCATGGAGTCATCACCCAATAAAATATTAGAAAATAAGTTCTAGCCTTGTTAGGCTAAAATCAGAGATAGTTTAGGATCTCACTCTTATTTATACGTTTGGTTAATGTTATCTAAATGAGTTTTAAGGATTAATTTATTTTATCTTTTTTCTCATATGGGTTATCATGTTAGAAAAGTAAGGCATACTCAAACACATTTGAAAGTTATAAGGCATAAATATAAAAGTTATAGAATCAGGACATAGAAAGCAATAGAGAATGTAAGAATAAAAGTAAAGATAAAATCATACATAAATTAGGGAATCAATTTAGAATGTCTATTTTAATAAGGACGTTGCTCATTGCATGCATATTTACAAAAAAACAGAGCTTTAGGTGTATTTTAGATAGAATATGGGATATTCGATCCCACACAACTTTTGAAAGAGAATCATGTTAGTTAATTTTAGATAAAAAAAAACATTTTTACTCGTAAAGAAAATCCATAATTTTACATGTTATTTTATCGATAAAAATGGGATGTTAGTACCTTTTATTATAAAAAATCCCATTCAAACTTGTATAAACTCATTTAGTGAGTTTTTAAGTTAACGTTCTAAAGATCATTTATTTGTAACAAGTAAATAAAGGAAAGTATGAATAATAACAATACAAGAAAAAATAATATACATAAATTGGACTATTTATTGAATTAAGGAACATTGGTTCCCTCATCCATGCTTATGAAAAATACTTTTGTGTGACTTTTAGGGTAGAAAATGGGACATTAGACTAATTTTATTAGGAAAAGCTTGATTTAATTAGGAAAAAATATTTTTGGTTTTGGTTTTAGTTTAAGAATGTGAAAAACCTTTATTATTACATGTTATTCAAGAAATAAAGGAAAATAAGGGGATAAAAAAATATAGACCCTATATAAAATAAATCCTAGACTATTTTCCAACTTCAATCTCCTTTCCAACCCAAAATACGACGCACAGATGGGTTATGTGCATTAAAAAGGAAAGAAAATAATAATATGAGTGAATAATGAATTAAATCAAATAATAAGTGACAAATAATTATTTAATTTAAATAAATTAGAAAAATAATTAATTTTATAGAATAGAAAAAAATTAGACAATATTTAAAATGCATGATGCATCCGAAATTCATATAGCATTTATAGGCACGTGTATGCTAAAACATTTAAATAAATTGCAAACAACAACAACAACAACAACAACAAACAACAACAACAACAACAACAACAACAACAACAACAATAATAATAATAATAATAATAATAATAATAATAATAATAATAATATAACCATAATGATATTAATAATAAAATAATTGAATTAAAGAGAATCAAATATAAATGTAAATAGGTAAATGTATAATTTATATAAAATAAATGTCAATAATAAATAAAATACATAAATTAAAATAAATTATAACAAATAAATAATATTATGAGGCATGTTATGTGAATTGTATGGTAAATAATAATATTTATAATAATAGAATCAATAATAAACAAGTAAACAAAGATTAATATGAACAATAGATAATTACAATGTCAAATTAATACATGAATAAATACAAAAAAAGATATTATATTAATAATAAATAATATGAAAATAAGGGAAAGAAATGAAAAATGGGGCAAAGGAGTGAGTCACATTCATGTGAGAGGCCAAATGAGTGAGTCATAGAGGAAAAAGAGAATAAAAGGGGAAAAAATGCATCATGGGTTGAGAGTGTGACTTGTGAGTGAGTCATGGGCTAAGGGTGTGACTCACTCAAAAGGAGTGACTCAACCTATAAAATCGTTCTAATCACTGGAACGATGCCATTAATCACTAAAAACCATCCAAATACAATTTAAAGCTATATTAATGCATAAGAAAGCTAAAAAAACTCACTTTCATACATGAAAACATGATTTACTCTAGAAAAAACCATGATTCAAACCATGATTTACTTCATAATCACCCTATTGGATCACTCTGTGTAGTTACGAGTTCAATTACCGTTGGTATGACTTTGCTTTCAAGGTCATTAAATCTTTTATCCATATTATAAGGGTTAGAAGCACCAACTTTCAGCTGGGAGTCTGCCATTACTATTTCTACCAAGTATTATACTGACTGCTTATAGTCTTTATCTAAGTCCACATCTAACCTTGAACCTAATTCTAACTTGCTGGACTTTGACTTCTCTGAAAAATTGCTGATAGAGTGGTCACTTGATCCTTTAAACCACCTAGGTGAGTAGTCTAAAATGGCTGCAAAATCAAAGGATTAGAATGATGCATGCCAAAAATTTATACCAAAATTATGTATATAGAATGAAAGGCACACATAAAATGGGATGTATGAACTTTATTATTTTCTTACATTTTATTTTTAAGACATGTTTACTTGATGGGCATATGTGTCGAAAACACATATGGCATACAATGGGGAAATAAAAATAATGTGTAACATAGCATGACAAGCAATGCATATGTGCATAACATATGTATAACGAGGGTTTGTGTAAAGAATATGGCATAATCCTAAGAATAAATGTACATGACACACGACGTATATGTACATGACATGTTTCAAGTGTGATGGTTTATGCACACAAGGTATGACACGGTATATATAGGAATAAATAGAAACATACAACATATATGTGCATAACATGACTTACACAATGATAATAAGTTTATGTGATGTGAAATAAGATGCATAAAATATGGCATAATGATGCATGTTAATGAATTGTGCAGTATGGTAGAAAATGACATATGGAAAAGTATAAGATGTATGCAAAAATACTTGTAGTATAGGACACGATATTGTATATGAATGAGCAAATATAATGAGTAGCATATCTATATGATGTATGTCATGTTATAGGCATGCATGTATATGATTAATGGGATGCATACACAATGTATAACATGGCACAAAAAATATATATTCATGATCTATGTTATAGGTTGTGTATGGCACATGGTATAACAATTTGTAAAGGATAAGACACATATTCATGACATACCTCATGTATAATGGTATGTGGATGTGTATAGGACTTGCTTTGTATATAGGATCCAACATAAGGTAAATGTGATGGTCTGCATGCATATGCGCATGGCAGCATGCATGAGTCACAACCCAATGACTAATATGTGTATGTTACGACACACGCTAATGTATTTAGGTTATGATACATGTGTATTGTGTACATATGATGATGGATTCTTATATACGCATGCTACAATGTATGTTAATATGTATTTATGATAGTGAATGTATATTGCTACCATGTATATGCAATGATGGGTCTAATGACAATGTGATGGTTATTATGTTTATGCACACACTATAATGTACGCTAATATGTGCATGCCATGACACATGTTCATATGTACATGTTATAATACATGATGGATATTTATGTGTACATGCCATGATTTATATATGTTCATTTGTACAAATTATAATAGTTGATGGATGTTTATATGTTCAGGTCATGACAAATGTCAACATGTTCATGTTATAATGTATGTTCACATGTCACTATATACATGCCGGAATGCATGTCTATATACTCATACTATATCACATGTCAATATTCACATGCATGATAGATATATGTGCATATCATAATGTATGCTTGCACTCATTAATGTGCACATGTGATAGTGAATATTTACATGTACAAGCCAATATGCATATGGTAGATGCTATGGGGAATGCCTATATGCATATATCTTGATGTATGTTAATCTGCATATGCTATGACAAGCATTACTATGTACATGCAGGATAGCCATATGTATATGCTATGATGTATGTTAATACATATACGGTATACATGCACACTAGATATGTTTATGCCAAGGTAATATTAATGTATTATTATTTTATTGTTATTTACACATTTTTGTATGGTAACGGTGTATATAAAATGATGTATGACAGTGAATATGTTAGGGATGCATGTGATGTGTGGGTCAATTATTGCATTATAACAATGCATGAGCATAATACATACGATTTGAGTTAATGCATGTGAATGATATATATACTATACGTGATGCATGAGCATGTCAGACATATGTATGATGCATTAGGTGGATAATCATACAGCGTATATATGTGATAATGTGTGATGCATAAGATATACATGACACATGGACATACTAGGCATACATATAATGCATGGCATACTCATGATACATAATGTATGAATGTGTTATATACATGATACATGGTGAATATGCTATACATAGATGCATGAATGACCTATATATGATGTGCAACTCAAATGTTAGCATGAGATATAATTATGTGTAATATGCAAGTGATGCATGAACATGCATGAACATGACATGCATATAATGCATGGGAAGAATTCTATACACAAAGTAGAATATGCAGGTTACTAAAAATCTAATGTAGAATGTGCATTTTCATGGCACACAAAAAGAAACATACACATTTTCACATAGAATGCACGTGTTTCACATTGTTATATTTAATTTTGCACACAAAATAAAGTGCATGCATATGCACATTTTATTTGGCATATAATTATGTACACAAGGTTTACATGTTTTAATCATAATTACATTAAAAGATTTGTTCAAGTAGAAACTATATACACAAGATGAAATGTATATACATCAAAAATCTATGTACACAAAACATGCATATCTTTATTAGTTATTATCATTACCATTATTCTTGTTGTTTATTGGGAATACATATATGTACATGCAACAAAGACAAACACATGCAAAGAAAAGGAAAAATCCTCCCAACCTTATTCTTCCCACACAGAAGGTCATGTGGTTTTTTCTTTTTAGGTAGGATTAGCTCATATGTTAACAAGAAATCCAATGAATGTGTATGGTGCATGGTGGAAAACCAGCAGCATAACCTCTTTTTATTTAAAACACATGAGAATAAATTTTAGCCATTGTGTATTTAAATGATCCAAATGAAAGTGTTTATACTGTTAATGGACTTTCGGCCAAGTTATATTGCTTTGGGGCTACCCAAGCATAGTCCCTATCAATATTCAATCAAGGCTTGTATTCATAAAGGAAATCCTTAATTTTGCATGTTATTTTTATGGGTGAAAAATGGGACCTTGATCTCCTTTATCATAGAAAAATTCCACTCAAACTTGCATAAAATTATTTAGTGAGTTTTTTAGTTAACATTCGAAAATCATTTATTTGGAACAAATAAATAAATGAAGGTATGAATAATAACAATACAAGCAAAAATGACATATATAAACCGAGCTATTTATTGAATTAAATAACATTGGTTCCCTCACGCATATTTATAAAAATCCTTTTATGTGACTTTTAGGATAGAAAATGGGACATTGGTCCAAATTTATTAGAAAAAAGCTTGATTTGATTAAGCAGAAATAGTTTTGGTGTTGTTTTGAATTTAAACACATGAAAAAACCTTTATTATTACATGCTATGTAAGAATAAAGGAAAATAGAGGGATAATAAAATATAGGCCCCAAACAACTAAATGGATAACAAATAAAATAAATCTTAGACTTTTCTCTCACTTCATTCTCCTTTCCAACCCATAATGCGACGTGCAAATAGGTTATGTGCATTAAAAAGAATAAAAAATAAGAATATGAGTTAATAATAAATTAAATCAAATAATAAGTGATAAATAATTAGTTAACTTAAACAAATTAGAAAAATAATTAATTTTATACAATAGAAATAAACTTAAAAAATATTTAAAATGTATAATGCATCGAAATTCATGCAGCATTTATAGACACGCATATGCCAAAGCATTTAGGTAAATTGCGAATAATAATAATAATAATAATAATAATAATAATAATAATAATAATAATAAAATATGACCATAAGGATATTAATAATAAAATAATTGAATTAAGTTGAATCAAATATAAGTGTAAATACGTAAATGCATAATTTACATAAAATAAGTGTCAACAATAAATAAAATGCATATTTTAAATTATAACCAATAAATAAGATTATGGGGCATGTTGTGTGAATTGTATGGTAAATAATAATATTAATAATAATAGGATCAATAATAAAAAGGTAAACAAATATTAATGTGAACAATAGATAAATACAATGTCAAATTAATACATAAATAAATATAAAAAAGAAATTATATTAATAAAATAAATAATAAATAATAAATAAAAGATCATGAAAATAGGAAAAAGGAATGAAAAATGGGCCACGTCAGTGATTCACATTCATGTGAGAGGCTAAAAGAGTGAGTCAGAGAGCAAAAAGAGAAGAAAAATGGGAAAAAAAAATTGAGTCATGGGATGAGGGTGCAACTCACGAGTGAGTTCTGGCTGAGGGTGTGGCTCACTTAAGGGTGTGGCTCATCCCAGAAAATCATTCTAGTCACTAGAAAGACGCCATTAATGGCCAAAAACCATCCAAATTCAATTTTAAGCTATATTAATGCATGGGAAAGCTAAAAAACTCACTTTCATAGAGGAAAATCATGATTTACTCAAGGAAAAACCAAGATTCAAGCAAAAATTATGAAAATCAAAGTTGGAGCCCAATGAAGAAAATGATGAATAGTAACCTTCAAGTTACTATTGGATAGCATGATTTTAATTGGTTAGCATTAGTGAATGAGCAAAACAATCATAAATCACAATAAATAATATATAAACAAGTTCAAATTAAAGGAATCAAGAATTAGACAAAACCAAGCTATAAAAATGGAAACTAAAATCTATACAATAAATTTACAAGATTTATAGATTAAGAATATTACCCTCATTGGGAATCCATCAAAGAATAAGAGAACAAGTGTTTTTTTTACTTCTTTCCCCTTCCTCTGTGTGTGATTTTTGAGAAACAGAGTATGAGTGTGTTTTTTAGAGAGAGAGAGGGAGAGAAGAGGAGAGAGACGTGAGAGAAAGAGCCTTCCTTTCTTTGTCTTTTCTTGGTTAAATATCTCATAAACATTTAATTTTAGATTGGGATCAAAAAATAAAAATCTTTGCCATTTTTATTCCCTATTGTTGAGCCCAAAATGTGTTCTAAGAGTGAGTCATGGGGGTGAGTCATGGGCTTGACCCGTGAGTTAAGGGTGTGACTCATGCCCTTTGACTTTGATTTAACATTTTTTATTGACCCCTTAAATCCATTTTGAGCTTGCTGATAGAGGGATAAGAGAAAAAAACACTCAGAAAAGATTTTTAAACCTTTAAAACCCGCAAAAAAGCTAAAAAACATTTTAAAATCATAAAACTCGAGAGAAAGTCTTGGCACTTCTGTTCCTTGTCTATTTTTAAGGAACACTTTTCTCATTAGCTAATCCTGATCAAGAGCCGCTTTAGAATCCACTGTCTACAGGCGGAGGAATATACAAGACACCTACTAATTCTTTTCCTCTTCATACCCTAATAGTCTTATAAAATTTCTTTTAATTCAACAACCTTATCCTGAAATCCAAAAAAATATTAAATTATGACTAATAAAGTCCATCATAATCAAAGACAAATAGGCAATATATTTAATTGCTTGAAAAACAAACTAATGCTTAAATATTAATTTGATAAATTAAGTTTAAGAAATGACTTGCATGTAAAAATTTGGCTTTAGTAGCCAAAAATGGAATCCCATCATTCTTACGTGTATGCATGTGTAAATGCATCTCTATTAGTGTAGGCTCTCAGCTATACTCGAGACTCAAAGAGGAGCACTTTAGCAATTATAACCGCAAAAAAATTGGGGTGAATTATACTAATGTGTGGAAAAAGGATGTTAAGGCTTTGCTCATAAGTTTAAATCATCTAATATGTTTGTGGAAGCACAAAGTTAACCAAAAGCATGAAAGGTGGAGCTAGAAATCAGTATGTCTTATGCAAACTCATCTTTGTTTATCACAAATTAATGATTATAATACATCAAAACACAAGGTTATGCTTTTGAGTGATTGTATATAATAAAAAATACCAAGATTTTAAGTTGGTGAACCATGTATAGCCTTTAAAATCCTTAACTTCATATAATACTACTTACTTTCTGGTGTAATTATTTTGTAATTAAATTTTAATTTTTTAAATAATTTAGATCTAGGTTAGGTAGATTCATAAAAAAATAAAGGGCACAATGCACTTGCTCTTAAGCATTCAAAGATGATCCATATTTCGGAGTGGAATCTAAATCTCTAGTTAAGAAAAAAAAGATCGACAGTTCAATTTCATAATAATAATACTTGTTATCAAAATTAAATTCCATATGTGATAAAATAAAAATTTAAAATAAATGCAATATAATAATAATAATAATAATAATAATAATAATAATATTGAATTTGTAATTTTTTATTTTTTTATACATTAAGCAATCAGTTGAATGAATATGTAAAATTAAATAGTTTATTGCATTTTATACGCTTTTTTTATATGTACCTCACTAATTAACTGGAGAGTTTATAACTAAAGTTATGAATTAAATTTACACAGAACATTTTCTGAACTAGTGATTTTAACAAAATAGTTTTTAGTTCAATAAAGACCCGTCACATACTTTCTTATTAATTGCTGGTTTGGGTCATGCAAAGAATTTGAGCAATCACCCTAGTGAAGCTATACTAGCACTTTTCTTTTTAACAAAAAAACTTAATTAATATCATTGAAGGCCTTAAGGAACAAGCAAAGCAATAACAAAAATTAAACTATCACTAAGATTGTAATGCCAACAAAGTCCTACAAGAGACTTCTACATACATTCATCAATTTGATAACCATTTCTAGCACTGAATAATCACAAATCCAATCATATTTGCATTTAAACATGGAAGTTTCTATTTAGAAATTACAGAAAACTCTGAGCTTTCTATAGAATACATTAACATATAATATACTAAGCACTTCTCTAGTTTAGATTTGAAATTTCAAATAAGTGAAAACTAGATTGATGAATGCATAACCAATTCCTTTTTAACCTTGATCTAACTATACAAACACCTACTTTAGAAAAGAAACTTGAATCATGCTATTTCTCTAGCAAAAGCCAAAAGTTAAATAAGGTTATTTGTAGATTTCAAGTTCTTCACCTACTATGTTCCCTACCATAGACTACAAAAACAACATAATCTATTCAAAACACACAAAAACTTCAAGAAATATATTAGAAAGAAGGAAACGACATAAAGTTGAAATTGAAAAACGAAATGTAGGCTAGCAACCTAAATTTAAGCCATTGTGCTAAAGAGTATAATTATAAACAGCGATCAAAAGATAAAAATTAGGAAATGCAAATGCATCATGGTGACAATATATCTTTACAACTTTATTTCTATAAGTTATTATATAATCTCATGTTTTGATGTTACATAATACCCTCATATTTATTTTTAAAATGTTCTAAAAGTATTCAGGAAGTTCTTAACACACATATTAATGCCATATTTTATGTTTAATTACATGTTTTAACATGCTTTAGATGTGTTTCAAAATGTTAGGGTAAGTGTTGATGTTTGATGAGGCTAAAAATCATGTATAACTGTAATAGAAGTGGCACATGATTGAGACCAATTGGTATCAGCTGAGTCCAATGGCCGTAACTGGGTACAAGAGGTGCGCACGGTTGAGACAAAAAGGTCTCGATCGTGCTTACTTGTAATGCTATATGAAAATTCTACAGACAGTTTTTCTAAAGCTAATTGAACATCATTTTAGACCTCCCAAACGACATTTTCAGCAAAAAAGATCTTCTATAACTTTGTTCCCCTATATTTTTAGTTTCTAAAACATGAAGAATCTTTGCAATATCATTTCTAGAAATCAAAATAAATGAAATTTACTAAAGACATTTCATTAGGGTAGGCAACACAGAATTTCGATTTTCAAGTAAAGTTTAGGCAAATTTAGAGGCATTTTTAGACTTTGCTTTCTTCATAGAAATTGTAGATTTTGAAGTCTATTTTTTGTAGGAATTAACCTTATGGTATTATAAGAAATATACACCAAGTTATATTATTTTGTTTCACACAACCTGCTTTGGAACCAGAAATCAACAACTCACATAGAGTTCAATTAAGTATATGAGTGGCTTAAAATCAAATTCAATGCTAGGTACCTTCTAAAAATTTATAGGAACATACCTTAGGTAGCTTTAGAAATTGAAATGATCTCAAATTAAGGTTTCTAACTCACATTATGCTAAAATTTCAATCACTAGGTTAAGTGGTTTTATGTAATTTCCTCAAGCAACACTTCACAAACTAGTTCTCTTTTTCTTTGATCCAAAAATTTCAATCAATCACAAGATGTTCTATCAAAAATCATCCAAAAGAAATTAAGAAGACCCTAATCCGATACCTTGGCCAAAATCTCTCTCTAGCCTCACTCTTGAGCTTTTCCCTTTCCTTCGCTCCTTACTCCTTCTCCTCCTTAATCAATAATTCATTCATTCATCATCAAACTTCCACATTCCACTCAATACACCGTCATTCAAAGAAGAAGAAGAAGAAGAAGAAGAAGAAGAAGAAGAAGAAGAAAAGATAAATAAACAATTTGACAAGCTTACGTTATTTTGATTCACTAATATTCTTGATTAAGAAACATGCATGAATTCCTCTTCAAGAACACTTAGCTAGACTTTAAGAGATCAAAGAAAATGAGGAAGAGAGAAACCAAATTCTAGAATTCTCATGGAAAATCCAGCCCTCTCCACTCAAAATAACATATATATAGTGACATGTAAAATTTGCTTCTTAGTCCTTTAACTTTTTGCATGTCCAACATTTAACCTTCGCCTTTTTGCATGCTTGACATTGACCCCTCTATTAAATCCTTCTCTAAAATCAACCTTTCAATTATTCTTTTATTCACATTTGCCCCTAAAAATGCCATATTTACAAATTAATCCCAAATTAATACTTTATACTCCAATTATACCCTCAAATAATATTAAACTATAATATTAAATTTTATTTTCATGCAATTAATATAATAACAAAATAATTTATCACTTGTCCTATAATTTATATGAAATTCTCTTTTTAATTTAATCTTAATCAAATAAAATCCTACACAAAACACGTAATTTCAATTAGGGTCGTGTTAGGGGCCTTACATGTTCTATTTTGGACACTATGGTTTGCGACAACCCGGTGAGAAGGAAAATTAACTGTTCAACAAAAATTAAAGGTGATTTTTTTTATTCTTATTAATATTTATATTGTAAATTCATAGCAAGATCAGATCAATTGGTTAAAAATTTTAATTTTTGCTTATATATGTGATGTATGTAACCGATAGTTTCCAGCATACCTTACGATTATTAGGCTTTCCTGGTAACTATGACTTAAGTTTTTTTTGTCAAAATGCATCGTTTTAAGGCTTGTCATGGTCAGCGTAGTGATTATGCATAGTAGGGTGTTCACCATGACCTATAAAGCTCTTCAGTATAAAACCTAAAGGAGAAGTAACTCACGGTTACCAAGTTTTTGGTAATGATCATGAGGTAGTTATGTTTTAAGTCTAGAATGCAAAAGAGAGCTATGTCATGGTCACCTGATTTTTGGTGGTAACCGTGACCCTTATCCAAAAGCAGTTTGAAGCTACATCACGGTTACTAGGAATTTCCTAATGATCGTGAATCAAGCCAGTTAAAAGAGGGATTTTTATGTAAGTAATGATCAACAAGGAATCCCTAGTAACCGTGGCCCACATTGGCCTATAAATAGCAGATTTTTCTATAGAGTTGGGAGTTCTGGGTTTTTTTAGTTTTAGGGTTTTATTTCTTCCTTTTTTCATTCCTTTGTTTATTATACATAGATTTACTTATAACTAGATAGATTTATAACAAAATACATAGATTAAAAATAAATAGATACCTTAAATACTTAGGTTTACATAGTTTTTAGCTCATTTCCTTTTAAGTATTGGAGAAGAAGATTAAATGACTTAGGATTTAGTTGGGTATTCTTCCACCATGAATTTAAAGGTTTATTCTATCATTTTCTCTTTTTATTTTGTAATTGATAGTGAGTAGTCTCTTAGTTATTTAGGGGATCTTTGAATTCCCTACCTAAAATGTGAATATTGAACATATTTTTAGTTATATATATATATATATATATATATATATATATATATATATATATATATATATATATATATATATATATATATATATATATATATAAATGAATGTTTTATTTCACTATTGCTTATTTTTATTTCATTATTTTCCAGCAACTCGAGTGATTTTTCAGCTTTGTTGAATCATTTTTATCTTTTATATTGATTGGATATTGATGCTTGTGTGGGTTGAATGTTATGAATGAATTTTGGTTAGCTTTTCTATCAAAAATGCTATCTATTTTAGATTGTTCCGGAATGGGACTCTAGATGTGTACTATTTTATAGTTTTAGGGTTGGAGTGTAGAGTGAAATAGATGAGTTTTGTGTTGTTTGTCTTCGAAATGGGAAAGCAAACTGAACTTAGAATTTAAGACCTATGCTTAGGCTAGTTGTAAGGCTTGCTCTGAAATAGGATGTTTTGCAATTAGAGTAGCTAGCTATGGAATAGGATATTTAGGTTAAGAGGGTTATCCTTAATTCGTTCATATACTACATTAATGTAAATTAATTCATATTGGGTATAAGGTGGACGAGTGAACCCGTGCAATGTTTCTTTTATATTGAATTTTATAATTGTTGATTGTTCATAGTTTAACTTATATTAAGATCACAGCTTGTTTTAATTTAGCAACCTTTTCTTTACACATTTTAGTTGTTTAAAGTCTTCATTATAGAAAATATATAACTCATACACATAACATAATTGGGAATTCTTTAGCACACAATTAATTTTCATAGCTTACACATATAATCCCTTAGGTATGATATTTGAGGGTCCTAACTATACCCCACTTTATTATTTGTTGATCTAGTGCACTTGCTAGGTTTAGCAACATGTACACATTTTGAATTTAATTCGTGAAATGGTTTAGATGATTTGGATGATTCAATTGTTAAAATTCATAATGCAGTTAGATATGTGAGATCATCTCCATCTAGATTACAGATTTTCAAAAAGTGTGTGGAGAAAGTAAAAAAGTTTATGCTTAGAAGTTGAAACTAGATGGAGTTTGACTTATAAAAAGTTAAAAGTAGCTGAGAAATTTGAAAAAAATTTCTAAAATTTAGAAGTTGAGGATTGTAAGTTTCTTTCATATTTTGATAGGAATAGGAATGGATTTGAAAATGGTGGGAATGAAAATGAAAAAATAGAGCTGAAAAAAGAAAGGAAAAGGAAAAACGAAAGGGAATGGAATCACTGGGCCACCTGAATAAGAAGATTAGAAGAAAGCAAGATGTTATCAAGTTTTTTAGGCTTTTCAACAATATAACATTAAAGTTTTTAAGTCATTATTAGTGACCTTTAATGCTTTTGTTGTGAGATCATGTCATTACAGACCATTATTCACAAGTTGAGTTTATGTAATGATAGCATAATGAGTGCCATAGCCATAAATATGCGGTTAAAATTTGATAAATATTAAGACATTGTGGATAATTTGAATCTTTTACTATATGTTGCTATCATTTTGGACACTCATTATAAAATGAAATATGTGAAGTTTTATCTTGAGAAAAGTGATGGTTGTGAATTATATAATATTTTTAATATGATTTTAGGTGTTTAAGTGGTTAATTTAGCTTTAGTTTGGTTGAATTTTAGTTTAAATGTTTACATTTGTGTTTTAAGAGCTAATTGTAAGTTTTGGTATTTTTCAGGGCTAAATTGAAGAAAAAATGGACATAATTACAAATATGAGAAGTTCTGGGTCAAATCTATAAAATTAGTAGATTGAAGCCAAGATCTTAAGTGGAGTCTAAAGAAGCGATGAACAACTATGATAAAAATTGCATGAGATGTTAAACGGCAGCATATAAAGACGAGCCAAGGAAGGTGAGTACAGACTTTTCATGAGTGGCCATGCACCTGAAGAAGAATTTTATTGAGTGGCCGTGCACCCTAGTTTTTTCCCATGCACAGGCTAAATTTCATAAGTGGCTGTGCAAGCCTAGTGAAGGAAGATGCACAACAGTTCATCAAATAAAGCTTTGCTTTACATGGCTATGCAAAAGAGTTTGATGTTTTTATGAAACTTCCAGTTTAAGTAGAAGTCTTTTCCTATTCTAATTCAAGAAGTTTAGAAGGCCACTATGTCTTGTTGTGGCTATAAATAGTCATCAAAGACACCAAGACTAGGAATCAAGTAGTCAGCAATAGTTTGTTTCACTTAGAATTTAGTTTTATGTTCTTTAGTAAAAGCAATTTAGAGTATTAAACAAACAAAGATACTCTAATAATGTAAAAGGAATAAAAGTAAGCTAAAAATGTAGGAATAAGTAACAAAAATCAAGAAAATGACAATATGGATAAAATGTATAAATTTGATCCACTACAAAGTAAACCAAATATAGAACCTACTTAATCTACACAAAAAATAAGAAATCAACAAAGAGGCCTAATTAAGATAAATAGAGTAGATTATATGCATCAAAAATTAATTTAGAGCTAAAAAGATCACTAGACCAAATGGTGTATCATGCTTGATTAGTGTGTCAAGTTGCATGCCAAATGGTGTCAAGTTGCATGCCAAATGGTAGCAAGGTGATGGCAAAAAGAAGGCAAATTAATGTTTAAAAGATAGCAAAATGGTAACAAAATGATGCCAAAATGGTGGCTAAAGATTGAAAAAAATGATGCCAAAATTGGTATCAAAATGATGTCAACCATGATTGGAAAATTATACCAAGAATGGTAGCAATGATTGGTAACAAATGATATCAATGGTTGGTAGAAAATGATATGCAATGGTGGAATTGATTAATAGCAAATGATAGCACAAATGGTGGCATAATGATTGTAAAGTAAATCCTTATCTAAGTAGGATAAGGAAAGTGAAATCAATTCAAATATGGATATGGATTTTTGACAAGGCCTAAACCCAAAGTAAGTAGGATTTATTTCCCTACTTCTTAAGGATTCCCAAATGGTGTTTAGAATAAGATTAATTGCTTCCCCTAATCCTAAAACAAAAAGGATTAGCTTTCCCACCTATTAAAGGATGTGAATTTCCTCTTTGGCTATTTAATCTATCCTTGCCCAATTATTTTCTAATTATTATCTTCTTCTATCTTTCTTCTATTTTTTTCTTCTATCTTTTTTTTTGAATGAATAGTACCATGAAGAGTGTTTGAATAGTATATGAATAGTAATAATAAATGGTACCTATAATTTTTTTTTCTTTTTTTAAATAGCAAACTAATCTATAGACTTATTCTACTATAATTTGGATTCAAGCTAAAGATGTTCAAGCTTCGGTTCAAGGATGATCCCAAGAATAGGAAAAAAAACTTCAAATTAAAAAATGAAAGCCTAAACATCATTTTTTTTGGATTGAAACGGACAATTACAGAGGGTACACCTCTTTAAAGATTTTAGATTTCAAAATTCTCTTTTTGGAAATATCTTACAATAAGGAATCATACACATGAGTCAAAAGTTATAAGAAAAACAAGATTTCATGACAAAAAGGTAAGAAAAGAAAAGGCTAAATTTTAGCACACAAAATTAGAATGCTTAACAATACCAAACAACATAAAAGAATTTTTTTTATAGGAATCAAGGAATTGAAAACACAAATATAATACTAAGATAAATAGGAATTTACCTTAATTTTTGATCATATGCGGGCTATGTGCAAGTGGAAGACATATGTATAGTATGTGATATTTATGTAATAGGGCTTTTGTATTCATACTTAATTTGTTTGGGCCTATTTAATAAAATTGGGCTTTTATTTACGTGAGACATGTGACTTAATTAAAAGTCATATGACTTAAGTAGCTTAATTAAGGCTTGTTTTTGTAAGTAAGGCACTTAGACCTATCTAAAACAAGCCCAACTCTTCACTTTACTTTAGTTGGGCTTTAAGTAGTTGTTTTAGCATATTTTATTATCCATATTATTTACATTTCCATCCATATATTGTTTGGGGGTTCAATAGGTATGTTTTTTTTATCTCTATTTTAGTTTTTCTATCAAAGTGTATGCTCAAGGGGTTTTAGGTTCTTTAGTCTATAAAAGTTAATCCCGAGACTAAAGAACCTAAAATCCCTTGAACATATACTTTGATAGCAAAACTAAAATAGAGATAAAACCCTCCCTATTGAATTCCCAAATAATATATTGATGAAATACAAATAATTAGGATAATAAAATAGGCTAAAACAACTACTAAAAACTTAACTAAAGCAAAGTGACGAGTTGGGCATGTTTTAGATAGGTCCAAATGCCTTACTTAAGAAATAAGCCTTAATTAAGCTACTTAAGTCATATGGCTTTTAATTAAGTCACATGTCTCACTTAAATAAAAGCTTAATTTTGTTAAATAGGTCTAAACTAATTAACTATGATACAAAATCCCTAATATCACATGCTATGCACATATCTTCCACTTGCACATGGCCCATATATGATCCAAAGTCAAGGTAAATTCCTATTTATCTTAGTATTAGATTTGTGTTTTTAATTCCTTGATTAATATAAAAAAATTCTTTTATGTCTTTTGGTATCGTTAAGCATTCTAAGTTTGTGTGCTAAAATTTATCCTTTTCTTTTCTTACCTTTTTGCTGTGAAGTTTTGTTTTTTTTATAATGTTTGACTCAGGCGTCCGATTCCTTATTATAAGATATTTTCGAAAAGGGAATTTCGAGATCTGCAACATGTACAAAGATTTACCCTCTATAATTGCCCATTTTGAACCAAAAAATGATGTTTAGGCTTTCATTTTTTTATTTGAAGTTTTTTTTTATGATTTTTCCTATTCTTGAGATCAGCCTTGAACCAAATCTTGAACATCTTTAGCTTGAATCCAAATCCTAGTTGAAGAAGTCTATAGATTTGTTTTCTATTTAAAAAAAGAAAAAAATTCGTAGGTACCATTTATCATTATTCTTCACGTACTGTTCAAACACTCTTTAGGGAACTGTTCATTTAGAAAAAAAAAAGAGAAGAATAGAAAAAAGAGAAGAAAGATAGAAGAAGAAAAGAATTAGAAAATAATTGGGCAAGGATAGATTAAATAGCCAAAGAGAAAATCCACATCCTTTAATAGGTGAAAAAGTTAATCCTGTTTATTTTAGGATTGGGGGAAGTAATTAATCCTATTATAAATACCATTTGGGAATCCTTAAGAAGTAAGAAAATAAATCCTAATTACTTTAGGTTTAGGCCTTATCAAAAATCCTATTCCATATTTGAATTGATTTCACTTTCCTTATATTACAAAGATAAGGATTTACTTTACAATCATTATGCCACCATTTGTGCTACTTCATTTCATTTCATTTGCTACCAATCATTGATATCATTTATTACCAATCATTGCTACCATTCTTGGCATTAATTTCCAATCATTGTTGAGGTCATTTTGTTACCAATTTTGTCATCTTTTTTTCAATAATTAGCCACCATTTTGTTACGATTTTGGCATCATTTTGTTACCATTTTGCCATCTTTTTAACATCAATTTACCTTTTTTTTTGCTATCACTTTGCCACCATTTTGCACACAACTTGACAAACTAATCAAACTTGTTACACAATTTAGTATAGTGATCTTTTTGGCTCTAAATTGATTTGTGTTGCATGCATTCTACTCTATTTAGCTTAATTAGGCCTCTTTGATGATTTATTACTTTTTTGGGTGGATTAAGTAGGTTCTATATTTGGTTTACTTTGTAGTGGATCAAATTTATACATTTTATCCATATCATCTTTTTCTTGATTCTTGTCGCTTATTCCTTAATTTTTGAGATAACTTTTGATTCTTTTTACATTATTAGAGTATCTTTGCTTGTTTAATGCTCTAAATTGTTTATCATCAAGTCGTACACCACTCACGGCCATGTATCACTCCAAATTGTTTAGTGGCTTCTTTTTTAGTTTTTAAGCTTTCTTTTATTGTTAGTTTCATGTTCTTTGTTTTCTAAAACATCTTTAAATTTTGGTTTGTAAATTGAATTCTAAAGTACAATTTTACAGTTGCAAGCTTGAGTAGAAAAAAATAAGAGAGTGTGAGCATAAATGAGAGTAAAAGTTAATTTTGAGTGAGACACATGTGTTTTGTGAGGATGTCCTATTGCAAGTCAAAGCGACATTAAAATCAATAAGAATTGAAAGGGTTAGGGGAAGACATGAAGTGTATAATGCAAAACCTTAATGATATGGAATTGTACTTTAAACAACTTATGAAACTACTACATCCAATATGTAAGTAAAAAGAAAAGGGAAAGAAAAAGGAAGTTATCATAGAAGAAATAATTTGTGAACCTAAAGGGGTAATGTAGATATAGTCATCTTTGATAGTGAGGTTAAAAAACTAGTGGAAGTTACGGTTACTCAAGATCATGAAAAGCGTGTTGTTGATGAGCTTGATGAGAAAAAAAATAGTTTTGAGTGAAGTTGAAGATGTGAAGAACGTGATTAAGGAGCTAGAGAAGGTGAATGAGATTCTTTTAGAGGTGGAAGAGATAATGGTTTAGTTCCACATGAACTACCTATAACTAACTTTGTTTTGCCTAGTTTTTTTTTTTAGTGTGGAGGGTAAAGATGAGAAAGTCCATGAGAATCCTTTCATGCTATTTTCACCAATCCAAAAGGACAACTTTAAAGATGAATTGAATTAGTTCGAAAAGCTTTTAATTCCTAACATGAATATGGTAAAGATTTGAGGATGAATTTTTTTTGAAGAGGAGGGAATGACACAGATACAAGAGGGCTATCTTGTGCCATTGAAGAAGGGCAACCTTATTGTTAGAGAGTATACCCTAAAGCCTATGTAAAAGGGATGTATTTTATATGTATGAATTCATATTCTTAATAAAAGGCATCATTCATTTATTAATGCTATGTTTAAATACATGAGTTTGTAGATATTTAATTAATAAATGAAGTCCTAGATATTATAAACATAGTGCAAAGGTAATCATAAAAGTGTTCATGATATGAGATATCTATTGCATGCAAATGTGTTAATATCTAAATGTCCCTAGTCATAGAATTAACAAGATAGGACATTGTTAATTCAAACAAACTAGCACATGTTATGCTTCTTGAATATTCAAGTAGTGGTTCTCGTAATTGTGATTATGAAAGATAATCATAGCTAACATGTTGATGCTTGTTAGAAGAACAAGTTCATTGAAGACCTGTAATAAGAATCCTCACATGGATATTAAATCTATGTTAGTGAGGAATCTCTTCATAGCGGTTGTGCAAGTATCCTTAGAATTGAGATCACCAAGGTTATCTTAAGTAGCAAGTGATATACTTTGACTCCATAACTTATTACTTCCAACTGGAGGTGAACCTAGTTAGGAGGTTGGGTATATCATGACCTACTTGAAGATAGTTGAGTAATCGATAAAGGATTTACCATCCCAGGTTTATTAAGGGAAGTTATCTCATATGATTCTATAATTATCTTGTTCAGAGAATCTCTGGCCAGAGTAATATGCCAAGATGAATAAGGATCCATAAAGGGAAATTTGGGAGCAATGTTTAAATTAATAGAACATACATAATTAGATTTAAACAAGTTGACAGAAATCTATACACAGAATGTAATTGAGATAAGAGTGGTGAAAGGAGTAATTGCACGGTAACTATTTCTATGGAAGGGTATAGTCAAACCACTTGACTTTTCTGACATTTGGGTAGTCATGATACCTAGCTAGAGGCCACTCATGATTTTTATAATAATGTATCATAAATATCAATGAGGGATTGATAAAATGATTTAAAGAAGTTTGAATCATATGAGTTTTGAATAGAACTCATAATTAAATATTATATTGCCAATATGGACAGGAACCCAATGGATCACACACATTTAGAGTAAAGGATAAAATGGTAAAATGACAAGAATAATAATATTTGATATTATTATGGGAGAAGAGAAATGAATAAGAGAATATTTAATTAAAGAGTTTAATTAATTATGATCAAGTAGAAATGTTCGTAGAACTTTTTAGAAATATTTTGTAAAATGGACCTAATTGAAATATTTTATTTTATAATGAATTATAATTGGACTATAAGTGTTATAGGGCTGCTATAATAATTAATAGATTTATTGAAAAAATTAAAAGAGGCCCAGAAATTGGTTTTTTCGCAGAAACCCTCTAGAGGAAGGATTACACGCAAAAACCATATAGAAGGCCTTAGAGCCCTAATTCTTGGACCAAAATAAATGAAATATATTTCATAAGTATTATAGAGCCTACATATTTAATTTGGATGGATTTGTATTTTATTTGGCTGATTAAATCCATGTGTATGCAAAAAGGGCCCAGTTTATGGGTTTTGTGCATAGTCCTTTATGAATGAACTTAAATTGGATTTAATTAAGCTCAAATAAATTATTAATAATTTTAGAAGCCCATTTAGTATTTCTCCAGAAATTTTAAAGAGGCAAATCCCATTATGAAGTTGAATTTTTAACCTAGCTATAAAAATACAAGTTAACAGGTTTCAGGGTTAAGTGAACATTAAAAGTAAGGAAAATTCTCTCTCATTCTCTAACCCTAGCCGCAAGCCTCATTCCTTACTAGCATCAAGGAATTTTGGACAGCCTTTTGTTCCATAATTCTTGGTTTATTTAATCTTTCTCTAGTGTGGATTACTAATTGGAGGTGTTCAATTTTGGACACTGTGGTTTGCGACAACCCGGCGAGAAGGAAAATCAACTATTCAACAAAACTCAAAGGTGATTTTTATTATTTTCATTAATATTTATATTGTAAATTCATGGTAAGATCAAATCTATTGGTTAAAAATTTTAATTTCCACTTATGCAAGTGACAACATGGTATCAGAGCCAGTTTTTGCCATGAATCTATAATTCTATATTTTTTTGCAAAATAGTTATTATTTTTGAGTTATTTATTTCATGAACTTTAAAATATCAGATATGATTGTTCATGAATGAGAAATATTGATTTTCAGATGTATGTGATTAAATATATAAAATGAAAAATAAAACGATTCTTTTGAGACAATAATCATTATTTTTGACATAAATGAGTTTTATTTTTTAATGAAGTTTAGGGGCGTTTCTAAATTAAATTTTTATTGATCCACTCTAAAATTATTTTGATGATAAATTATGTGTTTAATATGTGATATTATGCCATAGGATCAAATAAAATTAAAATCGAACAAGTTTTGCATGAAAACTAGTTTAATCAAAAAGTTCAATAAATTGGTGTTCTTCGTGAGTTCTTGTTAAGTTCATATTTAGAACGATTTTTTATCTTATAAACTTGATATATCTGATATATTAATGTGTTTTTAATTAATTAAATTAATTAAAATGGGCCTTGAATTAATTGGATTAATTTTAATTCCTTAAAACCACTTAATGGGCTTAATTATATTTACGAACTTGATTTAAATTAGTGAATGACTTGGTGGGCCCAAAGAGCTAACTTAAATTAAATATTATAGACTTTAATTAAGTTTTTTATTGGGTTTTAAGGGCTGTAGTGGGCTTGGCTTATTCCAAAAGGCCCAAATAGTCCAATAGACACAAAACTAGTTTGTGTGTGAAAACACTTTAGAATTTAAATTTGTAGGTTTCGGCCTACCCTTTGTTTTAAGCCCAAAATTGATTCTTTATTTATTTAATATGATTAATTAATTAAATAATCAATTGGATTAATAATTAAGGCAAGAACACATGCATGCAAAAAGGTTTCCTAAAATAGATAGTTTCAAAAATGGAAAAAGTTTCCTAATTTGATCACATTATTAAAATAACTCAAAAGTAAGTTTCAAGAGCTGAAAAATAGTATATATTCAATTATATGGTTTTAATTTATGGATTACTAGTGCATATAAGGGTGTATTATTGGCATTATGGATAGTTATGGACAAAAGCCCAATGTGATTGAGCATAATGCATGTTCGGCCCAATGAGGATTTTCATGTCCTTGGCACTTGGTTTTGGTTTGTATTTCTTTTTCAAATTATAATATATAATTAGATTACTTAGGTTAGAATTAGATATAGAAATAGAGACCACTATTAAGGAGCAAGATGGGCCAGATGGAGATCCAACAAGATTAAAGATAATGTAATTATTTTTTACTTGTTTGAATCATGCATATTACCTAGGTATGACCTTTTGATTTCCCTTTTGGCTCAAGGAGATCAATATTGTAAAGTCCATAACTATGTCATATTTGTATGCTTATATTTATGTGATAGAAATATGATGCATACCAATGTATGCCAACCATGTATGATGAGACTTAATTAACTAAAATCCCTCAAACTAATACTAAGGTATATAAGCCTTCCATTAATTGGAGGAGAACTAGAGATCTTTATAGTGTGGGTTGTTGACCACAGTCAAGCTCACATTATATCAAATATGTTCAAATCTAATTAAATGGGTCATCTTAGCTAGCCCATTAGCTTGTTGACCCCAATCAAGGCTAATGGTTATAGAGGCAAGATTAGGAAATGCATATATGATATGAATGTATCAAGAGTTGATAACCTAATGATCCAATAGTTGTGTAGAGAGACAATTGGTATAGTGATACCTACCTTTTAAGGGTATAGAGTTTGACTTGTTAACCATAGTCAAGGTAAAATTTCATATCAAGCATTGGATATTGACCCACTATGAAAACCATCGAGTTTTCTTGGATTATATAGTGAGGGCTATTGATTCAAAATAAAATAGTGGGAGTAAATAGATTAATTAAGGACCTAATTAATGCATACATATATATAAACATACTCTCATATGTTTTCTTTTTCACATTTAGGTCATCATCATGAGCACATCAAACATAAAAATATGATCAATCTTGGATAACAAGCTATTGCCAACAATTATTCTGATTGGATCAGATAAGTGAGAATTATTCTCAGAGCTAAAAAGATCCATCATATCTTGGATAAAGATCCACCACCACTTCCATCAGATGATGCCATTGATGAGGTCAAGGGCACTTATCATAAATACATGGAGGATAGTAAAGTAGCGACATGTCTGATGCTAGGTGCTATGTCCTCAGAGGTTCAGAAGCAATATGAGATGATTGATACTAGAACCATTATTTTGTATCTAGAGGAGCTTTATTATTCTCTGGCTAGAACTGAGCAATATGAGATTGCTCGAGCTCTGTTTAGCTGTAAAATGGTGGAAGGCACTTCGGTTGCTGCTCATGCATTAAAGATGTATAAGTATATTGAGCATTTGAGTAGACTTGGCTATGTAATGGATAATGATCTATACATAGATTTAATCTTGTACTCATTGGCTCTAAGTTATGCACCTTTTTTGCTTAACTTTAACATGAACAAGATCTAAGTAACCATTCCCGAGTTAATCAATATGCTCAAAATAGCTGATGGATCCTTCAAGAAGGATTCAAAAAGTGTCATGGTTGTCACTTCTGCTAAGGGCAAGAAGCAGAAGAAGTAGATGACCAAGGTGCAACCAAAGCATGGTGGGGTTTCCAAGAAGAAGGTTAGAAAGAAAGAGAATCCTAAAGGAACTTGCTTCCATTATGAAAAAGATGGTCATTCGAAGCGTAACTGTAAGGCCTATCTTGATTCTCTTAAGGAGAAGAAGCAAGCTGATGCTTCTAATTTAGGTATTCATATGATTGAAATTAATACTTATTCTATTGCTTCAAAACAATCTTGGCTATTAGATACTGGATGTGGATCTCATTTGCATAATGATCTACAGGGGCTTAAAAGCAGTAGAAGAGTTGGAAAGGTAGAAATATGTCTAGAATCAGCTACTAGATAGAACATCTCTACAATAGTTGTGAAGACTTATCATTTGCCTCTTCCAAGTGATTAATACTGGAGTTAAATAATTGTTATTTTGTTGATACATTATCCAAAAGTATTATTTCTTTCAGTTGTTTATTGAACGATTATGATATTTTTTTAAAGGACAAATGTTGTTACATTTTTAAGAACAATAGAACTAAAGCTATCATTGAGAATGGTATATTTGTTCATGATTTAATTAAAGAAGTTCATAATGTGGATACAAAGAGAATGAAACAAGATAATCTAAATACCTTATATTTATGGCAATGTCATTGTCATTTAAGCCATATAAATGAGAAACGCATGACCAAATTACAAAAGTCAGGTGATTTGGGGTCTTTTGATTATGAATCATTTGATACATGTGAATCTTGTTTATTAGAAAAAATGATAAAAGCTCCCTTTATTGGTAAAGGAGAAAGAGCTAGAATGGTTTAAGACTTAATACATTTAGATGTATGTGGTCCAATGACTACACATGCTAGAGGAGGTTACTCCTACTTCATTACTGACCGGTGTTTAGCAAGTGTACTAGATCGGCTAGTAATACAGAAAAATATAGATTAAGACCCCAAAATATCATACCCAAAATATCATACCCAAGGGAACATGGATTGCTAAGAATAATATCTATGTATGAATTAAATTAATCCGAGATTGTTTCCCAAATGTTTTTGATTTAAAAGAAAAAATTAACCGAAATAAACAATGAAACAAAACAAAAGCTAAAATTAAATTAAGATAAATTAAAAACAAAACAATAACTGAAATTCTCTTGCTAAAGAAACTATCAACCTTAATTTTCATTGTAATGACTTAATTAAAAGAGAAACACTAGTGATTATGGAAAAATTAGTAATAAAGCAAGATATTTTCATTCAAGTATATCATTCTTAGTATTAAACTCATAGAAAAATCTAATACTTAGCATGAAAATCTAGTTTTAACTTCCTAAATATTCATTGAAGCCTTTCTAAAGTAATTCAACTCCAATTTATTCTTAGTTCTTCCTCTCTTAGTATTAACCAATAAAATTAACACATAATTATCTCATATTTCGGATAATAATCATGCATAAATATTAAAGAGCCAATCTAAGAGCAGGCAAATCATTGATTATATCAAAACCAATTTTTAGTTATTTACTCAATAAACCAATAATCAATCTCAACACAATCAAAGATAAGAATATGCTTAAAACCAATAAATAATCAATCGATATTGAAATTAAGCTCAAAATAAAGTCATAACAATGAAAATATAAGTTTTCAAGAATCCATTAGTAAAAGAAGAAAAGCTATTTACTAAAAATATTTAAAAACTAAAACAAAGATTTGAAGAAAATAATAAAAATAGAAAACTACGTAAAAGAACTAAGAAAATAATATGCTTAATTGAAAGATTGATTGTAATTCCCTAATTGATTCCCTAATTGATCTCCTACTTGATTCTCTTTCTTTGGTGTTTAGAGTTGTCTATTTATAAGCAAAATATATTGTAGATGCTTTCCAAACTTCCCAATTTGGAGTAGGAAGAGAATCCTTCTTGAATTGGAAAAATTGCAAATCCTTCACTTCATGGGAGAGTCTACACGTGGCCATGTGTTTTCCTTTGTAAAATTGCACGTGGCCATGTGCTATTTTTGCTTCTTTCTTCACGTGGCCATGTGTTCTCCTTTGAAGAGAATCACGTGGCCATGCATCTTTAGTTCAATCTCACACGTAGCCATGCCTTCCTTAGTGCAATCTTCACGTGGCCACGGGTTCTTTCCTTCATCTATTTCACATGGTCACGTGAAAACCTCCTGGGCCTCATGATCAATTATCTTGCATTAATTTCTTATTTTTACAGTTTTGGCCCTTAATCTCTTGCCTTTTTGAAATTTAGCCCTTTTTCTAGCAAAATAACCCTAAAAAACACCAAAATTTATAATTAACTCCAAAATCATAAAATTAACCAATTAAACTCAAACTCAACCTAATTAACACAAAATTAACTCAATTAAACACCTAAAAACATACTAAAAACACCATATAAATCACCATTATCAATTACTTTCATAGATGATTACTCCAGGTTTGGATATATCTATCTAATAAAATATAAATCAGAAGCATTTGAAAAGTTTAAAGAATTCAGAAATGAATTAAAGAAGCAACTTGGAAAGAGTATTAAGACACATAGATCAAATTGAGGTGGAGAATACTTAAGTCAATAATTTCAAGATTATCATAGAGTTAATGAGATTTTATCTCAATTGACTCAACCATATACACCACAACATAATGGTGTATATGAAAGGAGAAATCAAACACTATTAGATATGGTTCGATCTATGATGAGTCCATCAGACTTGCCTAAGTCCTTTTGGGGATATGCACTAGAAACTATTATTTATGTGTTAAACAGAGTTCCTAGTAAATCGATTGATGTTACTCCATATGAGATATGGAATAACAAGAAACCCACACTTTCTCATTTGAAGGTATGGGGTTGTCCTGCTTATGTAAAGATGACAATGTTAGACAAACTAGATGTTAAGTCTGACAAATGTTTATTTGTGGGATATCCAAAAGAAATGTTTGGATATTATTTCTACCATCCCTTAGAACAAAAGGTGTTTGTTTCAAGGCATGTTGTCTTCTTAGAAAGAGAATTTCTCTTACGAGCGAACAGTAGGAGTAAAATTGAACTTGGTGAAGTTCAATATCCACAAATAGAAGTAGATCAACCGATTGAACCCGAGATTGAGTTTTATAATGATGAGATTATAGTCAAACCTAATTATACACAAAATCCTAGAAGATCCACTAAGATCCATTCTATCCCTATGAGATATGGATTTGATATTGATTCAAATAGAGATATAACTGTAGTAGAGGACAATTAGCCTACAAGCTATTAAGAAGTTTTAAGCAGTTGAGAACATGATTTATGGGTTAAGGCTATGCAGTCTAAAATGGAGTCCATGTATGAGAACAAAGTATGGACTTTGGCTCTACCACCTGAAGGGATAAAACCTATAGGGTGCAAATGGGTCTTTAAAAAGAAGATCAACATGGAAGGTAATATAGTTACCTATAAAGCTCGCTTAGTAGCAAAAGGCTATCATCAAAGAGAAGGAATTGACTATGATGAAACCTTTACTCCTGTAACGATGCTTAAGTCTATAATAGTACTTTTACCCATTACAGCTCATTATGATTATAAGATTTGGCAAATGAATGTGAAGACAACTTTCCTAAATGGAAATCTGACTGAGGATGTGTATATGACACAACCAGAAGGGTTCACATCAAGAGATGGCAAAAAAGTATGCAAGCTGCAAATATCCATTTATGGATTGAAGCATGCCTCTAGGAGCTGGAATATATGATTTAATGAGACAATCAAAGAGTTTGGTTTCTCATAGAATAAAGATGAACCTTGTGTGTATAAAAGGGTCAGTAGGAGTGCAATTGTCTTCCTAGTTCTATATATGGATGACATATTGATCATGGGAAACAACATTTCTCTTCTCCAATCTATTAAAATATGGTTATCGAAGTAATACTCCATAAAAGACCTTAGATAAGCATCATATATTCTTGGAATAAGGATCTATAGAGATAGATCTAATAGGTTGCTAGGACTTTCTCAAAGTATATATATAGATAAAGTATAAAAGAGGTTCAATATAGATCTCTCTAAGAAAGGGTTTATACCCATGGTGAATGGAAAATACCTTTCTAAGTCTATGTGTCCATAGACACTAGAGGATGGAGAGAGCATGAATATAATACCATATGCATCTGCAATTGGTTCTATCATGTATGCTATGTTATGTACACGTCCAGATATAGCATTTGCTTTGAGTGTCATAAGCAGATTCGAATCCAATTTTGGAGAGAAACACTAGGCAACTATCAAGAATATCCTTAAGTACTTGAGAAGGACTAAGGATATATTCTTGGTATATGGAGGGGGCAGTTTGGAAGTTAATGGGTATACAAATGCCAGCTTCCAATTTGATAAGGATGATTGTAAATCATAGTCTAGTTTAGTGTTCATAATGGAATGAAGAGCAGTTAGTTAGAAGAGTTCTAAACAAGAAACAACTGCTAATCCCACGTTAGAAGCTGAGTATATTGTTGTTTCGAAAGTAGCCAAAGAAGCAATGTGGATCAGAAAGTTCATATCTGAACTAGGAGTGGTGCCTAACATTGTTAATTCGATTCTTTTATAGTGTTACAACAATGGACCTATTGTACAAGCAAAGGAACCATGATCTCATCAGCGATCCGAGCATGTTCTCAGACACTACAATCTCATAAGGGAAATAGTAGCTAGAAATGATGTGAAAATAGAAAGAGTCCCCACATATGATAATGTGGTAGATCCCCTCACTTAAACACTTTCCAAGATTAAGTACAATCACCATAAAAATAACATGGGTTTAAGACATATGAGTGATTGGCTCTATTCTAAGTGGGAGATTGTTATAGAGTATGCCCTAAAACTTATGTAAAAAGGATGTATTTCATATGTGTGAATTCATATTCTTAATAAAAGGCATCATTCATTTATTAGTGTTATGTTTAAATACATGAGTTTGTAAATCTTAAATTAATAAATGAAATCCTAGTTATTATAAACATAGTGTAAAGGCAATCATGAAAGTGTTCATGATATGAGATGTTTATTACATGCAAATGTGTTAATATCTAAATATCCCTAGTCATAGAATTAACAAGATAGGATATTATTAATTCGGACAAACTAGCACATGTTATGCTTCTTGAATAGTTCAAGTAGTGGTTCTCGTAACTATGATTATGGAAGATAATCAAAGCTAACATGTGGATGCTTGTTAGAAAAACAAGTTCATTAGAGACTTGCAATGAAAATCCTCATATAGATATTAAATCTATATCAATGAGGAATCTCTTCATAGCTATTGTGCAAGTATCCTCAGAGTTGAGATCACCAAGGTTATCTTAAGTAGCAAGTGATATACTTTGACACCATAACTGATTATGTCTAACTGGGGGTGAAGATAGTTAGGAGGTAGGGTATATCATGACCTACTTAAAGATAGTTGAGTAATCGATAAAGGATTCACCATCCTAGGTTTACTGAGGGAAGTTATCTCGTATGATTCTATAATTGCCTAGTTTAGAGAATCTTTGGCAGGAGTAATATGCCAAGATGAATAGGGATCCATAAAGGGCATTTTGGAAATAATGGTTAAATTAATAGAACATACATAATTAGATTTATATAAGTTGATAGAAATCCATACTCATAATCTAATTGAGATAAGAGTGGTGAAAGGAGTAATTGCACCGTAATTGTTTCTATGGAAGGGTATAGTTAAACCACTTAACGTTTCTAACATTTAGGTAGTTATGATGCCTAGCTAGAGGCCGCTCATGATTTGTATAATAATGTATCATAAATATCAATAAGGGATTGATAAAATGATTTAAAGATGTTTAAATCATATGAGTTTTGAATAAAACTCATAATTACATATTATACTACCGATATGGATAGAAATTCAATGGGTCACACACATATAGAGAAAAGGATAAAACAGTAAAATAATAAGGATAATAATATTTGATATTATTATGGGAGAAAAGAAATGAATAAGAGAATAATTAATTAAAGATTTTAATTAATTATGATTAAGTAGAAATATTTGCAAAATATTTTAGAAATGTTCTACAAAATGGAACTATTTGAAATATTGTATTTCATAATTAATTATTATTGGAATATAAGTGTTATAGGGCTGATATAATAAATAATAGATCCATTAGAGAAATTAAAAGAGGCCCAGAGAATTGGTTTTGGTGCAGAAACCCTTAAGAGAAAGAGTTACACGCCAAAACCATATAGAAAGCCTTAGAGGCCGGAGCCTACATATTTAATTTGGATGGATATGGAATTCATTTTGTTTATTAAATCCAAGTGTATGCATAGAGGGCCTAGTTTATGGGTTTTGTGCATAGTCCTTTATGAATAGACTTAAATTGGATTTAATTGAGCCCAAATAAATTATTAATAATTCTAGATGCCCATTTACTATTTCTCTAGCAATTTTAAAGAGCCCAATCCCATTATGAAGTTGGATTTTTAACCTAGCTATAAAAATCCAAGTTAAGGGGATTTAGGGTTAAGCGAACATTAAGAGAAAGGAAAATTCTCTCTCATTCTCTAACCCTAGCTGCCATCCTCATTCCTTGCTAGCATTAAGGAATTTTAGCCAGCCTTTTGTTCCATCAATCTTAGTTCATTTAATCCTTCTCTAGTGTGGATTACTAATTGGAGGTGTTCAATTTTGGACAATATGGTTTATAACAACCAGTTGAGAAGGAAAATCAACTTTTCAACAAAAATCAAAGGTGATTTTTCTTATTCTCATTAATATTTATATTGTAAATTCATGTCAAGATCAGATTTATCGGTTAAAAATTTTAATTTTTGCTTATGCATGTTATGTATATAACCGATAATTCCCAACACTTATGTAATTCAAATAGGTCTAAATAGAGTTCAAAACCATAAATATAAGATCCAAATATCATTGGAGTGTGCTCCAATTTATATGAGGCAGATTTGGTGTTTTAATTTTAATTATAGGCTTAAAGTATATAGTCAAGCCTTTAGATTAATGCCCCATAAAAGGAAGCCTAAAGTGAAAATAAAGGAATTCTTTTAGGTTTAAATTAGCCTAAATAAAGATTCAAGCTTTGGAAAAATATGTGCAATTCATGTACAACATGTGCAAGTCATGTGTGGGGCATGTTCAAGTGGAAGACATATGCATAACATGTGATATTTATGTGATAGGGCTTTTGTATTCATAGTTAATTAGTTTTGGCCTATTGAACACAATTGGGCTTTTATTTAAGTGAGACATGTGACTTCTTTGAAAATCATGCGACTTTCTTAAGTGGGACACTTAGGCCTATCTAAAATAAGCCCAACTCGGCACTTTACTTTAGTTAGGTTTTAAATAGTTATTTTAGCCTATTTTAGGTAGGATTTAGAATTTTAAATCTATTAGGCTTATGCATAACCATTCTCTTAAGGTTTAGGACTGGTTAAGAGTAGAAATACTCTTTTTTAGCTATGTAAAAAGGAGATCGAAGAATGAAAACAAGTTGAGAGATTTCTCTTTATGAAAGCTTTGTTCATTCTTTTTAATTGTATCAAGAACTAGGCTAACTTATTATTAAACAATTGTTTGTGGCATTTTCTTATTCTTATTATCCCAATTATATACGTTTTTTAGCATAAGTTGGTCTTGAGTTCATTAGGGAGGGTTTTTGTCTTGCAGCATTGTTGTTATCAAAGTGTGTGTGTGGGTTTGTAAGCTCATTAGATATTGGGTTCTGCATCACATCCCTTTATCCTTTTTTTTCGATAGCTTTTCTCAAGACAAAACTTTACATATTTCATTTTATAATGAGGGTCTAAAATGATAGCAACATATAGTAAAAAGATTCAAATTATCCACATTGTCTTAATATTTATAAAATTTCAACTGCATATTTATGGCCATGGAACTTATTATGCTATCATTACATAAACTCAACTTGTGAATCATGGTTTGTAATGACACGTTCTCATAATAAATGCATTAGATGTCACTAATAATGACCCTAAAAACTTCAATGTTATATTGTAGAAAAGCCTAAAAAACATGGTAAACATCTTGCTTTCTTTTAATCTTCTTATTCAGGTTGCCTAATGATTCCATTCCTTTTTGCTTTTCCTTTTCCTTTCTTTTTCCATCCCTGATTTTTTTTCATTTTTATTCCCACACTTTTCAATTCCATTCCTACTCATATCAAAATATGAAAGAAACTTACAATCCTTGACTTCTAAATTTTAGAATTTTTTTTTCAAATTTCTTATCTACTTTTAATATTTTGTAAGTCAAACTCCATCTAGTTCAACTTCTAAGCACAAACTTTTCTACTTTCTCCAAACAGTTTTTGAAAACCAATAATCTAAATGGAGATGATCTGACATACCTAACTACATTATGAATTTTAACAATTGAATCATCAAAATTATCTAAACCCTTTCACTATTAAATTCAAAATGTGTGCATGTCGCTGAACCTAACAAGTACACTAGATCAATAAGTAATAAAGTGGGGTATAGTTAGGATCCTCAAATATTGTAACTAAGGGATTGTGTGTGTAAGCTATAAAAATTAACTGTATGCTAAAAAATTCCCAGTTGTTTTATGTGTATGAGTTATTTATTTTCTATAATGAAGACTTTAAACAACTAAAATGTGCATTGAAGAGGTTGCTAAATTAAAACAAGCAGTGATTTTAATATAAGTTAAACTATAGACAATTAACACATATAAAAATTCAATATAAAAGAAACATTGCTCGGGTTCACTCATCCACTCCATACCCAATGTGAATTAATTTAGATTAATGTAGTATATGAACGAAATTGGGATAACCCTCTTAACCCAAATGTCCCATTTCGGAGCAAGCTACTTTAATTGCAAAGCATCCCATTATTGAGAAAACCTTATAACTAGCCCAAGCATGGGTCTTAAATCCTAAGTTCGGTTTGCTTTCTTATTTCAGAGCCAAACAACCCAAAACTCATCTATTGCACTCCACACTCCAACCCTAAAACCATAAAATACTGCACATCTAGAGTCCCATTCTGGAGCAATCTAAAAGAGATAGCATTTTTTATAGAAAAGTTGAGCAAAATTCATTCATAGCATTCAACCTACACAAGCATCAACATTCAACCAAGATGTAAGATAAAAACCATTCAAAAAAGATGAAAAATCACTTGAGGAGCTGAAAACTAATGAAATAAAAATAAGCAACAGTGAAATCAATCATTTATTCATATATATAAAAGTGAAAGTATGTTCAATATTCACATTGTGGGTAGGGAATTCAAAGATCCTCCAAACAACTAAGAGACTAATAACTATCCATTACAAAATAAAAAAAGGATAAAATAAACCATGAAACTCATGGTGGAAGAATTCCAAGCTAAATCCCAAGTCCTTCAATCTTAATCTCCAATGCTTGAAAGGAAATGAGCTGAAAACTGTGCAAACCTAAGTATCTAAGCTATCTATTTGTGTTTAATCTATGTATTTTGTTGTAAATCTATCTAATTGCAAGTAAATCTATGTATCTATCTATGCAAAATGAAGAAAGGAATGAAAGAAGGAAGAAATAAAACCCTAAAATTAAAGAAAACCCAAAACTCTCGACTCTGCAGAAAAATTTGATATTTATAGGCCAACATAGGTCACGGTTACTAGGAATTCCTTGTTGACCATGACCTACTTAAAAATCCCTCTTTTAACTTGTTTGAGTCACGGTCATTAGGAAATTCCTAGTAATCGTGATGTAGCTTCAAACTATTTCTGGAAGGAGGTCATCGTCACCACCAAAAACTTGGTAACCGTGACATAGCTCTCTTTTGCATTTTAGACTGAAAACATAACTACCTCACAGTTATTACCAAAAACCTTATAATTGTGAGGTGCTTTTCCTTTAGATTTTATACTAAAAAGCTTCACAGGTCACAGTGAATGCCCTTTTATGCACAATTGCTTTACTAACCATGATAACCCTTAAAACGGTGCATTTTGATAGAAGACTTAGGTCACGGTTACCAGGAAAACCTAACAACCATGAGGTACCTACAAAAATCATTGTTTAGCATAAAATTGTATTAAAAGCTCTCCAAATCACACAAAAGCTAGAATTAACTGAGAATGGGATTAAATTATTACATGTAAGCAAAATATAGCAAAAGACACTAGAAAGACACAGAAAACTAGACTATAATTAATCTAAAACTAAACACCGAATTGGAGTTATCAACCACCCCACACTTAGACTTTGCTTGCCGTCAAGCAAATGAATCATCCACAATCTTGAAAACTCAAAGCTCCAATTCAAAAAAAGAAAATTCAAAGAGGCCAGAACAACACTTAGCAGAAGACACCCAGATGGAAAATTCAATCAAAAAGACTTAAATTGATCTATATCAAACAACTTCTTATGCATATGTGTTAGGCCAAAACAAATTTATAACTTTTCAAAACCAAAACTACTTGTGAACTCCAACAATCAAGCAAATAGAAAAATATGACAATTTCACACTTGAAACTCAAAATAGCCATAAGCCTTTCCTTTAGCACTTGAACCACAAGGATCACCTCTACTGAACAACTCAAAATAAGATAGAATGATCATGTCTTACATTAAGGTTGTCATGGGATAAAGGTATTAGCTCCAAAGAAATTATCAAGTTTGAAAAATAGAATAAGCCATACTACCCAAGGGAAAATACCACCTAACTTTCTAACAATAAATAACTATATCTACAATTCATACCTTTGTAACAAAACTAAAGATAAATCTAAAGACATTAATAGGATTCTCAAAATTACAAAAAACAAGAGCTATGATTTGTTGGCTGAATCAATTGACACTTCCCATAAATGCTAGGTACACCACACTTATTTTTTTTTTGAAATAAATCATTTTAATGAGTTATAGGGAGTACCAAAAACACTAGATTCTTATCATCCAAGTCTTAAAACTTTTCAAAAATTTAAGCTCATAAACCATTAAAATTTTTTAACTTCCCTACATTTCCTGATGGACAAGGAAAAATTGAATGAAACCCAACATGCAATTTTCATTACCCAACCTAGAGTGGCCAATTCTAAAATGGGAAAGACAAAGACATTTAAGCTATATGGTTAAGCATTTGCGATCAATAAAAAATCAAGTAGTATGCTTTTAGCATACCATTTAAGCTCAAAGGGGCTAACAATGGCAAAAGTAATCACTAGGTAAGTCAAGAGTTATTTACAATGTGTTTACCAAAGAAAGGTTGCCTGGGTCATATCCTAATCTTGCTTGAGTTGAATATCCATTTTGAAGGGTGATGAGAAAGGTTATAACTATTATAGATTTCCTTCATCCTATTACTCTTACTCACTGGGTATTTTTTTAAATACTTAGCCTACCATGCTCATTAAATTAGAAATTGAATGATATATAATTAATTGAGATCAATTCAAAAGAGAATTTTCACTGAACAAACTACTGCTCTCTGGTTACTTAGGCTTTCTAAACTAACAGTTAAAAAATTGAGTTTAAGCTGATTTAATTCAAGATTAACTAGTAACTCAGACCAAATTTAAATTACTGGCAACTTGCCAACACAATCATTCTAACTTAAAAAGGAAAAACTGCAACTAAAACATAAAACCTACTTAGATTGGAAGACAAAATAGACATAAAATAGTAAATGAACTTGAATTAAAATAACTAATTCATAATTGAAACTGAAGAAACAACTTTACTTAAACCAAAATGTACTTGAACAACTAAAGTAACTTCCAAACATAAAAATAGAAATAAACTAAAATAAAGAATTTATGGTTCAAGGATTTTACAATTTTTCAATAATTGAAACCTACTTATACTTCTTTCCAAAAAACATTTGCATAAAAATTGTTCACCAAAAAGTTACTTTCTTACAATTAACACTACCCTTTAAAAATCAATCTTTACAGATTTAAAAAAAACAACCAACACAAAACAACAATTATCCATAAAATAATAATAATAATGTTCAACTATCAAAATAACAACTCTCCAAACCTATACTTTAAAGCTTGTTGTCCATAACAAGAATCAAGAAAAAATTAGAATAAGAATTCAATGGAGTAATTATAACTCCCAACATTAGGCATGTGGTAGGGTAGGTAGATCGAGCCTGGAAGTTAATGCAGCCAAGGTGTCAATGATCTGTCACTGCTACTACTTGAATTCTATTTGATTGGTAGCCATCACATCCATCCTCTCTATTAGGGTAGTATATTAGGCAAATGAGAGGCTTATGACACCTTGATTAGGGGTAGCAGGAGGATTTCATAAACTTCTCTCCATCTTTCTCAAGTATACCTCTCAATAAGTATGTCAAAATCAATGCTAAGTAGTTTCCTCCTTTATGATGATCTTTATGTTCTTCAACATCTTGTAGTTAATTTAAGTAGCTATAGGGAAGGTTTTTTTCTCCTCATCTAGAGGGTGCCTAAAATATCAAGCAATCATAGTAACCTAGCCACCTAAAGAGATATTCTTAATTTTTGTTGGTTACTGCTGGATTTCTTCAAGCTTGTCCCATCAATGATAAGCTCCATTAATTTGGTAGTGCCTGATTGATAAGTGTGAATTATGTATAGTTTTTAACATATTTTAAGCATTGTTATTTAGTTAATTTGGTGTGATTTAGGTTGAATTAGAGTTAAAATATTAATTTGCATGTTTTTGAAGTTAATTCAGATTTTTGGGTTTTTTTAGGCTTAATTTGCTAAAAAGGGCTTAAATTGCAAATAAGGCAAGAGATTGGGGTCAAACTGCAAAAATGAGAAATTAATGCAAGAAAGTGAGCTTTGAGTCCAGAAGGTTTTCACGTGACCACGTGAAATGGATGAAGAGAATAATGCATGGCCACGTGAAGGTTGCATTTTAGGAAACCCACGACCATGTGAAATGATGAAGAAATCTATGCATGGCCACGTGAACAAGCTTGAAAAGAAGAGGCGTGGCCACGTGTAAGGAAAGGAGGAAATTCACGTGCCCATGTGTGGATTTACACAGAAAGAGGCGTGGCCACATGCTGAGTCTCCCATTCGATGAAGGATTTTCTTCAAGCTTTTCGTTTAAACAGAATTTGCGTCCTATTTATTTTTGGAGCTCAAAAAGGGTTCTATTACGTCTTTGTCCTACAAATAAAATCCTGAAACATCAGAGAAAAATGAATCTTTGAATTAAGCAAATTTTCTTCTTAGTTTTTATGTTGTTTTTCTATTTTCATTGTTTTTGTTTCAAAGCTTGTATTTTATGTATGTCTTGTGAGTAGTTTTCTTTAACTTTTGCTAAAGGATACTTGAATCTTTAACTTTTATTGTTCCGACTTAAGTTTAATCTTCAATTTAATGCAAGTTGATTATTTCTTAGTTCTTAAACATAGTCTTGTCTTTATTAAAATTTAAATTGATTGTTAACTTAATTCAACATTGGTTAATTAATTGGTTTAACTTGATTATTGATATGCATGTTCTTGAGTTAATTTATTTAGGTTAATGCATGATTATAATCTGAATAAGCTATAATTTTGTATTGATTTAAGTAAATTAAGATTAAGAAAGGTGTAACTAAGAATAGCTGAAAGTTAAATTACTTGAGAAATGATTTAATAAACATCTAGGAGAAATAATTCAGGTCTTTATGCTAAGTGTTGAGTTTATTTGAATAAGAAAATTTTAATACTTGGAATGATAATCTTGAATAATTATCTGGGTTTATTAATCTGAATTCTCCATAATCACTTGTATGTTTTCTTTTGATTAAGTCATAACGTTATTGGTTATGGTGGATAGTCCTTTAGTGAAGGTTGTTTTTAATATTGATTTTCACCTCATTCAATTTACTTGCTTTCATTTTACCTTTAATTATTTTAACTCTTTCAATTGTTTTAATTTAGTTTAAATGTTATTTTTAGTTTTAATCTTAAACCATCATAACCTTGGGATTTCTCTTCTTTCTTCTTCACACAAATTTGGTTTTAAAATTAAAATTACACATACAAACACAAGTTTCCCTTAGGTCCGATATTTTGGGTCATAATTATATTTTCCTATATTACTAGCTGATCTAGTACACTTGCTAGACAACAATCAAGTTTTTGGCATCATTGTCGGGGAACACATTGGTGTTTGTTTATTTATTTTAATTTAAAAGTAATTTTTGTGCGTTTTCTTCTTTTCTTCACCTATTTTCTGATTTTCTTTTTAAGTGACTAGTGCTTTATGGTGAGAGACAACCCTATGCTACCCATAGACCCTAAAATTGAGAGGACATTTCATAGGATTAGAAGGCTAAGAGGCAACATGAATGACCCAGAAATAGAACAACCTATAAATGATCCACCACCACTTAGGATCGAAGGGCAAGAAATACCCCACTAAGCTCCCGGGAATGGGTATAGACCTAGGACCATTAGGCATTATGCTATTTCTAGGTGAAATGAAGAAAATAGAACCATTAGGATTCCTCACCACCAACCTTTTAAGATTAAACCCGCTACCATCATGATGGTACGAAGAAACCAATTTTTGGGTTCAGACATAGAGGATCCTGCACAACATTTAGATATGTTCTTAGAAGTTAGTGACACTGTGCAAATTCCTAATGTATCGACTGATGCAATTAGGTTGAAACTCTTTCTATTCACCCTCATAGGAAAACCTAGGGATTGGCTACAAATGCTACCTAATTAATCCATCCATTCTTGGCAACAAATGCAAGAAAAATTCCTGTGCAAATTTTTTCCACCTACTAAGACTGCCCTCATTAGAAAACAAATTAGTGATTTCCAACAATTTTATGAGGAGCCATTCCATGAAGCATGGGAAAGATTTAGGAGACTTTTAAAAATCTGTCCTCATCATGAGCTTCCTATTTATTAGCTAATGCACATTTTCTATGTAGGTGCCAATCCATCAACAAGATATTTTTTGGATGAAGCCTCAAATTGTAGCTTTATGAACCAAATTCCTGAAGATGCATTTTTTCTTCTTGATGAGATGGCTACCAATGATGCTCAATAGGCAAACTCTAGAGCAGCTAAAAAGAAACGAGGAGTTCATAATATTGATAAAGTAGCTATGTTAAAAGATCAATTGGAATTAATGGAAAAGAAGCATTTAAAAGAAATAAATGACCTTAAAGCTAAAAATATTTCTATGTTATCTAATGAAGTTGATGCTAATGCAGGAATTCAAAGATCTTCGAGAATAAAGACTAATGAAGGAATGGTAGAAGAAGTAAATGCCTTAAACCCATATAGTATCACCTACAACCTGAGATGGAGAAACCATCCAACTTTTTCATGGAGGGAAGGCAATTAAGGTTCTTCTTCTAACCCTAATCCTAGACCTCAGTTTAACCATAATCAACTTCCTAATAACCATCCCCCATACCAAAATCAAGCTCCACCATATTATCCAAACCAGTACCCATCACAATCATACCACCAATCACCCGATTTTAAAAAATCTCAACCTTCCCCTCCTCAAGAAAAGAAATCCAACATAGAATAGATGATTGTAAACTTTATGGCCTCCCAAAACTCAATCTTAGCGAGTCAAGATGCTAGATGGAAATCATAAGATATTTGGATGAGGAACCAAGAGGCATCCATTAGGAATCTAGAAAACCAAATGGGATAACTTGCTAGTTCATTATCCAACCGGACTCAAGGGACATTTCTATCTAATGTGGACTAAAATCCAAAAGAGGAAGCTAAAGCAATCACCTTAAGGAGTGGGAAAGAGTTAGAAAAGATTGAAATTGGTAAGAATTCTTCCCCAAGGGTGGAACCGACAACGGAGGTAAGTATTTTTAACTCAGAAAATGTTGAAAAAATGCCTCATATGGTTGAGAAGGGTAAAGGCAAAGAAAAACTTATTTCCACTGTTCTTGATGAATCTCAATTACCTTTTCCTGTTCTAGCTAGAAAAGAAAAGAAAAATGAACAATTAAGTAGATTTTTAGACATGTTTAAGAAGTTATATATAAATTTATCATTTCCTGAATCTTTATTACACATGCCTAAATATGCTAAATTTATGAAGGAATTGTGCACTAATAAGAAAAAGCTAAAAGGCATAAGAACGGTTCAATTATCCGATAATTATAGTGCTATATTTACCAATAAAATTCCTAAAAAATTAAAAGATCCTGGTAGTTTTACATTGCCTTGTGAACTATGAGGTCATTTTGTAGGGCATGCTTTATGTGATTTGAGTGCTAGTATTAATTTGATGTCTTATTCGATTTGATGGAAATTGAACTTAGGTGATCTAAAAGAGACCCGAATGACACTTCAATTGGCGAATAGATCGATGAAGAAACAAAAGGGAATCATTGAGGACCTATTGGTAAAAGTAGGAAATTTCATATTTTCAGTTGATTTTGTGGTTATAGACATGAAGAAAGATAGGAAGGTACCATTAATAATGGGGAGGACATTCTTGAATATGGCAAGAGCTCTAATTAATGTTCATGGACAAACAGTCACTTTGAGATTCAAAGTGGAGGAAATGGTTTTTAATGTTAATAAAATTTTAAAACACCCCTCGTATGATTTTAAAGAGTCTATTTACTTTGTTGATGAAGTTCAAGAATGTGCCAACACAAAACAAGAGGAAATCATTCTCATTGATGAGCTTCAAAGTTATTTAATGCATCCGAAGGAAATGAAGAGTTGGAAGAAAAGAAGAAGAAGTTGGAACAAAATCTGGAAAAAGAGCATAGTGAAGATGAAACGGAGGATGAACCGTCCCTCCTAAGGGAGATTTTAAACTTAAAACACTTCCATCTCATTTAAAATATGTATTTTTAAAAGATAATGCTGAGCCAGTAATTATTTCATCTTTATTGACTGGTTTGGAAGAGGAAATGCTCATTAAAGTCCTCAAAAAGCACAAAGGAGCAATTGGTTGGGCAACATCTGACTTAAAAGGGATTAGCCCCAGCTATTGTACACATCGTATACCCATAGAGGATAATTTTAAGCTAGTAGTGCAACCTCAATGAAGGCTTAACCCAACTATGCAAGAAGTAGTGAAAAAGGAAGTATTGAAATTACTTGATGCAGGTATAATCTATCCTATTTATGATAATAATTGGGTTAGTCCTGTTCAATGTGTTCCTAAAAAGGGGGGATGATTGTAATAATAAATGAAAATAATGAATTAATTTCTACATGCACGGTAACAGGATGGAAAGTATGCGTTGACTATAGGAGGTTAAACAATGCTACTAGGAAAAACCATTTTCCATTGCCCTTTATTGATCAAATGTTAGAAAGATTGGCAGGAAATAGATTTTATTACTTTTTAGATGGATACTCGGGATATATGCAAATACCTATAGCCCTGAAAGACCAAGAAAAGACCACATTTACATGTCCATATGGAACATTTGCATATAGGAGAATGCCTTTCGGTCTTTGTAATGCTCCTGCCACATTTTAACGATGCATGATGGCCATATTTCATGATTTTATTGAAAAATTTATGGAATTTTTCGTGGATGATTTTACTATTTATGGTCATGATTTTGAATCGTGTTTGAATAATCTTGCATTGGTCTTAAAAATGTGTCAAGAGACTAACCTTGTTCTAAATTGGGAAAAATGTCATTTTATGGTTAGAGAAGGAATTGTCTTAGGGCATAAAATTTCTGAAAAAGGCATTGAGGTAGATAAAGCCAAGGTTGATGTCATAGAAAAATTACCCCCTTTGACTAGTGTGAAGGGCATTAGAAGTTTTCTTCATCATGCCCGGTTTTATCGTCGGTTTATTAAGGACTTTTCTAAAATTGCCAAACCACTTTCTAATTTATTGCTTAAAAATGTTGCATTTAACTTTGATACTGAGTGTTTGTAGGCTTTTAATCTATTAAAGAAAAAGTTAGTAAGTGTACCCATCATTGCATCAACCAATTGGAGCTTACCGTTTGAAATTATGTGTGATGCAAGCAATTATGCAGTTGGAGCAGTCTTAGGACAGCAAAAGGAGAAGATTTTGTATACCATCTATTATGCAAGCCATACACTCACCAGAGCCTAAGTCAATTACACCACTATAGAGAAAGAACTATTGGCAATAGTCTTTTCATTCAAAAAATTCAGATCTTATCTCTTAGGGTCCAAAATTATGGTATGATCGGATCATGCGACATTGAGACACCTTTTTACAAAGAAGGATTCCAAACCGAGGCTTATCCAATTGGTTTTATTATGTCAAGAATTTGATGTTGAGATTAAGGATAAGAAAGGAGCTGAGAAGTTTATAGCTGACCATCTATCTAGATTGGATCATGCTGGCATAGAAAAGGGAGAAATTTCTGACTTATTTTCTAATGAACATATTTGTGCTTGTTACACTTATGAAAATTCAGTTCCATGGTATGCTAATATAGCTAATTTTCTTACAGGTGGCTATCTTCCTAAGGATTTTACTTGGCAACAAAAGAAAAAAAAAAGCGGATGCAAAGCACTACCTTTGGGATGATCCGTATCTCATCAAAATCTGTGCGGATCAAGACAAAGCAAGGAGCCATCATGCTACAATGCCATGGAGGTGAGGTTGGAGGCCATCATGAACCTAATCAAACCATACAAAAGGTTCTCTAATCAGGTTTTTTCTGGCCAACCTTATTTCAAGATGTCAAAACTTTAATTGAAATGTGTGATAGATGTCAAATGGTTGGGAATACTTCTAAAAGGGATGAAATGCCTATGAATAATGTACTTGAAGTTGAAATTTTTGATGTTTGGGGAATAGATTTTATGGGACCATTTCCTAACTCTTTTAGTTTTGAATATATTTTAGTAGCTATGGATTATATTAGTAAATAGGTTGAAGCCATAGCTACTAGAACTTGTGATTCTCGCATAGTGCTTGAATTTATTAGAAAGAACATTTTTACTAGGTTTTGAGCACCAAGAGCTATAATAAGTGATAGAGGCAAACATTTTATCAACCATCAATTCAAAACCTTGCTTAAGAAATTTGGAGTCAAGCATAAGATTACAACCCCATACCATCCTCAAGAAAATGGGCAAGTGAAGTGTCTAATAGGGAACTAAAATCAATTCTTGAAAAAAAAAGTTAGTAATTCTAGGAAAGATTGGTATCAAAAATTAGATGAGGCTCTATGGGCCAATCGAACTGCATTTAAAACCCCTATAGGCATGTCTCCTTATAAGATCATTTTTGGAAAAGCATGTCATCTACCAGTAGAATTAGAGCATAAAGCTTATTGGGCTACCAAATTTCATAACTTTGATTTGAGAATTTTAGGAGAAAAGAGGAAATTGCAGCTCAATGAACTAGATGAAATCTGACAATGGTCATATGACAATTCAACACTTTATAAAAAAAAGACCAAACGATGGCATGATAAGCATTTGAGGGTAAAAGATTTCATTCCTGGTAATCTAGTACTTCTATATAATAGTCATCTTTATTTGTTTCCAGGAAAGCTAAAATCAAAGTGGCTCGGACCATACCAAGTGATGTCAAGTAAAAATTTTGGCATAATAATGATAAAAAGTTTAAGAGATGGTCGTGAATTGACTATAAATGGTCATCGGTTCAAACCGTATCACCTCGGACAACAAGAGGTTGCTGAGGCAACCATGGTTCTTCAAGATACCTAATAAACAGTTTGGATAGTCTAGCTGAAGACTCTAAAACTCAAAACTTCTAATTCTTCTCTCTTTTATTATTACAGTTTATTTTTGTGTGATTTTGTGTTTTAATTGTTTTTGTATGTATATTTCGGTTCATGAAATAGGGAGGTAAAAAGTTTTTTTTTTCCTGCAAGGACTAAAGTTTTAATTGAATGGCATTCTGACTAGGCTTTAAATTTTGGGAAGATGTAATTAAAATGGCTAAAATTCATGTGGTGGGTTATTTTCAGAAATTAGTTTGATACATAGGCCACAGTCTCACAAGTGACCACGTGGGAATTGCCTTTATCCCTCACGTGGCCACGCATTAAGGAAGCCACTCCCATAAAACACATACACATGGCCATGCCTAGATTCTCCTTTGCCATCACGTGGCCAAGCATGAAACTATTGGATTGGAAGCGCATAAACACATGGCCACGTGCGGATGCTTCTTGTTCTTCACGTGGCCATGCACAACATCATCACCTCTCTCACAAACACACACACACCTATGCGTTTCTCACCCACACCCATGCACACACCACTTTTTCCCTTTCACATGACCACGTGTGGGAATGCCCACACCCACACGTGGCCACGCATCCCTTGCTGTCCCATATAACACTCCCACGCATATGTCTCTTCTTCCTCTTCTTCATTTTTATTTCCTCACACACGCACCCACGGCTCCCATAACCACTCAACACACGCAGCCACACACCCTCAATCACCACCATTCACCACTATTTTCGACCACCTCTCTCTCTCTCCTAGCTTTTTTCTCTCTCTCTTCTTTCTTTTTTCTCCTCTTCCTCCATATTTGTCCTTATATTGCTAGGGTTTTATCACTCACACACACCATCTCAATTTTGAGCTCCAATTTGGTTTGATTCTCCCTCTAAAGTAAGTATCCACCATCTTTGTTCCTTAATTTGTGTTTTAATGCCATTTATTGCTATGTTATGCTGCTGTTGTTACTTATGCATGTGTAAATTTGAGGTTATTTTGCATTTAAATTTTAGATTTCATGCTAATTTCTTTTGCTAATATGAATGATTCTGGACTATGTATGCATGTTATAGATGCTTGATCTTCAATTGCGTAGAGAATATTCTTCATTTTGCACTTCAATTTGATGCTCAAACTTGTGCACATAACATATTCGATGGAATGCCATAATGAGTTTATCTTTAAGCTCATTTAATTTTCACTCTTTGGTTGGTATCTCTATGAGTTTTATTAGTGCATTATGAACTCTTCCACCCATTGAATGATTGATTCATGACCTTATTGATGCATGTTAGACATTATTTTAACCTACTTATTGTGACTTCCTTTTTCATAATTATGCCTATCATTTTGCTTCCTACTCATGTACCTTGCATCTATACTCTCATTATTATTCATTTCATCCCAATATGCTTCAAAATTACCATCTTATTTTTTTACTTGCACATTAGTGTACTCTAGTGTATGGGTTGACACGTTATACTTACACTATTTCTTCCAATTTTTTAGTGGCACCTATAAGGACCAAATATCCTGATGTGGCAAGTTCTTCTGGTATACGCATCCCATCATATGTGGATAGGGCTAAGGTCAATAAGTTTGATTACTTCAGCAAATGTACGTATGTTCAGCCTGCTTATTTAAGTCAATACTTCCTAAATATTCTTGCTGGAAATCTTTGGGATCATGAGGTAGAACCATTACTTCAAAATATTGGATGGACACAGTTTATTGAAAAGAAACGTAAGGTATATCCGGATATGGCACGGGACTTTCTATATTCATTTGAATGTTACTTTAGGAGAGATAATGAGGATGGAACAGTAGGTTTCAAGTTCGGCAAGAAAGGCTACTCCTTGACTTTTAGTCAGTTTTCAAAAATTTTAGGATTTATGCCGAATGCTCCTATCGTATTAGAGGATGCATCTCCTGTAGAAAATTGGGAAAGAATCAAAGATCTTGAGCAAGATGAGCTATGGGTAGGAGGACAGTGTAAGAAACATGCTTTAAGAAATCATGCTTTAAGGATCATTAATTGATTTTTGTCAAAAAACATGTACAACAATTTGAAAAATGCAAGCACTATCAGTGTTCCTCAACATATGGTCCTTCGATGCATGGTACATGGAATAGTGATCAATGGAGTGGCAATTATAGTTGGTCGGATTAAGGAATTACAAAAGATGTCGGGCAATATTGATAACATTTCTATTGGGTAGATCGCTATAGTTTTGGCTACTGCAGTCGAGCATCCGGTTTATGGAGAACTAGTTAATGGAGATCTACCATGTATCGACAATAAGATGCTAAAGAGGATGAAAATTCTGATTCCTAGACTTCATGGTCATTGGGCAACTTGAGAGGAATACTTAAGAGAGAACAACATTAGGATTGAGGAGCAGCATGATGAGCCAAATGAAGCAGATGTTGCACCAGCTGCACCTTCCCCTATCAATGAACCTACAACACCTGAATGGGAAGGTCCTTTTAATCAGATAATTAGTCGATTGGATGCTCAGCAAATTCGGCTTGATCAAATGCAAGGACGACTTGATACATTACAGGATGCGGTGATGGGTGGTAACATAACTATTGAGAGATTCATACACCATTTTTGGCAGCGGTATCCTCCACTTCTGCCTCTACCTGAATAGTTCTTCATTTCTTGTGGGCAGCAAAATTTTGAGGAGGGGGTAGCATTCCTTTCAGGGAGATTGTCTTCTATCTCTCTTTATCTTTTTCATGAATTGGATTTTTTTATTTTGTGTTTTGTGTTTTGTTCTGTTTATGTTATGTTTGTTTTCTTAAGTTTGTAAAACATATTGAAAACTTATGTATTTCACTTTTTCATTTAGTTTGCATGAGAACTTAGTTTTCCCCGGTTGCCTCCAAAATGTTGAACACAATTGAACTTAAATATAGGAATATGCATGTTTAGAGCCTGTGCTTAGCAAGAGAACAAATTTGTTGCTTAATAAATCTTTAGATAGTTTATTCTTTAGCTTGATAAATATTTCTTAATTTCCAAATCCTTGAAAATATTCAGACCAATTTTTAACTTTGAAAAACCAATGCAATGAAGTAGTGAAGTAAGAAAATTTAGAGCACTAGAACCTTCCTCATCACCCTTCAAAGCATATGAGCAACTCAAACAACTTAGAAAATGATCTGGGCAATAAATGTTCTTGATAAACTTTCTTAAATACTTTTGTCCTACCTTGGTGAAATTATATCCTTTGCAAAGCCAATTTTAGCCTAAAAAGGATATGCTTAATGCGTACCATTAATATTTTCTTGTTACACTCAATGTTTTACCATATAACCTCAAAAGCCTTTATCTCACCATATGGAATTGGCCACTTTAGGATTAAATGGATGTATGAGGAGATTAAAGTTCTATTGGGTGTAGTGAGAAAATCTTAGCAAAGTCATTGATGAAATTAAGTGAAAAATTTACTTTGTATTACCTTGAGATTACTCAATTATTTGTGAATGCTAGCAATAAATAAAAAGGCTAGCAATTATGAAAAATCTAAGTGTGGGGTAATACAAGGAAAAACAATATTGTGGTGACTTTTTGAAAAGACATAATGTCTTTTAAAAGAAAGTTTGTAAGTGAGGCATGAATGAGCAAAATATGCATTGATCAAGTTGTTGGGATTAATAATCTATTTTGTCTTAGAGTTACTATTCATTTTGATTATCTTTTATCCATTCTTTGATAACCATGTCCTCAGCCCCATTACAACCCTTGAAAGACCTATGTGATTTGAAGTTTGTTTTGAGTTGTTTAGCGAAGATGACCTTCGGGTTCCAGTGATAAAGGAGAGGCCTATTGTGTTTCTAGAGTTTCAAGCGCGAAACCGATTGTATACTTATGCATTCATATATTTTATACTTCACTATCTAGTTGTGTTGATGTTTTAATTTTCAAAATTATTTAAAAATAATTTGGTCTTGCACACACTCAAGGAAATTAACTTGTATTATCTTGTTCGAAGTTGTTCTATCTAGAGATTATATTAAGTGCTTTTGTTAAAATACTAAGCTTGGTTTTAAAATATGTAGCTCTTTTTACAAGTTTGATTATTTTAAAGGTGGGATTGTTCTAATTTGCTTGAGGGCAAGTAAGGTGTGAGGGTCCAAATTAGGCCCTAGTAGAATTCAAGGACATAATCCCAATTATAAATGTTTAATCAAGCTTAATTAGATGAATTATTGTGAGTTTATATATATATTGAAGGATAAGCTAGTTATTTATTTCTGTGTGTAATTGAAATAATATTTTATTTCAAGGATCAATTGGGATATAAGTGTTATTAAGTTATCAATAATTATGTGATAAATGTGTAAATTATATTGTATGAATTTTATAAGGTCATAATTAAATTATTATGGTTGGTTTAATAATATTCAAGGGAGTAATTGTGGTATAAAGTATTAGTTTAGGGCTCAATTTATAAATTCGGCATCTTAAGGGTCAAATGTGAATAAAATAATGATTTGAGAGGTTGATTTAAGAGAAGTATAAAATATATTGGTCAATGTTAAGTATGCAAGAAGATGAGAGGCAATGGTGTAACATGCAAAAAGGTGAGAGGTTTTAGTGTGACATGCAAAAAGAGGAAGGATCAAAAAGGAAATTTTACCTTGCTATTATAAATAGTGAATTACATAAGTGAGAAAGAGGGAAAGAGGAGCAGGGGATGCCATTCCTAGTGGGAATTGCAGAATTTCCTTTCTTCTCAACCTTGCATTCTTTGATAAATCTCTCTAAGAAATCTTTGAAGAAATTCTTGCATGTGATGTTTAATCAAGAGAAATTATGCATCAAATTAAGGAGAAGAGGAAGGTAGAAAGAGTAAAGGAAAGGAAATTGCAAGGGGTTAAAGACAAAGGGATTCTTAGCCAAGGTATGGGAACTTAGGCTGTTCATAATTGCATACAAAATTTGCTGGAACATGTTGTGATTCCTTTGACTTAGTGACAGAAATTTAGGGTTATTGTTTTTTGGGTTTTATCTAAATGAGATGAAGAACAGAATCGGTTATGAGTGTCTTTCCCGAGTCTTGAAGCTCTTCATGAGTCGTGAAATATTGTCCGACTCGTGAAGCCCTTCACGAGTCGTGCACCCTTTTCCTCTAGGTCACTCGTGAAATGTTGCCCTTTTTCTCCACTCGTGAGCCCCTTCATGAGTCGTGAAATGTTGCCCTTTTTATCCACTCATGAGCCCCTTCATGAGTCATGAAATGCTTCCCTTTTTCTCCACTCATGAGCCCCTTCACCAGTCATGAAATGTTGCCCTTTTACTTCACTCGTAAGCCTCTTCACGAGTAGAACGTTTCTTCACGACTGATTGAACTATCTGGATTGTTTTACTCATACGTTGAGCTATAGAAAAGAATATTGTGTGATTCTTTTTGATTTGGAAACTAGACTTCCATACCTATATTTCATATGAATAAACCTAAACTTAAATCTGTCTCTATGTATATGGAATTTAGGGTTGAATCCGGACTAGTTTCCCTAGACTGCTAATAGAAACAGACTTTACAATAATGGGCATATCTTTTAGTAGAGATGTTGAAATTCTACAAAATAAAATTCTGATGAAAATAGAGACATGAAAGTCTAACTTTTATGAAGAAATGTTGGTCTATATCCTTTTAAATTTTATGTTATGAATTTTCTAAGTGACAGATCACACTATTTTAGTTTTAAAAACAGCCTATAGTATTTTTCCAATAACTCGAGCTATAGGTCAGATATTAAGATGAATTTTAATGATCTGGAAACTAGATACAAAGGGGGATAATATTGTAGAAGAGCATTTTGCCTAAAAATGACATCTTCAATTTTGAATGTGGCTCATAAATCGAGTCTAAAATGCTGCCCTGTGCAGATTTTCTTTAATGTACTCTATTTTATGGTTTTCAATTAGTTAAGCCAAATATGTATTTATGTCATTACAAAATGAATTGGATAGGGAATGTAACATGACTGTTAAATACAAGATTATATGTATACATATACATTCACACATGTACATTGGTAATGACTAATGATGAATATATCTAACATATATTTGTGATTAATTTTGGACATAATTGTTATATGCAAGGTTAATGTATGTATATACTCTTATGATGATATATGCTCAGTTATCATTAAGCAATGTCTGAAATAGAAATACATGTAACTAAGGATGTAAATCAAGTTATGGTTACATATGTATAGCTTAACTACATGTTGTTATGATAAATGAAGGTTCTTAATGTATGACTATCACATGATTACATGAATGTATATATATATATGTAAATGTCTAAATGATTGTACACAGTTTTTATTGATCTCTTAAAGTTACTATGATACTTATAGTTTGGAATGTCAATTTTACTTGTAGAAAGAAGTAATGTGATTTGTAGATTTTATGTGAACATATAAACATATGTATATATATAATATGATCTTACATGATTGGGTTTTAATTTTGAAAGATGTTTTAGAGTAATAATTCAAAGAATATGAGTAAAGTGAAACGTATGAATACGTCTTTACTTAATTGAAATGACATGATTAAGCATATGTGTTGTCACATGTTAACATTCTGAAATACAGATCTACAGTGCTATAGACTCCATTATAGAAATTTTATTAAAGTATATAATGGCAATGTTATATGAGACTATGTATACAAGTGTATGTATCAGAGAAGGAGTATCTTGTCATGTGATTATTTTATGAATAAATTGTATAAATTGTTTATGAATAGTGCATATATGTATATGTTCTAAAGAAGATATATATTTTACATGATTATGTATGGGTATAAATGGCATTATATAAGTACAGTCTTGACATACGGAATAGTCACATGATTGAATAGGATTACAAGAACAAAATAGTAATACCCAATAGTGAAATGTTCACAGGTTTACAGAAAGTTACACATGAGCGCTTTTATGAGTACATTGTTCATAGTTATACAAGAGTATACATGTGTATATAAGAATATGATTGTATAAAGAAAAGATAAAGTAAATAGATTTTATTTCTTGCGTTGAGTCTAGAAAGTGGATAGATAGGCATGCCTATAAGGGTACCTTGCAGCTGCGATATTTTCAACCCCGTTTGGGTTGTAGTCAACCCCATTTGGGTGACTAAACAAACAGGATCTCGTTTGGATCATTTTTAACCCCGTTTGGGTGACTAAATAGACATGGTCCCGTTTGGATCATTTTCAACCTCGTTTGGGTTATAGTCAACCCCGTTTGGGTGACTAAATAGACTTGTACCTTCGGGTACCACCGTATAACCCGTTATGCACCTCTTTAGAGTAGTCCAGGCTTTATACCAAAGTTAAGAAAAATTTAATGTTTAACTTAAAGTTTTATGAAGTATGACAATTCATAAATTGATTTCATAATCTAATTTATATGTGAAATTCCTTTTCAACACATATAGAATTATGATATTAAAAGATGTTGCGATATACACTTATGCATGATTATCGTATATAAAAATAGTATGTACAGAGTTATATAAATGAACTAGTGCATCACTAATATCTAGTTATGGACTAAATTAGAGATAGTATGTTTTCCATGGTAATATGCTGCTTGTTTGAGGTAGATAAATGACTTACAAGATTCATCATGTGTGAAAACTATGGAAAAATGTTTTGCTGAAATAAGTATTTTCTATAGCAATGGAATATAAGAGCTATGTATAGGTACTCATGCCGGTGATTACTCTTCAAATTAAAACCTTAGGTTATATGTTTTCCCTATATCTACTTGTTCTTGCTCTTTACTAAGAATGGATGTATAATGTCCTGTGCATACACATAAAATACTTACAGATTTACAAGTAATAAAGTTCACATGATAATGGTATTTGAGATGGAAGCGAACTAGAAAGTTTTGGTATAATAAGTATTACGAATATATTTATAGATTGATAAATGATAAACTTTCATAGTACTAATGCTCTATCTTACTTTCGAATATGCATATGTCCTTGTTGATCATAAGCTTATATGTGAATATATATATATATACATATTCTTAGTGTATATTAAAGTGTGTAGTAAGTAGAAGGAATGACTGAGTATAAACAGTGGTATATCATTCAATGAATGAATTGCAAGGCTAAGGATAAACATGCTTATATGATTAAATGTTGTGTATATAAATCATTAATGCCGAATTTACTATCATTAAGTCATTTGGTTATCTTGTGTGGACTTATGTCTACATTTTATTTTTATTAAAAATTTGGCATAAGTTATACTTATAGTTCATAATGTATGCTTGTTGATGACCACTATGAGTGGTTGTTTGTCATATTTAGTGTTCCCCACTAAGCTTTATAGCTTAGCATGGATTTTTTTTATCCGTGTAGGTTGTGAGAATAGGACTTTCTTCCAGGACTGATATCTGCAGCAGGCTAGCCAACACAAGTTTTAGAAGATTGATAATATAGTCTTCTTTCTATCCTTATATTTTGTAGTAATGGAAACTTTAATTATGTTGGAAATTTTGTAATTACTATAGATGCTTTTTATATGTAATATTTGATGTTAATAAGATGCACCTGTAAGTAAAGCTCCTAATAGTTAATTTCTCTTATATCTATTTAGTAGAATAACAGATGAAATGTTATTATAAGCATGCTTAATTAATATTTAACAAAGTGTTATAGCTAAGTATAGGGTAAGGGTGCTACGCAAGGTTTAAGTGTGGGGTATTTGATAAGTGTGAATTATGTATAGTTTTTAACATGTTTTAAGCATTGTTATTTAGTTAATTTGGTGTGATTTAGGTTGAATTAGAGTAAAATTATTAATTTGCGTGTTTTTGAAGTTAAATCAGATTTTTGAGTGTTTTTCAGGCTTAATTTGCTAAAAAGGGCTTAAATTGCAAATAAGGCGAGAGATTAGGGTCAAAACTACAAAAATGAGAAATTAATACGAGAAAGTGAGCTTGAGTCTAGAAGGCTTTCACGTGACCAGGTGAAATGGATGAAGAGAATAACGCGTGGCCATATGAAGGTTGCATTTAGGAAATCCATGGTCACGTGAAATGATGAAGAAATCTATGCATGGCAACGTAAACAAGCTTGGAAAGAAAAGGAGTGGCCATGTGCAAGGAAAGGAGGAAATTCACGTGCCCATAAGTGAAGAACAAAAGGAAATTCACGTGCCCACATGTGGATTTACACAAAAAGAGGCGTGGCCATGTGCTGAGTCTCCCATTCGACGAAGGATTTTCTTCAAGCTTCCTATTTAAACAGAATTTGCTTCCTATTTAATTTCTGGATTTCAAAAAGGGTTCTACTACATCTTTGGCCTATAAATAGGAGTCTGAAACATCAGAGAAAAAAGAATCTTTGAATTAAGCAAATTTTCTTCTTAGTTTTTACGTTGTTTTTCTGTTTTCATTATTTTTGTTTCAAAGCTTGTTTTGATTTTAAGTATGTCTTGTAAGTAGTTTCCTTTAACTTTTGCTAAAGGATACTTGAATCCTTAACTTGTATTGTTATGACTTAAGTTTGATCTTCAATTTAATGCAAGTTGATTACTTTTTAGTTCTTAAATATAGTCTTGTTTTTATTCAAATTTAAAATGATTGTTAACTTAATTCAACATTGGTTAATTAATTGGTTTAAATTGATTATTGATATGCATGTTCTTGAGTTAATTTATTTAGGTTAATGCATGATTATAATCTGAATAAGCTATAATTTTGTATTGATTTAAGTAAATTAAGATTGAGAAAGGTGTAACTAAGAATAGCTTAAAGTTAAATTACTTGAGAAAGGATTTAATAGACATCTAGGAGAAATAATTCAGGTCTTTATGCTAAGTGTTGAGTTTATCTAAATAAGAAAATTTTAATACTTGGAATGATAATCTTGAATAAAGTTATCTGGGTTTATTAATCTGAATTCTCCATAATCACTTGTGTGTTTTCTTTTGATTAAGTCATAACATTATTGGTTAAGGTGGATAGTCCATTAGTAAAAGTTGTTTCTAATATTGATTTTGACATCATTCAATTTACTTGCTTTCATTTTATCTTTAATTATTTTAACTCTTTCAATTGTTTTAATTTAGTTTAAATACTATTTTTAGTTTTAATCTTCAACCATCATAACTTTGGGATTTCTCTTCTTTCTACTTCACAGAAATTTGGTTTTAAAATTAAAATAACACATATAAACACAAGTTTTCCTTGGGTTCGATATTTTGGGTCATAATTATATTTTCCTATATTACTAGCTGATCTAGTATACTTACTAGACATCGGTCACTGGCCATACAAAAAAAAATGAATGCCTTAGGAAGGTTGATTTGACATACATTCTGTATATGGGACATGAAGAAGATAAGGAAAAAGCGATGTAAGATTCTAAAAGCATGATCCTTATGCAGGTGGGATTTAGTGGTCCTTGACATATGAGCCTCCGATGATTAGGTCCTTAATATTCTTCTAAGCAACATCCTTGGTGTACTCTTCATAAACAAAAATTCCACCAAGTGGAAATCCCAAAGCCTCAGTGGCTACTGCTAATATTTCATCATAAAACTTCCCTTATAGGTAAAAGGTAACCATAGTAGGAACCTGACCATGCCTAAAGTGAAACTTGAAGTTGGAGAAAATCTGGTAGTTGGTTTCATTTTCTTAGGCACCTATCCTGGCACCTTAGGTCATTTTTTTCTTTTTTTTTTTGCTGCACAGGTCCTGGGGGAGGTGGATGACTAGCTTGGCCTGGTTTTAAGGAGATAAGGGCAAATTGGAGAGAGGGAGAATTTCATAGGCTCGAGAGGAGGAGTTGGAAGCATAGGCTCGCTTGGTTGCCACCATCAAGAAGAAAGATAACAAGGTCAAAAATTATTAACATGGCAAAAAAAGCACAAAAATAATATGATCAATGCTAAGAGAAAAGTGAGGCATAACAATATAGAGAGTGATAAAGGTAATTAAAGTAACTAAAAAAGACAACTGAAAATGACAGAGAGAAAGCTGATGAATAAGTCAAAAATTAAACAAATAAACACAAAGCAATAAAGGAAAAGGCTGCACAACTAATTAGCCCAATAGCATATAGGTTACTATTGTGTGGGTGAGTGCTCAGTGTCAAACAATTAGCCTTGCAATATTGTTGTGGTCAACAATGACAAGAACAGACTCCATAAGCGCAAAAGAAAAAACCCAAAAAAATGTAGATGTGTGAAGTTCAAAGTTCTGGGAACAAATGCCAAATTCCATCTAAATTCTAAATATACCCTGCCAACAAAATTCCAACCAAAACTATGCTAATTGAAACTGATTCAAATGGAGATGGAGATGCAAGCACCATTATCATAGAGAGACAGCCAAAAACAACCCGATTGGTAATTAAAATGTTCTAAAGATAAGGTTGCTTCTCAAATTCAATAGTGCACAAGAATCAAGATATTGCTAAAAATTAATAATAAGCTAAGAAATATTGATTTACTCTCAAATCGGTATCCAACAAGCATAATGAGGTATTACATTATATTCAACATGCATGAACCACTAGCTAAGAAAAACCATGAGTAGATGGAATCCAATGAACCATGATAAATCAAAAAGAGCATATAAGAATGCAAAATTAAATTCATGGAACACAAAAAGTTTCCATAAGGTACATAGCACTCAACCATGATGATCGAGTCATCCTTTGAAAGCTAGTAGCCCACAGGTCGAATCATTTCAGCCTATATACCTCAAGGATAGAAATGAGAATACACATGTGCATGAAAATGCATTAGCTAGCTCAGACAATTGAAAAAGGATTTGGCATGCTTATTTATTTACACAACATGCTCACAAAGGAATAAAATAACAATTCAAACTATCTATTTTTAGCAGTTCTAAAGCACACATAACATGGAGGGCAAGAATGCCTACTGAGATAGCCGTATATCAACAATTAAGCTTAGCAATGAATTTGGAGAATCAACAATACAACAATACAATAAGAATCCATAAAATCCAAGATATGATGGTCATAGAAAAAATAAACTAAGGCAATGCCTAATAAGGACTGCATCAAATCTTAAATTGAACTAAAAATATCAATTTGTTTACTCATCATCATGCCAAAAATTTGCATCACTAAACCAATTTGTCAATAAAATTAAAGTCGTACCTGCAGCCTAAGACAAACTAAGGAAAAATTAAGGAAAATAAGTGTTTTTTGTGAAGAGTGTGCAAAAAAAGAAAAGAAATACCATGATCAAACAACATCCAATAATTTGGCTAATTAAGACAAACTAAAATAGTTGAAATAAATGAAAAATTAAAGAAAAATGAAGGGGAGGAAGAAGCCGTACCTGGAAGTAGAATCTCCCTCACAAAAGTGGTCTAAATGTGATCGAAGGTAAGAGTTAACAGCATAAAAAATAACAACAATTAGCGTAAGACAAAGTCAACTAAACTTTAACAAAATAGGCAATATTTAAAAAAAAATCATGACATAGCAAAAAAAAAAGAGAGAACGAATGAACAATTTTAACAAAAGAAAAGCAACAAGATAAAGAAAAACTACTTCAAATCACACAAACAAACTTTACAGTCAAAGGAAAAGCAAAACATAGTAAAGAAACAAAATGAAATTTAAAAAGGGAAAAGAGGGGTTTGGCACTTACTTGATGGTGTTGTACGAGCAAAACAACTACAATAAAAGAAAAAAAAGAAGAGAAGAAACAAAGAGAATGAAAGAAAGAAAATAATGGTTAGAAAAGAAGAACGAAGAAAAAAAAAGAAGAAGAGAAACACGGACAAAACAAAAATCAATAAAGAAACAAGAAAATAAAAGAAGAAAAGAGGCATAACTCTTACCTACGTTGGCAATAGATAGCACCAGAGAGAAGAGATAACGAGATAGAGAGAGAAAAAAATTAGTAGAAATGATCCAAAAAAGCTAAGAGGAATAAAAAAAATTAGGGTTTTCAAATTAATATATCTATCTACCTATATATATATATATATATATATATATATATATATATATATATATTGTTAGAGAGTATGCCCTAGAGCCCATGAAATAGGCATGTTTTTCATATGTATAAATTTATATTCTTAATAAAAGGCATCATTCATTTATTAATGCTATGTTTAAATATATGAGTTTTTAAATCTTAAATTAATAAATGAAGTCCTAGATATTATAAACACAGTGCAAAGGCAATCAAGAAAGTGTTCATGATATGAGATGTCTATTACATGTAAATGTGTTAATATCTAAATATCCCTAGTCACAGAATTAACAAGATAAGGATATTGTTAATTCGGACAGACTAGCACATGTTATGCTTCTTGAATGGTTCAAGCAGTGGTTCTCATAACTATGATTATGAAAGATAATCAAAGCTAGCATGTGGATACTTGTTAGAAGAACAAGTTCATTAGAGACCTGCATAGAGAGTCCTCACATGTATATTAAATCTATGTCAGTGAGGAATCTCTTTATAGCGGTTGTGCAAGTATCCTTAGACTTAGATCACCAAAGTTTTCTTAAGTAGCAAGTGGTATGTTTTGACTTCATAACTGATTACTTCCAACTGGGAGTGAACATAGTTAGGAGATTGGATATATCATGACCTACTTGAAGATAGTTGAGTGATTGATAAAGGATTCACCATCCTTGATTTAATAAGGGAAGTTATCTCACATGATTCTATAATTGCCTTTTTCAGAGAATCTCTGGCCAGAGTAATATGCCAATATGGATACAGATTCATGGAGGGCATTTTAGGAACAATGGTTAAATTAATAGAACATACATGATTAGATTTATATGAGTTGATAGAAATCCATACTCAGAATCTAATTGAGATAAGAGTGGTGAGAGGAGTAATTGTATGGTAACTATTTCTATGGAAGGGTATAGTCAAACCATTTGACTTTCCTGACATTTGGATAGTCATGATGCCTAGCTAGAGGGCAATCATGACTTGTATAATAATTTATCAAGAATATCAATAGGGATTGATAAAATGATTTAAAGGAGTTTAAATCATGTGAGTTTTGAATAGAACTCACAATTACATATTATACTACCAACATGGACAAGAACCCAATAGGTCACACACATATAGAGAAAAAAGATAAAATGGTAAAATGAAAAGGATAATAATATTTGATATTATTATGGGGGTAGAGAAGTGAATAAGATAATAATTAATTAGAGAGTTTAATTAATTATGATCAAGTAAAATTGTTCGCGAAACTTTTGAGAAAATATTCTGAAAAATTGGACCTAATTGAAATAATGTATTTAATAATTAATTATTATTGGACTATAAGTGTTGTAGGGCTGATATAATAATTAATAGGTGCATTGAAGGAATTATAAAGGGCCAAAGAAATGAAGTTGGCACAGAAGCCCTCCTGATGAAGGGCCACACGCCAACTCCAAAACAAAAGGCCTTAGAGGTATATTTCTTGGAAAAAAATAAATTAAATATGTTACATAAGTGTTATGGAGCCTACATATTTAATTTGGTTGGATTTGGAATACGTTTGGGTAATTAAATCCAAGTATATGTACAAAGGGCCTACTTTGTGGGGCTTGTGCATAGTCTTTTGTAAAGGGGCTTAAATTAGATTTAATGGAGCCCAAATAATTATAAATAATTCCAGAAGCCCAATTAAAAATTCTCCAGCAATTTTAAAGATCCCAATCACATTATGAAGTTGGATGTTAACCTAACTATAAAAATCCAAGTTATGTGGAAATTAGGGTTAAGTAAACAATTAAGAGAAATAGTTTTTCTCTCCTCCAAAAACCCTAGCCACCACCTCCCTTGCTAGCTCAAGGGATTTTTTGGCCAATCCCTTGTTCTCTCCCAATTGTTGGTTCATTCTATCATTCTCTGGTATGGATTACTCATTAGAGGTGTTCGATTTTGGACACTGTGGTTTGCGACAACCCGGTGTAAAGGAAAAACAACTGTACAACAAAAATCAAAGGTGATTTTTCTTATTCTCACTAATATGAATATTGTAAATTCATGGCAAGATCAGTAATATTAGTTAAAAAGTTTTAAATTTCACTTATGTATGAGATGCATGTAACCGATAAATCCTAACATATATATATATATATATATATACATACATAAATACATACACGGTTAGTACCATAATTCTTGTAACCATGAGATACCCCAACTTTCGCTAAGAGATTGGAAAATGTTAAAGGTCACGGTCATTACTAAAATCCTAATGACCATGAGGTAAAGTGAACCTCACTTTTGGATTAAAAAGAAATTGGCTCACGATTACCAAACAAAATATAGTAACCATGACCTAACACACTTTGAGATCCATAATAAAAAGCTTACTTATGTCGTGGTTACCAAACAAAACCTAATAATCATGATCCCTTAAAATTGACCAAAAATTATATTGTCCTCTCACTTCTCTTAACCATTAAACTAAGCTTCCTACTCTACTCAAACAAAAAAACAACAATATTGTGATTGAAACTCATATTTCCTTGAACCACCTCTCTAAACACATCCACTAAGAAGAAAAAAACACAAAACATTCTTACAAGTAAGGGTTAGAAAAATTTTTGCGTTTACTAAGTCCGCAGCTGGACTTTTAAGTACCATCAAAGGGTCTTTGAGAGTAACAATCACTGAAGCGCCATCAAATGTTGACCCGCAATAGCACTTCACGTGATGCCTATCCACCATGAACTCCTTCTCATCTCGCAGGTGTTTAAGTGTCACCACCCCAAATTTATCCATTTTTATAGCTACATAGGGCCCTTTCCACCTTGATTTCAATTTTATAGGGAAAAATCTCAATATGCTATCATAAAGAAGTACCTTCATTTCGGGCATAAATTCCTTCTTGGTTACTCTATATCATGCCACTTCTTCGTGTTGTCCTTGTACTTTTTGGCATGTTCATAGGCCCAAAATTTGAATTCTTCTAACTCATTTAGTTATAATGACCTATAATTTCTTGCACTCTTAAGATTAAAATTCAAAAACTTTGTAGCCTAATAAGCCTTATGTTCTAACTCCACCGATAGGTGACAAGACTTGCCAAACACTAACCTAAAGGGTGACATCCCTATCGATGTCTTAATCGCTGTCCTATATGCTTACAAGGTTTTATCTAGATTAAGGTACTAATCCTTTCTAGACGCATTGATAATTTTCTCAAAAATGGCCTTTAACTCTCGATTAGACATCTTAACTTGACCATTGGCTTGGACATGATAGGGTGTGGTGATTTTGTGCCTCACTCCAAATTTTTTCAATAAGGCTTTGAATTGGTGGTTAACAAAGTGTTTCCAACCATCACTAATGATAACTCTCGGGGCTCCTTAATAGGTAAATATGTTCCTCCTTAAAAACTTTAGGATAACTTTTGTATCATACATTTTAGTGGATATAGCTTCTACCCACTTACTCATATAGTCTACTGACACCAAGGTATATTTAAATCCATAAGAGATCAGAAAAGGCCCTATAAAATCTATCCCTTACAAATCAAACAACTCTACCTCAACCATATTAGTCAATGGCATCTCATCTCTCCTAGATATATTCCTCACCGTTTGAAATCGATCACAAGTTGAATAAACAAATTTACATCATTAAATAAAGTGGGCCAATAAAATCCAGAAGAGAGAATTTTCTACATCGTTCTGCTGGGTTTGTGATGTCCACCAACTTCTCCACTATGATAGGCTTCGATAATCTCCCATTGCTCTTCATTTGGGATACACTCAGCACTTGGTCAACATAAAGGAGAAAAGATAAGGATCACCCTAGATGTAATGCCTCGCATCAACTTTCAGCTTCTTCCTTTGTTGCCATGTAAAATCCTTCGCATATAACCACCTACGAGAAAATTAGCAACATTAGCGAACCAAGGTACAAAAACTTCATAAACACACAAAGCAGAAATATGCTCATCAGGGAATAAATCTAAAATCTCCCCTTTTCCAATATGATCATGCTCCAATCTAGATAAATGATCCGCCATAAAATTTTTAGCTCCCTTTTTATCCTTAATCTCCAAGTTGAATTCTTGCAATAGGAGCACCCATCTTATCAACCTTAGCTTTGACTCCTTTTTGGAAAAGAGATGCTGCAATGCCGCATGGTCAGACCACACCACAATTTTTACCCCAAGCAAATATGTCCTAAACTTCTTGAAAGCAAAAATAATTGCAAGAAGTTCCTTTTCAGTTGTGGTGTAGTTGACTTGGGCTCCTATCAAGGTATGGCTTACATAATAAATTGCATAAAACACCTTCTTTTCGTCTTTGTCCGCTGCTCCTACTGCAAAATGACCCATTTCACATATTAGCTCAAGGGGAAAATTTCAATCTGGAGAGATAATCACTGGTGCAGAGATAAGCCTTTGTGTCAACATTTCAAATTTCAATAAACATCCGCTAGTGAATTCAAAAGGAGTATCTTTCATCACCAAATTAGATAAGGGTTTTACAATTTTTGAAAAATCCTTTATGAACCTACAACAAAAACCTACGTGCCTTTAAAATCTCCTAACTCCTTTGACATTAGTTGGTGGTGGGAGTTTCTCTATAACTTTTACCTTGGCCTTGTCTACCTCAATTCCCTTCCTTAAAATTTTATGTCTTAACACAATGCCTTCCCTAACCATAAAGTTACACTTCTCCAAATTTAGTACTAGTTGGGTTTTTTTACACCTATCTAGCACCAAATTAATATGTTTTAAATAGTTCTCAAAATCTAACCCATAAATGGTGAAGTTATCCATGAACACCCCCTTAAATATTTCTATAAATTCATGAAAAATTGCCATCATGCATCGTTAAAATTTAGCTACTGCATTACACAGTCCAAAGGGCATTCTCCTATTGGCGAATGTGCCATAAAGGCAGGTAAAGGTCATTTTCTCCTAATCTTTAGAGGCTATGGGAATTTGTAAATATCTTAATACCCATATAGGAATAATAGAACCTACTCTTTGCTAGCCTCTCTAACATCTTATCAATAAGTGGCAATATGAAATGATCTTTCCTAGTTGTATTGTTCAGTCTCCTATAATTTATGCATACTTTCTAACCCTTAACTATCCGAGTTAGAATGAGTTCATTAAGCTCATTCTTAATCACTATTGTTTCCCCCTTTTTAGGGACATATTACATAGGGCTAACCCACTTACTATAATAGATGGGTAGATTATACCTTAATCGAGCAATTTGAGTACCTTTTTCTTGACAACTTCCTGCATAGCCAGATTGAGCCTTCTTTGGGGTTAAGCTACTAGTTTGCATTAATCTTTCATAGGAATCTGGTAAGCATAATAACTTGGATTGATACCCTTCAAGTCCTATGTCTCCCATCCTATCGCTTATTTGTACTTTTTCAGCACCTCAAGTAGTATCTCGTCTTCAAAACCTGACAAAAAAGAAGAGATAATTATTAGTGACTGGAGTCTAGCAAGTGTACTAGATCGGCTAAGTAATATAAGGAAATATAATTATGACCAAAAATATCGAACCCAAGGAAAACTTGTGTTTGTATGTGCTATCTTAATTTTAAAACCAATTTTGTGTGTAAAAGAAGGAAAAAAATCCCAAAGTTGTGATGATTGAAGATTAAAACAAAAAGCAGTATTTTAAAACTAAAATAAAATAACTGAAAGAGTTGAAATGAATAAAAATGAAAGCAAGTAAATTGAATGAGGTAAAAATCAATATTAAAAGCAACTTTCACTAAAGGACTATCCACCTTAACCAATATTGTTATGACTTAATCAAAAGAATACACACAAGTGATTATGGAGAATTCAGTTTAATAAACCCATATAACTTTATTGAAGATTATCATTCCAAGCATCAAAATTTTCTTATTCAGATAAACTCAATACTTAGCATAAAGACCTGAATTAATTCTCCTAGATGTCTATTAAAGCCTTTTCCAAGAGATTTAACTTCCACCTAATCTTAGTTACACTTTTCTCAATATTAATTTACTTAAATCAACAAAAAATTATAGCTTATTCAGATTATAATCATGCATTAACCTAAATAAATCAACCAAAGAACATGCAAATATATAATCAACTTAAACCAATTACTTAACTAATGGTTAATGAAGTTAACAATCAATTTAAAATTAAGTAAACAAGATTATGTTTAAGAACTAAGAAATAATCAACTTTCATTAAATTGAAGATCAAACTTAAGTCATAACAATATAAGTTAAGGATTCAAGTATCCTTTAGTAAAAGTTAAGGATCAAACTGGACACTCACTTTCTCGCATCAATTTCTTATTTTTGCAGTTTTGGTCCAAATCATTGCCTTTTTTCCAATTTCAACCCTTTTTCAGCAAATTGAACCTGAAAAATAACCAAAATTGTGAATTAACCTTAAAAACACCCAAATTAACAATATATCTCTAATTTAACCTAAATAACACAAAATTAACTAAATAACAATGCTTAAAACATATTAAAAACTATATATAATTAACACTTATCAAATACCCCACACTTAAACCTTGCTTGCCCTCAAGCAAATTGGAACAATCCCACCTTTAAAACCATTAAACTTGCACAAAGATATACAACTTCAAAACCAACCTTAGCATTTTAACAAAAGCACTTAATATAATATCTAAATAGATCAACTTTGAACAAGATAATATAAGTTAATTTCCTTGAGTGTGTGCAAAACAAAAATATTTTAAGCAATTTTAAAGATCAAAACATCAATACAACTAGGTAATGAAGTATAGAATATATGAATGCATAAGCATACAATCGGTTTCGCGTTTGAAACTCTAG